>CM076569.1:386265716-386815460 GCA_034641835.2 Pinus albicaulis | reverse complement strand
GTTTATACACAGAAAACTGCGTATGGGTGGTTGCTGACAAATTTTTCTGGGTCAGCATTCTTCAGCACAGCTGTGGTGCTGTTTGGTATCTCTGGTGATGTTTCAGCTCTTATATTTCTGTTTCATTCTCTGATATTGGGTGAAGATGCCTTGATGATTTGCTGTTGAAAGTGTTCAGGATGCACAAGCTAAGGGGGAGCTTTGGTCATATGGAAAGGATGCATTGGATGCACAGTTTCAGGGGAGCATTAGCCTTATTGAGTATAATGCATTGTTTGCATTACGATGATTCTGAAATATGATCTCTCACTTGAGGTCTTTTTGATATTGGGTATAAAAAGTCATATTTGTAATTTTATGAAAATGTTATGTTGAGATCTATGATGTAAATGGTTATATTCAGTCATGTAAGGACTTGTTCAAATTTGTAAACCCACTTAGCTGGGTACTTGAGTGACATATGTAAATCCACTTGGTTGGATCATTGATGTAAGTATGAGTCCTTGGTGATAGGAAAATTCATAGAGTCATATACTTCATCGACAAATATGTTTGAAGATTCAGCATGAACTCAGGGGGAGCATGGTAACTTCAGTACACATCAGATCTACAAGAGCTCTTCTTTATACATGAGAAGAAAAACCTTGTTTTGGTTTTGATCCGCCCTTTGCTCTTGATGTCAAAGGGGGAGAGTATCATGGTGTTTGAATAAGGGGAGAGTATCATGGTGTTTGCATAATGGTTATAATCAATGTATATATCTGTTGTGGTGATCAAACACCATCATGGTTGCCATCAATTCCAAAGGGGGAGATTGTTGGCAATATGATGCAGAGTGTTGTCCTTGATGGCAACCTACTTGATAAAGTTGATGACAACCTACTTGATAAAGTTGTTAATGATGACTTGATGAGTTGTTAATGATGTAAATCTGATGTATCTACATATCAGTTCAGAAGTAGCTCAGAAAATTCCAGAATAATGTTGAACAAGGTATGTCACAAGGGATACGCGGGTTTGTTAAGGATAAATCGTGTATGTACGCAGAAATGTACGTGACAAGTAGCGTATGCCCATTTGCGCTCTAAATTTAGGAAACCAGGGGACATTACCATGGTATTGACCCAAAGTATTCAGCGCTTGATTATGTATTTGATCCCGTCCAGGAATACCATCAGCAGTTGAGTGGTTTTGACTCATGGTATTGACAAAGGCTAAATCTATATAAGGAGAAGAAGATCATAGTGCAAGGGTGTGCATGAGTCTGGGTTTTAATGAATACTTCACTCTGAAGTATATCTGCATGGAATGGGTAACAATTTGCTGATAGATCTGAATTCATAATGCACAAGAGGGATCTCTAGATCTGAAATGTCTATGTATTTTAGATCTATTTATGGAATGTTTAGATCTGTGATCTGGCGAATATTTGTTGAAGTAAAGGGTGAGATCTAAGCTGTTTACCTGGTCTGAAGAATTACTCTACCCTATAATGTCTGTAGATCTATACGCAGGTTCGTGGCAGAGAAAGCGCGTATATACACGGGTTTTCTTCAGCAAAAGTGTGTATGGAAGATGAATTCAATTCTGAAAAATCAGTGTTCTCAGAAGTATACACAGGTTGCTACACTTATAAGCGTGTACACATGCGACTTCAGTGAAGAGAAGTAGCGTATGCACTCCATGTTATGCACAGAGGCATACGCAGGTTGGTAAGAAGGGAAGCGCGTATACACTCGGTTTCAGTAAATAGAAGTAGCGTATGATATTTGATTAATGAATGTTCTGGGTTGAGTTTACATCTGCATATCTATTCTGAAGTCTGGGTTATCTCTGATATTCTGGCTACAACGGTCTCACTGTTATGTTTGAAGTTCTGGGCAAAATATGTTTGTTGATTAATGAAGGGTTGTGTTGAAGCTGTTTGATCCAGTTTGAAAATTGATGAAACGTGGTCTGCAGTGGATCTGAGGGTTGAAGCCTTCAGTATGAAAGTGGAAGCTTTCTGCCAGTAGAGGCTGGTTCTAATATCAGGGGTTAGTAGCTCCCTTCCAGGAGAGGCTGGTAAACGAGAGCAGAGGGTTGTAGCTCTCTTCCAGGAGAGGCTGGTAAACGAGAGAAGGTTGTAGCCGTCTGCAGGTCAGTGCCTGCGTGCTGGTATGAGTCTGCGCCAATACATGGTTGTAAGATGTTTTCTTTATAATAAATATTGAAGACTGAGACACCGGCAGCGGTGGTTTTCTCCAGACTTGGGTTTCCACCTTAAATCTTGGTGTTCATGTGTGTTGCTTATGTGTGATGGCTTATTCTGTTTTTACTGCACATGCTTACTGCTTAACATCTATTGAATAAATGATGCAATGATTTAAGAATCAAATGCATAATAAGAGCTCTAAGCATATGCGAGTTTCCTTAAGGATATCCACGTATATACGCTAGTTTTGTTCTGTAAAGTAGCGTATGGGTTTTGAGAAAAGAAAAGGAAAAAGTTTATCAGTTAGCTCTAAATACTGATTCACCCCCCCTCTCAGTATTTTTCCCAACAGGTGTGAGCTCAGAAAAATTTATATGATTAATTTTATTATCACTTTATTCTTAGTGTACTTGATTATTAGTCTTGGAGAGGGGGAGTGGACGTACGAAATGTGATGAGACTCTGACTCAAAAACCATGCAGAAACATGCTCTAAATATTCAATTAAATAAAGATTTTATTCTACAAGGAGAGATTCTTTCAACATCCGTGCACCAAACATTCAAATAACTAAGTTCAACTTTAAAGATTCAGACATCTATCTATCTTATCTTAACATGTTTTTAACCAAAAAAATTTCAGAATTATTTCAGATAAGTTCAGAAAACTAAAAAAATAATTTCTTCTTCAAAAATCAGATGCGAATAACATTAAAATTTTAAACAAGAACTAAATATAAATATCCTAACTGGTAAACAAGCACAAGGATCCAACAAGAGAAACTAATTTGATGTCCAATAACTCCACAACTAAAGGGAAACACAATAGAGGTGTAAACAGTAGATTTTGGCTGGGTGATGTTAGCAAGCAGAGGCTATAGAGTGTTAATATTGAGACTAACGCTCTGTATCTGAGCATAAGTAGCGTTATAACACTCTGAAACACTTACAGAGGAAGCGTTACTCAAGGTAAAGTTGCACAGATGGCTAAGCAGGGTCTAATCTAGACTCTATGAGCTTTTGAGATGATTACTGAGCATATAAACTAGTCTGAAGGATATGTGAATAGAAGGAAAGAAGTAAAGTCATAGGAACAACCCAGAAACTTGGGGTTTACTCCCCAGTGGAGTCGCTATTTTTTCTATAGGGGAATATGCTTCAGTGGTGTTTATTGGGTATCACTCTCAGGGCTTTCCGGTGCTCAGGGCAGTCTGTCAGATTAGCTGTAAAGTTCCAAAGATGTTGCGTTCATGTTTGTGCTAATATATATAATCGATAAAGAAATATGGAAAATATTACCTCTTTGTGGACAGCAAATCCTGTGGAGAAATCCAAGCAGCAGAGTAGAGATCCTTATTCACCAGCTCCAAGTCTAGATCCCGCAATAAATCAAAGCACCTGTGTAATATCTACAACAGTATAGCTTCTTATTAATTAAACTAACATATAAGAAACATAAAAAAATTGAGATCTAGGCCATTCATATCATGCTACATAGACGATGGAACAACAATTGTGACACTGAAGCATCGAATGGAAAAAATAGATACAGTTCTATTGATTTATGAAAAGGAGGATTACAACCATCAGTTGCACAAAGCCCTCCTCAATCTCCCAATTCCTCCCTCTCTTTCTCTATCTCCGAGTGTGATGATGCTCAAGGCAGAAAGCTCTCAATTAACTTCGCCGATCTTCAAGCCTCACACTACAACAGTGAAATTCTTCTCCACATATAATCAAACCTTCGACCTTAGACCAAGAGCCCACAACTCCAATTTATAGGAGATGGAGAGGAAAAACCTTGCCAACTCTTTCAACATGTTCAAATCAGGGAAGATATAGATGTGTCCTCACTTTTCCTTGATTTTTCCTTCCATAAGAGTTTAGTTGTGTTTAGAAATTCCTAATAAAAGGTTTGTGCCATTTAGTTTCTATTTTGAACTAATTATTTTTGAGAAAAAGCTGGAAATGCGAGTCAGTTTTCTGCAAGATATTTCACTTTTTACATTCAAACATGGATAACACTGCCCCTTGGGCAAGACAGAGCATTACCCTAGGCATTAACTCTCCTTTTGCATGGCTCAGGTGCATTATAACTCTGCCTAGCTGTTTCTGGGGTGCCTTACCTTTGAAGAAATGGGTCTTGTCTAGGTCATTTTCTTCCTTCCATGTTACCTTCTCCTCTGAGCTGACGAGGAGGTCATTTGTCCTATAACAGATGCCCCTAAAGTGTGAGGTCAGATACAAATATGATGACCGAAATACTTTATAACAAATATAGTAGAATGAGAGGAATTGGAGGACTGAGGAAAACCCGAAACAACAACATATGTTAGAAAATATAGTATCTGTCTTGAGTCGGGCATTCCCATGCTCAGTAGCTAATCAAAATTATTTCTCTAGAATAGAGATATGAACAGTGTTTCCACCGATAATCATAACGGGGAAGTGTCTGTCATAATAGGATCAAACTGATAAGATGTCTCCAAAAAACAATATTGCAACTTGGGAGAGGAAACACAACTGTAATAGTGTAAGCCTCAACCTAAGGTCTTGGTTGCCGCTTCACTAACAATGACTATTTCCATACATGTGAATGAATGAGTTGTATTCGAACATGCGGGAAATTGTCTGATTACTAGTAAATAAGAAAAATTGTTAACAGACACGAGAGTGGCCATTGATAATGATGATGGTCCCTAAAATGCACAATACAATCTAGTGAGTGTGAATAAAAGGAGATGTGTCGAACACTCATAAAATCATTTGATTGGGAGCCAATAATGAGAAAACCCAACCAAACACAAGATGACCTGCCACTGATGTGTGAAAGTATCTGGGTACTGACGTGTTTCTGGATCAAATTCTTAGATAAGATTTTGAAGTCAATTGGAAGAGATATGTCAAAAGGTAGGCACTGAGGCATCCTACATCAGTCAACATGAATTGAGAAAAGATGATTTTGTTTATGGAAATAATCATGAGAAAATGGGAATAACTGATGGCAAATAAGTTCTAGTATATGATGGATTTGGTTGATACAAGGAGCAGTAGATAGCGGGATCCTCTTGAACAATAGAAGGCACTCTAACAGGGTACTAGGAAGTTTAGACTTAATGAACACCAAAGAGTATCAGGATTCACCAATGCAGGAACATTTGTATACGAAGGCTAAAATCGTAGATGGTAGGGTTCGGCTAAATGCGAGAGAGTTTTATGGGAAGTGCCATGTTCAAGATTTTGTGCTGACAAATCGACCTTTAAAATGTAATAGAAGAAGTATGCATGTCAATACAGACGACGAGGGTCGAAGGATGCCACAATGACCTGTTTATTTTTAGAAAATTTTAATTATTTGTGATGTATTATAAAGTCTCAGTGATAGTAACCACAAACCAAAAAGAAAAAAATAAAAAAGGACTTTCTAAAATCAATCAACAAGCAGCCAGAACAGGGTGACCCCGTCTAAGTACTACTGTTTGCTGGAGATGAAACCCAATATCATAATATCATACAAAGAGGGTTAGTAGTAAACACAGTTAGGGTTACTCTAGAGCATCGCCCGAACTTATGACAATAGGTGTAAGCACTCTCGCGAAGACGAGTACCCTCCCAAAGACCGAAGACAGAGTAGGTCTGTCTGTTTTAGGTACCAGGATAGCCCGTCCTAGTCACCTCATTTGAGTCCCTAAAAAGTTTGGCAACTAAAGGTACCTAAAATCATAGACATCATCAAGGGGAGCACAGTCGTAGATAGCACGCTATATGGGCAGAACACCTAGATCTCCGATCTAGTTTCGACATCCCCGAAGGGAAACCCAATATATAACATTCCCATTGAATGCACTCGAAGGTGGGTACCTTCTCATGCACCCTGGAGTTTTTTTGCGCTTAAATCCTGTGGTAGTGGAGTGGTCTTGATAATATGAGTGCAGTAGGAATTCACTTTTTAATGACTCTACTTTCAATTTTTGAGATCTTGGGTGATTTTCTCACTTCTCCTACCCCAAGATCCTAGCCTGAACTACTGTTGGTGTTGTTAGCCACCTATCAAATTTTTTTCCAAGCAAATAGGTTGCTAAATTGTTTTTGAGCCTTCAAGGGATACATTTCCTATGAAAATATCTCATCCTTGAAGCCTCTGTGTGTCCTTTTCCTTTGAAAAGATATTCACTGCTGCTTCCATCCAAAAAGCCTCACTGTCTGTGAAAACATTATGCTCAGAAAAGGCCTCCATCTACCCCTTGTATCTTTGAAAATTTCCCCATTTTGACCCTTTTTTCCCTTTTTCAAAGTTACCCTTTAACCCCAAAAATCCCTCCTAAGTCCTCCAAACCATCTTTTTCATCCTTTTAAACCAAGTGAAATCCCTTCAGTTGGTTTTAAAACCCCTTTATTCCCCTACCGAAACCTCTGTTCAGCCCTGAAAACTCTATTTTTTAGCTAAAAAACCCACATTTTAACATATTACAGGCTTAGCCCCTTTCAGCCAGCCCCTAACCACTTCCCCTCCATGAGCCTAAGCGCTAAGACCAAGCGCTAGTCCATAAGGCACTTATCGCATCGGGAGGATTGGTCGGAGCGCCTATTCTCTTTGAAAAACAAAAAGCTCCGATGCGATAGTGTATTTTGTCTGTCGGCCTGTGTAACAATCTCCACCGTTAATCTTCAAAGCGATCCGACGGTCAGTGCAGCACTGCTTCCATCACCAATTGGAGGTTGCACAATGCACCAACCTTCCGATGCCCCGATTGGCCGATCTTGATTGAATCAGAGCCGTCCACCCATTCTAATCCGACGGCCATCGCAGCACCGCCATCATCGCCAATCGAAACTTTTGTTATGCCACCCTTCCGATGCCTCGATTGGCCGATCCCCGATCCAATCATAGCCATCAATCCCCCGTAGATCTAATGGTCTAGAGCCAATCGATTCATCGCCCATCGGAGTTTTGGCCCTTCCATTGCTCCCCTCCGATTTGATCGCAGTCGTCCAATTCCCAGGATCCAACGGCTTAGATCACTCCCACCCACTAACCATATCCTCCGCCTGTGTTTCTCTCTCCAGATCTTAGCCTTCCATCGCATCAATCAGACGGTCCACAGCTAAACTGCCGTCCATTGACCCCACTATCACGATCGTGCACTTGCTTCACATCGCACTCCTCCATCGCTGTCGGTTCTCGCAGGCTCTGATCCAACGGTCCACAGCAATATCGCGTAGTTTTTGTGTCCGGTTTTTAACAGCCAGAATTTACGCGATATGGGCGGTTTTTTGGGGCCACGGGTTAGTTGGGGATGCATATCGCGTTCATAAATTGAAAACGACCTCAACCTCCTTTTCCCACGCGAAAACCGCGGTTTTGTATCCCAAAACCACTTCCCCACTTCTATGCCCGAAGCCTCATTAATAGATCCCGATCGTTGATCTGTGTAGATCAACGGCCCTCATTGCATCTCATGTTCCATGTATATTTTTCCATCGTTCGACGTCAACACTACATCGGATCATCGCAGCTGTCGATCTCCTCCTGAGATCCGACGGTCCAAATCAAATCGCCCTCCGCCCATGACCGAGTCCCACCATTCCAACTCATTTCATATGTTTTTCATTCATTTCTGTGTATTTTTCCAAAGTCCAAAATTTCACGATTTGCATTGAAAGTCATATCATCCAACCGAACATTAAGACTTTAATGTTTTCTATTAAAGTTTTTCATTTTTCCCAACCTTCATCAGATAAATTTTCACTGTTTCACTGCATTTTTCCACCGCTTTCCATTGCATCCACATCATTCGCATCTGTTGCGCTGCCATCGTCACAACATTCCACTGCATCCATCCTCCCACTGCATGGATTTCTTAACAGATTCATGTGTTTTTGTAAGGTACAGGCGGTGAACACCGCCATTGCTCACAGTCACTGTTATAGTGGCACAGAGCGCAGAGAAGGCCATCTTCAGAGCCTAATATTATAGAGAAATGCCTGGGAAGGTGTTTAGAGTGAAATTTTCCATTAAAGAATAGAGTTTAACTCTGTGAACCCTCCCCAGCATTATTAAAGCTCAAATTTCATAGACAGAGATATTCACGAAGTGACAAAGAGTATCAGTGAAAGATCAGAGAGTTTAAGGCCTGTAATTGAAGATGTTGAGACTTAATTCAATGTTTAAAGGGAAATTGTTCCAGGTTGAAGAACTCATGATTAATACAGAAAGCCCAAAGATGCCTAACACACAGAAACAATATCATCAATGTTTCACATCAGCAGAAGTTTCCTCCCGAGAAAGGACACAGTACCCATACTGTCTTCATTCTACATCGTGTTCCTGAGAATATTTCCACCTTGACAGCAGTCCTAATGCTACCAGAGCATTTGTTACGTAGCATGGCAGACCCTGAAGTCATTTATCTTCCTTTTTATTTATTCACCAGAGTACTACAGAGTACTACAACCAAAGTACATCAAGAACATACTTGGAGTAAATTTCAGCCTGTCAAAGACCACTCTTTCATCCAAAGAGTACTGAAGATTAATTCTCAGATATTAAGACAGAATGGGCCTTGAACCTCTTCTTCTAATATGTTTTAATGTTTCATTTAGTGTTTCATCTACCTCCTCTGCCTCCCTTTCAGCTATAAGAACTCAAGAAAAACACAAAAATTTTTATTGGTTGTTGATCGGATATCTGTGAATTGTAAGTTGTTTCTCTTGAGATATAGTTCCATATGTAAAGTTGTAAGATAGGCTGAGGAGATGTTTTCAGACTGAATATCAAGCTGTTGGAAATGTTGTACATGACTGGTGTTGCTCTTTAATATGACAAGCATATTTCTTTGGATCCTGATTTAAAGTAGCAGTGATGTTTTTCTATGTCTGTCTTTGTTTTCCTTTGTAATTCATCACATTTCATTTCTTTCGTACGCATCAGAAATCTGGCCTAGTATATACCCTCGCATGGTACCCTATGCTTCTGCTCTCCCTACCTTTGATGTTTTCTGCTATTGTGTTATATGATTATTGATTCAAGTTAATTTAACCAGTGTAGTAGCTAATATTTACTGCTAGCTGATGTATGAATTAGTGAATCTGTTCTTAGATGTTCTTGTTGGGTTTTAGTTGAAAGAATTGGGATATTGGGAGTTTGAATGCTGATTCTGTCTCACTGGGGTCCTTTTCGATTAATTGAACCTTTCTAAGTTCCCTTAAGTTGGATGCCGAAGCATTGAGAGTTCAAAGTGTCTCTCTGATCTCAGGCCTTCACCTTTGTGTTTAAATCCTCAATGTTCCCTTTGTCTGAAGAGTTAACCTTTAGGAATTGGATCACAGGTGTCTAATGGCATGCCCTGTCCCTGGATCTAATTCCTATCTGGTCACCTTGGAGGTTTGCTTGTCATTCGCCTTCCTTCCCATCATTTCATTCCACACTATCATCTTTAAGATCCTATACTTTAGATGACTAGCCTAATTGAAAGCTTTGAATACTGAATAGCAAGTAAATCCTTTCCTGACTCCATTGCCCAATGGTCTTGAGTATTCTCTGAATTATCTCTCCTTTGCCTAAAATCCTCTTTACTCATCCTTGTCTTACATTGAACCCTTCCTTTCCGATTCCCAACAACCAAACGAACAAAACAAAAAAAACCATCGTGCCTTATAACTAGCCTAATACCTTCAAATCAAGCTTCAAAGACATATACCTTTGCCTATTATAGAGAGATCCCTCTTTGGACCTAGGAGGGCTAGATCCTGAGGTCTGAAAGTGGTTTTGATGTTGTCTCATCTTTTGGTATTGCCAAACTTGCCAAAACATGGGAACTCCAACATAATGGCAACTCCACTGGGGAAAAATTTGAGTAAAATACACGTTTGTTACACAGTAATTTGTCACCGTCCCTACCATTCCCCGTCCCGCACATTTGAGGTCCCATTATGTGACTTGTGAGCAATGTCATGCCTTGAAACCATTATCATTGCATTCCTCTAAACATGAGCTTCAATTGCCCTGAAGACATCTCCTTGCAAAAAACCATAAAAACATCCCTTTTTGCATTGGCGTGGGTAGCCAGTTCATCACTCGCGCCAATGAGGAAAATCCTACAAAGAGGCCATGCCAACTGGCGCTCTGTCCTAGAGTCGCAGTCGCGCCAGCCAATTTAAGGAGTGTTTTTTAAAATAAGAAGGCGGAAGTTTCATCCTAACAAATTCCTGGACTGATTTCTATCTTGAGTTGGGAGGTTTGGCTACGGATTTCCATAGAGAGGAAGTGGTTTGCCACCTCTCATGGAAGCTTCCTTGATGATAGGGCCAATCCCACAATTATAGGGATCCCAACTCCTCTTCCTCCCTCTATAAAAGCTTGCCCATTGCCATTGCAAGCTAGTCTGGAAAATTCCCAAGTCTTGAATCTCCAAGTTCTCAAATTCCCAAGAGCCTTAATGCTGCAAGAGCCCTCATTCTTCCCTTAAGGCCAAACTCAAGCAAGGAGACTATCGTTGAGAGACTCTAAGAGAGGTCAACCCCATCCCCCTGCAGCTGGTGACGGCACTGAAATGGAGACCCTCCGGGCTGAGACCCGCGTCGTAACATTATTGTACTCTCTTCTATTACTTATTAATGAATGACTATTGTTGGTGGTTCACTATTTTTTCTGCTCTATGATAACATGAGCATCCTTTCTCCATCATATATACTGCTACTTCTCCTGGATTTTATGCTTGTATTCGCATTGTTTCTCATGTGTGTCCATTCCACGAGAATGGGACTGTGGATCGCTGAGGTCTAGAACTGACCAACTGCCTTCTGAATCATAGCACTGGACTCCAGGTAGGCCTCCATCGTTGGTCTGTTTATTCGCAATTAGGAACTCGTGCTGTAGCATTTGATGATTGTTGCTAGACCCGTTCTGGGCTAGTAGGGATCGCCTTTGTCCGCAGAGGGGATTTACCTCCTCAACAACGTTTAAACACTTCATAGACTCAAAGAAGACCATAGTAGCCTTATTTTGGTGGTTAATCACTGTGGTGGACAGTACACCTTCTTGAAATATCCCAAACCATCCACCTGGCAACTCCATAGTTCTTCAACAGTTAAAAGACTCCACTGGTGATCAGTAGGCTTGCTGATTATCTTGGTTTACATAAGACTCCACTGGGAGAGCAGCCTCCATAACAACATCAGCCATATTAGAAGTAACAAGTAGGATTAAGCTGCTCTGTTTGAAGATAACATTCTGGCTTCAAGAACCATTCACACAAGAGCTTATCCTAACCCAGACCCACCTGAAATAGTTGACAACCCCGAGAGCATTCTCAGGAAATCTCCCACACCTAGGAGACCAACTATTTCCAGACATATCTATAGAGCTAACTCTGCACCAGAAGACTCTACAGCTCTATCAGACCCTCTGATTGATTTAGATTTGCAAAACAATTTACCCAGAACTAGGTCATTCAGTGCTCTAGACCAGCTAGACCTTGAGCTCCCTGGTTCACCATCTCACAGTGGTCAACACAGTAGGGATAGACATACCCCTCCATCTACACCTCCCGATATTAATTTTATTCAAAACTTGGGGCTCTGCCATCCTAAATCAGCTCAACAGAGTGCTGCTGGTCCTAATATTCCTGCCATCCACATACCTGCTGCTCAAGCCAATCCTGTACCTCCAAAGAACATCATTATGGCATATTGGTATGCACCTCTGGTGTTACCCCAGCGTCTAGTGCCCCTACCAAACGATTATCAATCAAAAATCCCACATTTTACTGCAAAAGAGTCTACCACGGCTCAACACCACGTAGATAGGATGGAAGATTCCTTTGACTATATGGAGATAGATGATGAGACAGTCAAGATGATAATATTTTCCTAGAGTTTAGGAGGTGATGTGAAAAAATGGTTTAAGGGCCTACCTCCTAATAGTATCCCCGATCTTCCCTCTTTATATCAGTCCTTCATAAACAAATGGGAAGTCAAGACCAACCCTCTCCAAATCTTAGAATAATATAAGAATATTAAAATAAATGTAGGAGAGAGTGTCCATGACTATTCTACAAGTTTTAACAGTGTTTATAACGCTCTTCCTCCACATATGAAACCTCCCCAAGGTATGGCTTTAGTAAAATACCCTAAAGGCTTCGATGCTGACATGGCTTACCAACCTAGAGAGAGAGATTACAACACATTGGAAGATATGCAAAAAGGAGTAGTGAGTGTAGAAGCTAACTTGATTGAGAAGAAAGCTAGAATGAGGGCTGAGAAAAGGGTAACATATAGGGATGACACTGCAGCTTCCACATCTGATCCCAAGTATGACCATCTAGCCAAAAACATGTAAAGGCTACAACAAATGATGGAAAAAATGGTTGTCTCAGTCAGTAATCAAAATAGAAACTGGAATAATAACCAGAACCAGAACTTTAGGAGAAACAATACCACTATGAACAGACAAAGAGACTCTGACCAGCAAGTCATACCCCCATTTCAAGAGAATTTTCTTGATGAAGATGAGGGGATAATAGAAGAGTTCGAGGGAAACACAATAAATATGTTCGAAATATAAAACTCAATCCCTAACTGTTCCACAGAAGAGGATCAGAACTCACCCTCATATTGGGATGAGGAAAGATTAAAATCTGAGGATTATAGGCTTGGATTTGAAAATGCCATCATGCAGGTCAGAGAACAGTATGAACTTAGAAGCAAAAAGAGCTTAGACAATTCCAAACCCAAAGCTTCTGAAGTTACCATCAAGAAAATACCCGAGAAAACTTCTAAGGTGACTGCTGAAAGTAGAAAATCAGTAGCAGAGAGTTCTAGGATAAACAAAGAAAAGGAAAGCCAAAATACTGATAAACAAAGTAAACCAAGTAGCAGCACTAGCACTGCAGCTAGTTTTCCTAATAAAACAGCTACCAACACTGTACATAATGAGAATCAACACACTGATTCTGCCACTAAATTAGTGGCTAACAAAACAGAGTTGAGTCTTACAAAGAGTCAATCTCTCTTCAATTTGGAGAGTGAGATTGCTAAAATTAAAATCTCTGTCCCACTCTTTGAGTTGGCCACTCAGGATGTATATAAAGGCCAAATTTTGAAAGCATTAAATCTAGGTGAAAACACTGACACTGTCAACCTAAGTGACGATCAACCAGCCCTTCTGTTTGGTCCAAAAATAGAAGGGAAGTTTCAGGAAGGGGTAGTACCTCCTTTTTATATCAGCCTCAATATCCATGACAAGATCCTTCACAACGCAATGCATGACTCTGGGGCATCACACAACCTAATGCCTAAGGTAGTTATGGAGAGGTTAGGCCTAGAGATAACACGACCCTACAAATATTTGTATTCATTTGACTCTAGCAGAGTTAAGTGCCTTGGCCTAATCAAATACCTTTATGTGAACCTGACCCAGATCCCAGCAAAATTTATGGTGATGGATGTGGTAGTGGCAGATGTGCCACCTAAGTATGGCATGTTACTGTCAAGGTCATGGGGAGCCAAGATGCAAGGTACAATGTAGATGGATGGCTCATATGCCACAATCCGTGTCTTTAGCTAGCTTAGAAGGCTGTATAGAGAGGCACAAATGAAATTCATGGTTAGCAGCCCTAAAAAGCCTGGAAACTCACCTCTGTACTTTGTACATACAGATATGGACTCCTTTATCCTATGCAACGATTAATCCATAGGTGAGCCAAAACTAGAAACAGAGATACAAACAATGAAACATAGCCGATAGATTTTAACATAATGGCCAGTCTGGACTTAGAAGAAAACGAAGACGAAACCCTTGGACAGTGCACTAAAACTGAAACTCAGAGTGAACAAGAAACAGAATGCAGAAAACTAAGTAGTCATCTCTCTGAACTCCATACACATCATGAAGAACGAGGCACTCCACACCATGAAACATACCCCATTGTACAGCATAACAGTGAAACCCATGTTAGGGAGGAAAACGATGATAAACCTAAAAATGAATTTCGATGGGTCTTGCACTAGAAAACCTGTAGGAGCGGGAGTGTGGTTACATAACACAGAGAGCGACTATGCAGAGAGTCATGCCTACAATTTGAACTTCAAATGTACAAACAATATCGTAGAGTATGAGGCTCTCATCCTAGGCTTGAATCTGTTAAAAAAACTAGGGGCCTGTAGGATAGCTATACATGGAGACTCTGAGTTAATAATAAAACAAGTGAACAGTGAGTATACAACTAAACACCCTAGATTGAGGGCGTACAGGAATGATGCTATGGATTTACTGAAAACCTTTGTAGAGTATGAACTCGTGTTTGTTCCCAGGAGTCAGAACATAATTGCGAATGGATTAGCTTACATAGCTAGCTCATATCATAATCCTCCCAGTGACAAAAAAATCATCATTCAGACAAAATACAGACCTGCAGTTCCTGATAATGAGAAATATTGGCAGGTATTTGAGGGCGATAAGCAGATTGAGGATTTCCTGATAGGCAGGAATGAGTTTGAATTCTTTGATTCAGACTCTAGATCCGATGATAGCTGCCTGAGTGAGGAGCCCCCCGACGAAGAAAAATCACCCCATAACATTGAAATAAACGTGTTAACTGAAGGAATTGGAAATCCAACCGAAGAATATAAGAATGCAGATAAAGAGGAAATAGAGGTGCTACAGGCAAAGGATAAGAATGTACCCCGAGGTATGGCACCTTTAGAGGACCTTTTTTATTTTGACGACGTAGCGAAAAAACCCACGATAGAACACTCGGACTCTGATTTTGAAGAATGAAACATAGGCACTGAAGATAAGCCTAAGATGATTAAGTTGGCTAAGTCCTTACCCGCAGACATGAAAAAGAAATACATTGACTTATTTAAAGAATTCATTGATGTGTTTGCCTGGAGCTACGAGGACTTAAAGGCCTATGACACAAACATTATACAACAAAAAATACCTTTGAAAGAGAATAAAAAACCCTTCAGACAGAAACTTCACAGAATCAACTTGAAACAACTGCCTTCAGTTGAAAAGGAAATAAAGAAAATGTACGAGGCAGGAATAATAGTTCCTGTGAGGTTTTCTGATTGGGTCTCAAATCTTGTAGCTGTGAGAAAGAAAACAGGTGAGATCAGACTATGCATAGATTTCAGGAACCTTAACAGAGCCTCACTTAAAGACAATTACCCCTTACTGAAGATGGAACATATCCTGCAGAGGGTAGTTGGCTCAAAGCGGATCTCCCTGTTAGATGGTTTTTCAGGCTATAACCAAGTATTAGTACTCCCAGAAGACCAACTCAAGATCGCTTTTACCACTCCATGGGGCACTTTTATGTACGTAAAAATGCCTTTTGGACTGATGAATGCTGGAGCGACCTTCCAACGAGCAATGGAAATAGCCTTTTCAGAGGAAATAGGGCACTTCATTTTAATCTATATTGATGACATAATAGTCTATTCCAAGACTGATGAGGAGCACCTAAAACATCTAAGAAGGTTTTGTTAAAAATGTAGAACATTCGGTCTGTCATTAAATCCCAAGAGGACTGTGTTCGAGCTGCAATAAGGTAAGCTTCTCGGCCACATTATATCAAAGAAGGGAATTAAGATAGACCCATAGAGAGTTGAGGGAATACTACAGATCACACACTCGAGAAACATAAAAGAGTTACAATCCTTCATTGGGAAAATTAACTTCTTAAGGGGGTTTATTCCCGACTTAGCTAAGCACCTTAGAAATATGACTAACATGCTGAAAAAAGGTGTAGGGGTTAAGTGGACTATAGAGGCTAAAAAATATTTTGAATCAGTTAAACTTGCACTCACCTGGGCTCCTGTCCTAATTAGCCCAGATTTCTCAAAGGATTTCCTGATATTCTCCTTTACCTCCGAACATACAGTGGCTGTAGTTCTACTATAGAAAAATCCAGAGGGATTAGAACAACCCATTGCTTTCTTCAGCAAGGCTCTAAGGGATGCACCCTTGAAATATAACATAATGGAAAAACATGCCTACGCCTTGGTAAAGGCATTGAAATACTTTAGGGTGTATATACTGCATTCTCACATCATAGCCTATGTGCCAAACATAGTGGTTAAAGAAATTTTGTCCCAAGACCCTGATGGAAAAAGGGGCAAATGGATTGTTGTAATACTAGAGTACGACCTGGAAATAAAACCCATGAAACTAATCAAAGGTCAGGGCTTAGCTCAACTAATGGATGAATCAAACTTGCAGGCCCTAGACATAAACATGGTAGATGCCTTGGATGAACATGAAGGATTGCCTGACCCTACTGTTGAAGAAAAAATTCAAAATTCTCCTTGGTATTCTTATATCCTATATGTGCTCATGAACCTCAATGCCCCTCCTGATCTATCAAAAACTAAGGCTAGATTCCTAAAGTTAAAAGCCATAAAATATTGCATACTGAATGAATCTTTATACTGGAAAAATGTAAATGGTCTATTGCTTAAATGTTTTCCTGAAATAGAAGTAGAGAGGATTAAACAGGAGTTCCATGCAGGAGAGTGTGGAGGCCACTTAAACTAGAAAGCCACTGCTAACAAAATACTTAGAGCTGGCTATTACTGGCCTACACTTTTCAATGACATTCACAAAATGATAATTTCCTGCCATAAGTGTCATATTTTTGAAGGCAAAAGAAAGCTCCTCCCTTTACCATTACAACCCATTACTGTTGAGGCTCCCTTTCAACAACGGAGCCTAGATTTCATAGGAGAAATACACCCTGCTTCTTCTACACAACACAAATGGATCCTTACAGCCACAGACTATTTCACAAAGTGGATAGAGGCCATACCTTCTAGGAATGCCATAGATTTTGTTATCATTAAATTCCTAGAAGATCACATCCTCTCTAGATTTGGCTTCCCAAGAAAAATAATCACTGATAACGCTGCTACTTTTGGATCCAAGAAAATCATTGATTTTTGTCACAGGTATCAAATAGCACTTGGTCATTCAACTGCTTATTACCCACAAGGTAATGGGTTATCTGAATCATAAAACAAGAGCTTGGTGACCATCATCAAAAAGTTGCTTGAAGAGAACAAAAATTCATGGAATAACAATTTAGTGCATGCTTTGTGGGCTAACAGGCTTACAACAAAGAAATCCATTGGCATGCCACCATATCATCTTGTCTATGGAACATACGTAGTGTTTCCTACCAGCCTTGGGGTACCAATGATTAAACTAGTCCAAGAGATTCAGAGAGAAGAGGACTGTATGGTGAGGAGGATAAATCTAACAATCCATCTCCAAAAAACAAGATAAGAGGTCTATAACAGAGCTCTAAAAGTTCAGGAAAATATAAATAAGTTATTTGATAAGAGAACAAAAGCTTGTGACCTCAAAATTGGAGATAAAGTTTTAAAGCGGGACTCTAGGAGAGAGGACAAAGGAAAGCATGGCAAATTTGACAGTTTTTGGTAGGGTCCATACATCATCCAAGCCACTGTTGGTCCAAATGCATTTTTTCTACAAGAACTAGATGGTACAGAGTTGTTTGGGGGTCCTGTCAATGGCAGGATGCTCAAGCATTACTACTGCTGATTTCCGATTTCCAGTTTTCATGTCCATTGTAAATACCATTGTTGTGTTTTATTTATAAAAAAAAAGTTTCAAAAAGCAGAGGAAGAGAGGTTCAGACATGCTCAAATCTTGAACCTTTGAAGTACAAAGAGTGGCTCTAATATGATCAAACCTAAGCCAAAGGAAGTAAAGACAGCTGGTTCTAATATGCCTAAAATTCGAACTAGCAAAGAAGAAAAAAGATCAGCTCTGACAAGCCCAAAACCAGAGCTGAAGTGAAGAAGAATGTGACTCTAACAAGCTCAAAACCTAAATCATGAAGAAAATAAGGATGCTTCAAAATTTTTAAGATTTCCAGCCTTCGAAATTTTGTTTCCAATTTTATGCAATTTCAGTCAATGTGCAATTGTCTCTATGCCTTGGATCCACAACAAAGACTGTCTAATCCTAGTAGATAATAGATTAGGTAGAGAAACATATGAGGCCAAAATTTTAATCTGGTCTCATGGAGTAATAAGGGTATAATTAGACTAGGTTGTTTTCTACTTTAAAAAAAAAAAAAAAATGATGATGAAGATGGTCTACAAATCCAAATGCACCTTATAGAAAAAATGTTAGGATTGTAGGATGGGTAGGTAGGTTGTTTGGGGAATTTTTTCTGCTGATTAATTCCATCATGTTTAGCTGAATCAAAGAAGGAAGATGGTTCAGAGATCAAGCATCTGACCTACTCCAAAGATTATTTTCTGAATTATTGACTCCTTCAAGAAGAAGCCATCCCCATGTGGAGCCACTGTTAGCCACCTATGAATTTTTTGGCAAGCAAACAGGTGGCTAAATTTTTTTCATGAGCCTTCAAGAGATACATTTCCTATGAAAATCTCCCATCCTTGAAGCCTCTGTGTGCCCTTTACCTTTGAAAATATCCTCACTTTATGTGAAAAAATTATGCTCAGAAAGGCCTCCATCTGCCCCTTGTATCTCTGCAAAATTCCCCATTTTAACCCTTTTTTCCCCTTTGCAAAGTTTCCCATTAACCCCAAAAATCCCTCCTAATTCTTCCAAACCATCTTTTTCATCCTTTTAAACCAAGTGAAATCCCTTTAGCTGGTTTTAAAATCTCTTTATTCCCCCACCGAAACCTTTGTTCAGCCTCAAAAACTCTGGTTTTTGGCTAAAAAACCCATATATTACCATAAGATAGGCTTAGCCCCTTTCGGCCAGCCCCAAAACACTTCCCCTCCATACACCCAAGTGTTAAGACCAAGCGCTAAGTCAAAGAGTGCTAATCGGAATCGAAAGCGGTCAGGAGCATGTTTCTTTGATAAGGAGAAATCTTCTGATGCAAGGAAGAAATATGTTGCTGGTCTCGGAACCAATCTCGACCATTGATCTTGAATATCCGACGGCCCGCACAGGTTTTATCGCACCCCAATCACATTTCTTTGGAAAACCTCTGATGATATTCTCCACCGTCGATTCATATTTAGATCTGACATCCATCGCTGCACCGCCTCCATCGCCAATCGAAGATTTTAAATATGCCACCCTTCCGATGCCCTGATTGGCCAATCCCCGATTAAATCTGAGTTGTCCACCCATTTTGATCCTAAAGCCCAGATTTCTCCTTGTTCTACCCCATCCCTTGATTGGTCACCTTCTGACCCAATCACAGCTGTCGATCTCCCATAGATCCAATGGTGCGAAGCCAATTGCACCATCACCCATCGGATTTTTGGCCCTTCCATCGCTCCCATCTGATTAGATCACAGCCGTCCATCCCTTATGATCTAACGGCTCATATTTCTCCCAGCCACTAACCATATTCTCCGCCTGTGTATCTCCTCCATGGATCTCAGCCATTCATCCTTAAATTAGACAGCCCACAATGAAACTGTCATCCGTTTGACCCCACCTTACTGACCCTGCACATTTCTCATATCGCGCTCCTCCATCGCCGTCAGATATCGCGGGCCCAGATCCAACGGCCCATAGCAATATCACACAGATTTCGCGTCCGGTGTCTAATTTTTAAAATATATGTGATATGAGCAGTTTTCTGGAGCCACGTGTCAGCTGAAGACCCATATCGCGTTCAAAAAGAAAAAACTGCCTTACCCAGTTTGACCACGTGAAACCAACGTTTTTGGATCCCAAAACCACTTCCCCACTTTATTTCCTGAATTTCATTAACCGATCCTGACCGTTGATCTATTTTGATCAACGGCCCTCATTGCATCTCGCGCTCCAGTCATTGTTTTTCATCGCGTAACCTCAGCAGTTCCTCGGATCATCTAAGTCATTGATCTCCTCCTAAGATCTAATGGTCTGTGTTGAATCGCCCTCCTCCCATGACCGGGTCCCACCATTCCAACTCATTTCATATTTTTTTCATTCATTTCTGTATTCCGCCAAAGTCTAGGCTTTCATGTTTTACATTAAAATATTATATCATTCCGCCAACATTAAAACTTTAATGTTTCATATTAAAGTTTTTTCATTTCTCCCAACCTTCTAAAGGTCATTTCATTAGTTTATCTGCACCGTCGATCATCGCCTCCTGCCCTGATCGAACGTTCCACGTGCATCCCACATCCAAAACTTCAACAGCTGCATTTTTCACCATTATTCTTCATTTTTCCACCGTTTACCTTTCATTCACCATTGCCACCATGTTGCACTGCCATCATCACAGCATTCCACTACATCCATCCTCCCATGCATGTATTTCTTAACATGTTTATATGTTTTGCAGGTGTATAGGCGGTGAGAACCGCCATTGCTCACAGTCACTGTTATAGTGACACAGAGTGCAGAGAAGGTTATTTTCTGAGCATGATATTGAAAAATAAATGTTTTGAAGGTTTCTACAGGAAATATTTCATTAAAAGTACAGTGTTTGACCCTGTTAAACCTCTCCAGCATCATTAAAGCTCAATTTTCACAGATAGAGACAGTCGACGAAGCGGCAAAGTGTATCAGTGGATAATCAGAGAGTTTAATGCCTATAATTGAATATTTTAAGCTCTAATTCAATGATCAAAGGCAATTGTACCAGATTGAATACCTCATGATTAGCTCAAAGGGCCTAATGAGGACTATGGCACAGAAAACTATATTGACATTGTTTCACTTCAGCAAAAGTTTCCTCCCAAGAGAGAACACAGTACCCACACTGTATTTATTCTACATCGTGTCCCTAAGAAGATTTCCACCCTGACATAACTATCTTATGCTACCAAAGCAATTTTTATGCAGTATGGCAGACCTTAAGGTCATTTATCTACCTTTTGTTTATTCACCAGAGTACTGTAGAGTACTATGGCCAAAGTACATCAAGAACATACTTGGAGTAAATTTCAGCCTGTCGAAGACCACTCTTTCTTCCAAAGAGTACCAAAAATCAATGCATAGATATTAAGACAGAATGGGCCTCAAGCCCTCTTCTTCTACTCTGTTTTAATGTCCATTTAGTGTTTCATCTACCTCCTCTGCCTCTCTTTCAGCTATAAAACTCATGAATAAACTCGTTGTTGGTTGTTGATCAGATATCTGTGAATTATAAGTTGTTTCTCTTGAGATATAGTTCTCTGTGTAAAGTTGTAAAATAGGTTGAGGAGATGTTTTTAGACTGAATATCGAGCTATGGGACAATGAATGTTACATGACTGGTGTTGCTCTTTAATATGACAAGCACATTTCTTTGGATCCTCATTTAAATCAGCGGTGATGTTTTCTTACTTTGTCTCTATTTTCCTTTGTAATTCATCAGATTTCATTTCTCTGGTACGCATCAGAAATCTGGTTTAGGATATACCCTCACATGGTACCCTAAGCTTTTGCTCTCCCTACCTTCAATTTTTTCTACTGATTGTGTATCTGAGTACTTATTCAAGCTAATTTAACCAGTGTAGTAGCTATAAATTACTGCTAGTTGATGTATGAATTAATGAATTTGTTCTTAGATGTTCTTGTTGGGTTTTAATTAAGAGAATTGGGATACTGGGAGTTTAGAATGTTGATTCTATCTTACTAAGGTCCTTTTCAATTAATTTAACCTTTCTAAGTTCCCTTAAGTTGGATGCCGAAGCATTGAAAGTTCAAAGTCTTTATATGATCTCAGGCCTTCACCTTTGTGTTTAAATCTTTAATGTTCCCTTCGTCTGAAGAGTTAACCTTTTAGGATTTGGATCACAGGTGTTTAATGGCATGCCCTATCCCTGGATCTGATTCTTGAATGGTCACCTTGGAGGTTTCCTTTTCATTCACTTTCCTTCCTTAGCAGTTTCATAGCACACTATCATCTTTATGATCCAATGCTTTAGATGACTAACCCAACTGAAAGCCTGAATATTGAATAGCACGTAAACCCTTTCCTGACACCATTGCCCAATGGTCTCAAGTATTCTCTGAATTTTCTCTCCTTTGCCTAAATTCCTCTTTTTTCATCCTTGTCTTATATTGAGCCCTTCCTTCCCGATTCCCAACAACCAAACAAACAATCAAACAAAATAAAGCTCGCACTTTATACCTAGCCTAATACCCTTTAAAAAAGCTTCAAAGACACATAATTTTGCCTTTATAGAGAGATCCCTCTCTAGACCCAGGAGGGCTAGATCCTGAGGTCTAAAAGTAGTTCTGATGTTGTCTCATCTTTTGGTATTGCCAAAATTTCCAAAACATGGGAACTCCAACAGGGCCTTCTTGCAAAGATACAAGACCCCTCTTAGTGGAAGCAATGGCTTCATCTCCATCTCTCAATGAAATTAGATCTCCTCCTGCTGTCACAGCGCTGGAGGAACCTTCGAGTTCTTCTTCCTTCTTCTCCTCATCAAGGGAGTATGCCTCATCAATAAGAGATCTTTTCACTTTATCTCTCCTTGAAAAAGGAACACTCATGTCTTCTTCTTGAGAAGAAATTTCTTGCTGAAGTAGGGCCTTTGCCCTTGGAAAATCATGTAGCAGATATTTAACCCCTTCAACAATGTTCTGAAATGGATTTATCTTTATGGAACTTCCCATCTCATGCAAAGGTTTTGATTTCTTGGGCTTAGTTTGTTTACCCACAGAAATTTATGATGGCATAGAATCAAATCTTTTCACTAACCTCCTAGTGAACTTTGCATAAGTAGAGATGTTTACATTTTTTAATGAAGAAGACTCAAATAACCACCAAGCATATGCTTTACCTTGGAGGTGCAGCGCTGCTACTCTTATGGATTCTTCTTCAGAAATTGGATGCATCTGAAAATATGTGTCCAGCTTCTTTACCCAAGACTTGGCTGAGCTCTCAGGTGACCCATCAAAAGTAGGTAGAATAGTTCTACCCAAGGTGTGCTGCATGCACCCTCTTCTTCTCATAATTCTGTTGGATCTTCTTTCTTCTTTGAGTTGAAAAAAATATGGGAAGCTTAGATGCTCCTTGAATCTTTTAGACTGAGATTCATATTCTTGGAGATAGTCACCAAGAGTCTCCTCTTTTGGTGTCTCTCCTTCTTCTTCTCCTCTTGCAAGGAATGTAGGCATGATACAACGTTGTGAATCGGATTGTGTGGCTGAATGATCACACACATCATATGAAGTAGTGGGGCTTTCGTCATGTGAAAACCTTTTCAAAAGATCTTCTTGTCTTTCATTCCTCACTCCCCTAATTTCATTCTTCAGCTCATGCATAGTTTGGAACAGAATTTTTGAAAACTCTTTCCCTTTCAATCTTCCAGATGAAGGGTTTGGACCCTCGTCTTCTTTGTCTTCAGTGTAACCACACTTCTTCATCAGTCTTTTATTTCCATGAAAATACATATTGTCTCTTCAGTAAGAAAAGCACAGCCTGTGCCAAGATAGTTGCTCTGATACCACTATAATATCCCCAAATTGGGACAGCTAGCAAGGCATGCTTGAAAAACTCATTTTTCAGGAATGTATGCTACAGCTTTGGAAATCAACCCTTGGATCCCTTAGATATAAAAATATAAGACCAAAATCCAAGAGGAGATCAGAAATGAATCTTTCTAGGTGGGTTAAACAGGTCTCCCACACCGAGTGCAGCTGGAAAATTTCCCAAAGAAGGGACTGCAACACTATGTGACAAAACTTCTTAGAAAATGATGCAGTTCAAGAAAATATATGTAGGAGGCCAATATGTAGGCTCAATCATGTCATTTAAATTATAATTTCAAGATTATATTGAAGCCCATACATCATATAATAGAAAATAGGAAACTTTACATGAAGAAATGCCCAAAATAAGAGGTTGCAACCATATGATATGACTGTACAAGATTGACAACGTTATTTTATTAGATGAAAAGAGTTGTAAGTTACGCTTCATATCTAGATCAGATTTGTGTACAAAAAGAAGATCTATATCAGATATGTACACTATAGAGTCTCCTCTTCAAAAGCCCCTTGGGGTTTTCAGCAGAAAATGTAGTACATGGAGTAGATCTGAGATCTAATGCAGCTGATCTACAGAATGATTCAGAATTTCTGAAGAAAATACATCAGTATTCAAATCAGATCTAAATGTAACATGTATTAGATCTGTAATCCACGGATCACCAAAGTGAAGGGCAAATTCCCAACACTAGAGATCTCTCCTCCTTGAACTTCCAAAAGACCCTCCAACTTTCTCCTTGCAAATAACCTAGTTCTGGAAGATGGACTGCATTGTAGGCTCTAGAGCATGATGTGGTCTCAAGCCAAGATCTGAAAATGAGCTCTCCTCATCCAATACTCTCTTGCCAATGGGATAGGAAACTTTCGCAATGAAAAGAGGCACTAGAATGGCTTAGATTTGAACAGAGCTAGCCTCCAATTGCTGCAACTTACAAATAAAACCAAACCCTCAATAATATTTGTGATGTAGTTGGAAGAAGAGCTTGGAAAATTTCCTGATAGTGGTCAAGAAATGCAATACTCCTCCAAGAGGCCTCTCAAGGAAGGAGGTGGGATTCCCGATCAAGAACGCCCAAGTGCTAAACAACACTATTCCCAACTAAACAGCTAGAGAATGAGAAGTGTCTAAAAAGAAAAATCCTTTCAAGACAATACATTCAAAAACCCCTCTCATGTTGTCCTCCTGCTCCTTAAATAAGATGGAATCCTTTCCAAACCCTAAACCATCTCAATGATTTAGCTGCATTCACATGATTAGCCTCCAACTAAAACTGATTTGTGTATCTAGGTGGTTCAATATATCTAGACAGCACGGTTGATTTGGTCCAGTTGACCCAGTCAAATGACTTAATCCCTTTCACACATAAGGGTGTTTTGCTAAAGTAGCCCAGATTTAGCCTTGTTCACATGGGCATGGATTTATTTTGCTGTTTTAGGAGTTTAATTTATCCTCCTTTACAATTTTTATTCTTGCAACAAGAAAATGAAAAAAAAATAGTATATTCCTATTAGCTTGGGCTAATTATGAATATTATAGTCCTCCCCTCCAAAATTTTGCTTGTCCTCAAGCAACTAATAAGGTGAGTGTTGCAACTCATATCCTCCTCCATTGGTGTCACAAACAAAGGATAAGCTTATCTCATAAGCTAAGTGATCACCAAACCATCCATCCATGACTTTTTCCATCACACCATGGTTATCTAGAAATGGAAGGGCAAGGCTCAAAACCACTGTCATACCTAGAGAAATCCATGCCAATGAAAGAAAGAGAACCAAATACAAACATGCATGTACCATGCATGCCAAATGTAGCAAGGAAATCACACATGAAAATCGATACCTGATCCAGGTGGATATTGGTGGCCACCCACCTATTCCACTTGGACCCCCACCATTTTTTCTTTCATTTTTTCAGTTTCCTTAATTGTAGTAGAATTCCCTATTTTTGGTAGTTTTTCAGGTCATGAACTTCCGGAGTTGTTTTGAGGCCCTAAACAATGTTTTTTTGGAAAAATGACTGTTGCAAAATGTGTTTGTTTAACCTAAAATTTACAAGTATTTGTTGTAATCCTCGAATAAATCTTTCTAACGAGGTATCGTGTGCGTCAAACGGAGATCGTATGCCAAAGTTACCACCCTAGGAAATTGATGTACCAATTTACCCCAACGAGGTCCATAGTTTGGCGTTTCATCTCCTAGGGTTAGGTTTTTGGATGTTTAAGGTTTTCCATTGTTTCTCAATAATAAATAGGGCTTTGAGTCTCATTGTAACACAATTCTGAGGCATTTAGCCTCTACATCTCTTCTCATAGATAAGCTACCATCGTCATAGCTATTTTATGTCCATTATATCTGTAAACAAATTCCAGTATTTGATATTAATGAAATGAATTTTTATTGATGTTGCATCTCTCTGTTTATGTTTAGTATTGTATTTTATTATGTTCCTGCATAATTCTGTATCAATGGTATCAGAGCAGTCTTCTCTTCCTTGATCCTTCTTTGCATGTCCCCAACTAGATTGGGGTATAAGGAGTTAGGGCTCGATCTGGTTGAACCTTTGCAAGATCAGTCTCGCAAACCCCTACATCCACCTAAGGGGGAAGAAAATAAATACGAGGGAGTAGGAGATCCTATCAAAATATTGCTCGAGGAAACCCTCTAGAAACAAAGGAACACGATGATGGATTTCCCATATTCTTCAATTTTTTTCCACCAGCGATGCATCTACATCCAATAGCCACTCTAGAGGCGCCACTCCTTTTAAGGTAAAAGTAAAATTTGACATTCCCATATTTGAGGGCCAAATATATGCATACACCGTATATAGATGGTTGAATCTATTAGAAGGATATTTCTTGGTTCATGACTTTTCCGACCAGGAAAATATTACTTTTTCACTCCTTAAAGCTGCCCCCCATGTCAAGGACTAGTGGGAAACCTACTATGAGAAAAAGGACGAGGGGGAACCCTCTTTGTTCTTGGTTGCACCTACTTGTAATTATTTCCAAGATGCCATTAAGGAACAATATTATCTTGTGGGGATCTATGAGAACAAGTACATACAATGTACTACGTTGCGGAAACAAAGGGATCAAGATGTGCATGAGATGAAAAATATGTTCCGTACCCTGTACACAAATTTGGATAGCAAAGATTCAGAGAAGCATTTGGTGCTGAAGTACCGCATTTTTCTACACATATACATTTCAGATGAAATGGATTCCATCGAAATCCACTTGATGCTTGGTGCGGCATACCAGTATGTTGCCAAGATTGAGCATAAATTAAAACAGAAGAAGTGAGCCTTTGGATCTGCAAATCAAAATCAAGGAAAAGGTGCCCCCAAACCACCAAAAAAAGTTCAAATCCAAGGCGGGGAGGCCCAAGACAACCTATCAAAGTCACAAGAAAATAAAAACACCATGAATCCAAAGAAGGACATGGGAAAGTGGTGTGAGTTCCATAAGATCTCCACTCACAACACAAGTGAGTGTCGGCCTAATCAGTCACTGGTGGCCGAGATGAAGGCTTCTTAATCAGATGCATGTTACAACTCTGATTTAGAACTCGACAAGAGGAATGAAAAAGGGAAGCATATTATCGATGCGGAGCCCAATGCCACTATTGGCACCATGAAGGTCCAAAAGGAGGAACCCAAATATTCAGAGGAGGAGGAGCATCTCTTCCACTCGTAGATGTGGGTAAAGGGTTCCACTTACCGTTCATTATCGACAGTGGGAGCCAAAAGAACCTCATTTCAATAGAGGTCGCGAAGCGGATGGACTTTCTTACAACATCACACCCACAGTTGTACACCATCGGTTGGCTTCACCAAGGACAGGATCTCCACATCAACTAGCAGTGTCGCCATCCATACAGCATCAATCCATTCACAGGTGAGGTATTATGTGAAATTTATCCTCTTGATTTTTGTGATGTATTATTAGGCCAACCATACTTGTGGAAGCGACATGTTGTATATGAATCAAGGCCTTGAGTTGTTATTGTTACTTTGGGAAATAATTTGTACAAGATACGGGAGGTAGCACTGCTTACTGCCATCTCTTTCGTTACTACAAAACAATGCAGTATGCTCATTTCCGAAACTAGGAAATTTTTTTTCCTAATGATCCACCCTTAGGTTAAGAAGAATACTGTGGCCACGAGCTCCAGATAGGGTCCCTCCACATGACAAAAACATATGGACAATTTCATGGAGGAGTATGAGGACATCTTCACCTCCCTTGCAGGGGTGCCTCTGCATTGTCAAGTCAAGCACTCCATCGATATAACCCCAGGTGCGTCACTTCCCAATGGACCAATCTATCAACGCATTGTTCTGGAGAATGACAAAATCAAGGGGCATATTTAGGAGTTGATGCAGAAAGGTCACATCTGGCCGATTTCATGGTCCTGTGGGAGCTTGATCATGTTGGTGTAGAAGAAGGATGGGACTTTGAGACTTTTTAATAACTATCGGGCGTTGAACAAGATCACTGTCTAAAATAGGTACCTAAACCCAGGGATTTATGACCTTATGAAGAAAATCAAGGGGGGGGAATATTTCAACAAGATCGACTTGAAGTTCGGGTATTACCAAGTACCCATCGAGCCCTCTGATGTGTGGAAGACAACCTTTAAATCTAATTAGGGCATTTTTGAATGGTTGGTTATGCCTTTTGGGTTGACGAATTCTCCTAGAATCTTCATGAGGTTCATGTACGACATCTTGCAGCCATTCACCAACTCATTTGTAGTGGTATACTTGGATGGCATCCTAATCTTCAGCCAGAGTTGGGAAGACCACCTCCACCACATCCGACAGGTTCTCCAAACATTGGGGCAACACAAGTTGTGTGCCAATTTGGAGAAATTAACTTTTGTCATTACCCAGGTTCAGTATCTAGGATACATTATTGATGAATGGGGGGTGCATGTGGATCCAGCCAAGATCCAATTAATTCGAGATTGGCCAGCCCCAACCACTCTAATAAAGCTCTACATCTTTCTAGGTCTTGCCAATTTCTACTGTAGGTTCATTTTAGGGTTCTCTCATATCACATGGTGCTTGAGTCAAGTCACCAAGGGAGGAGAGAAATAGAAATCATTTTGGTCTGAATATCAACATAAGGCATTCATAGTGTTGAAACATCGCCTCTGCTTTGCACCAGTTCTCACATTACTAGACTTGAAATAACCATTTAATATTGAGACAAATGTCTATGACTATGCTATTGGGTCAGTACTTATTTAATAGGGGCATCTAGTGGCATATCACAGTGAGACACTTTCAGACACGGTCCGGAAGTATCCCACTTATGAAAAAAAGATGTATTCCATTTTACGGGCCTGCCGACAATGGAAGAATTACATTTATGGGAAGGAAACAGTCATCCACACAGACCACCGACCCCTGCATTTCATACAAATGCAAGGGAAGTTGTAGAATGATTGCCATCAGAAGTGGTCCACATACCTGTAGCAGTTCCATTTTAACATCAAGTACAATAAGGTCAGCACCAATAATTTTGTAGACTGCCTCAGCCAACCACTTATTGTGGCGTTATCCACCATGATCAACTCTTGTGGGTACGAGACTTCTGCTTGGCCACTTCTATACAAAAGCAATCTAGAATTCGGCCTCACATATGAAACGTTATTGGAAGGTCAGAAAGTTCCAAATTTTCACCTCCAGGATGCATTGTTATGCCACCTGGGACACCTTTATGTTCCTTCAAGTGAGCATACCAAGATTATTTGTGAATCACACTATAGTCGGGTCGTTGGGAATTTCAGGGTCGAGAAAATAGTGGCAGTACTACAAAATTATTTCTATTTGTCGAACCTTCGATAGTATGTCAACAGGTAAATCAGGTCATGTACTGCCTGCACCATTTCCAAACTGACCATTATGAAGCAAGGCCTCTATACTCCGCTACCTACCCCTATTCAACCTTGGGAATCCATCTCCATGGATTACATGTTGGGATTTCCTTCAACTAAACATGGAAACAACTGTGTTTTTATGGTCATCGACAGATTCTCAAAGATGGCCATTATGGTGGCCTGGAAGAAAAATATCACAACAAAAGTTGTTGGTAAACTCTTCTTTGAACGAGCGCGGTTACACTTTGGGATCCCCCAGTCTATTATATCAGATCAGGACAGGAGGTTCCTCAGTACATTTTGGTCCAACCTCTGTTCGATACTAGACACCAAGCTCACTATGTCCACTAATTTTTATCCCCAAACTGATGGCCAGACAGAGGTTTTCAACAAGATGAGTGTACACATTCTGCGCATGTACAACTCAAATAATCCATGAACATGGGATTATATCATCCCCTATGTCTAGAAAAACTATAACCATGCTCTCTGTTGAGTCTCAAATTTGCATCTTTTCCATACACTTTTCTATACCTTTTTCACTCACCTGAACCTCCCAAGTTGTCAATATCATGTGCAAAAGAGCATCTAACATGGTTTTTAATTATATTTTTGTGTTTGCTATTTGATTTAGATTTTGTTCATTAAGCTGCGGAATCTTGCCACTTTCCGCAGCTGCTGCAACTTTCCGCAGCTATTTTGTGAAACTCTATGCTACAGGTGTCTACAAGGAAAACGAGCCACATGGGCAGGTCAAGAATGATGTGGACATGGTTCGTGTCCTATTGGTTCGAGCAAACTCATCTAAAGAAGCCGCGGTCAAAGGCGTCCACATGGAAGTCAACCATAGAGTCTCATGTTGGCAGGACTCTATTTCATGTCACATGAAGATTCATACGACAGTTTCCAAGTTGCGGAGGATAAATCGACATATGTACATGGCTCCTTAGTCGAATTCAAGCATCCACTCCTCGTAGATTTACTTTCCAACACGGCCATGATCCTAGATCCGTGGACGTAATGGTCTACATGTTCTCCACCAGCATGAACTTTAGGAGACAATTATATTTCTTTTGTTATATATAATGCGTTTGCATACGCATATAGAGTTAGTCGATGTTAGTCTCTGTTATCTTTTATTAGTCTGCTCTGTAATGTGATTACGCTGCACTTGTGCCGTAACATCACCTTTCTGTAATGACTGCTTTTTAATATAAGAAGACTCTGTTTTTAACCGAAATTCGTATTTGAAGATCGTTGCCAAGGCTCGTGTAGAGGGCCCCTGCTCAGCTAAGGTTTTGTGCATTAGTGTAAAGTTCTCATTTCGTTTCTTCAAAGTTCATTGTGCCATAATCCATTCATATGTTCATACATTGCATTTGCTTCATTTCTGTTTATAAACTTCCATAATTTCCATTTCACTTCTGTCTTTCATTTTTTATGTTGTTAATCACTGATCAGTGTTCTTGTTTCAGGTTACAGATAGGTAGCCCGGGCATTTTCATAGCTTTTTGACTAATGACATGGAACTAACATTGTTCTGCTGCTAATTTTCTTTTCATAGTTTCTGTTTAATTTCAGTATTTCTTTGTTCATTTCAGTTTTGCTTATTTGCTTCAGTAGTTAAATTTAGATATATTAAGCTGCTCATAACATCTTCAGTTGCCTCCGAAAGCCACAGCTGGACTGATGGTGAGGGATTGTATTATGAAATGTGTAGTTTAGTATTAGTTTACTTTCTGCGAATTTAGATATATTAAATTGCTCATAGCATCTTCAGTTGCCTCAAGCAAATATTTGGGTGATGGTGAGGATTGTTTTATGAAATGTGTAGTTTAGTATTAGTTTCTTTTACGCAAAATTAGATATATTAAATTGTGCATGACATCTTGATTTCTCAAGAAAGCCCGCAATTTGGGTAGTGGTGAGATTGAATCACAAATGTATGGTTTGATATTCATTTTCTTATAAGTTAGATGATTACTCAAGTTGTTTATGATTACTTCGAAAATCAATTAATTTCGGACTAATGATGAAAGATCAGATAAATTGATGTATCGATTTAGATTTGTTGTTGCAATTTGGATTTCATAAACATAGTTTCTTTGTGTTTAGTGTTGACAAGAATAGTTTGGTTTTCATGCTCACTAGTTCAACACATTTTGATTTATTAGACTAAGCGGCACCTCTTCATTTATTTGTTTCATTCCTTTCCAAGTCTAGTCATTGTAAATTTCAAAATTCTTTTTAAAGTTTTAGTTGGTAAATCATTATGGGGGATATCATTTCCTTGAACAAATATAACCATACTTGTTTTCATTTTAGAATTTCCATTTCACCTTAGAAAACCAAAAACGACAAAAAGTTAAGAAATAGGTTATCTTGCACATATAGTGCGTCGCACTTCATCAACTTACGATTCCCGGATTGACAAATTAAATGCAGCAATTTAGGACACACTAAATTGACCAAACACTCTCCACAGCTCAACTCGGCACAACCCCTTTCAAGTGGGCTTGGGATTCCAGTCATTATGTCCCATTGATGTGGCCATACCATTTGCAACTATTCAGGTAGATTCAGCTCATGTCTACATCGAATCTGACAAGGAAAAAAACTCCGTTGAGCACATTCATCACATCCACCAATAGGTCCATGAAATATTGTACAGAGCCAATTCTAAGTACAAATAGCGGCATGATCAACATCAGGTTCCACACAAGTTCCAGGTGGGTGAAAAATTTTGGCTACATATACAGAAGGAGTGCCTCAATGGGCCCCATGCCATCATGAAGTCAGTAGGGGAAAATTCCTTCGAGCTCAGTATTCCACCATTCTTTGGTCTGCACCCAGTGTTCAATGTGGACCGCATTCATCCCTACTTTCCACCATTGTTGGAAACATCTGACATTGCAGAACAACTCACACTAAAATAATTAAACCCAAAATGCATGTAAAAAGCCACAAATTATCAAATCATGGACACACAGATCAATAATACATGAAAACAAAGGATCCAACTATATCAAGTTTTCAAAGCAAGCCAACTCCTTCACAAGGGACCAAGTTCAGCAGAAGTTTCCTCATCTCATGGAGGAACTCAATGCAATGGGGACCACTGCTTCCTAAGGGGGGAGAAATGATCCAAGTGGATATTGGTGTCCACTCACCTATTCCACTTGGACCCCCACCATTGTTTCTTTCATTTTTTCAGTTTCCTTAATTGTAGGACAATTTACTATTTTTGGCAGTTTTTTAGGTCCTAAACTTCCGGAGCCGTTTTTAGGCCCTAAATGATGTTTTTTTGGAAAATCACCATTGGATAGTGTAAGTCTTCAACTCAAAATTAGTTTTCAATATTTTTATTCCTAGGATAGATCTTTCTAACCAGGTATCATGTGCATCAAACAGAAATCATATGCCAAAGTTACAACCTCGGGAAATTGATGTACCAATTTACCCCAATGGTGCCCATAGTTTGGCGTTTCATATCCTAATGTTAGGTTTTTGGACGTTTAGGGTTTTCAATTTTTTCTCAATAATAAATAGGCCTTCAATTCTCATTGTAACACAATTCAGAGGCATGTAGACGCCACATCTCTTCTCATAGATAAGCTATCGTCGCACTAGCTAATTTATGTCCATTTTGTATGTAATCATATTCTAGGATTTGATACTAAAGAAATGAATTTTTATTTATGATACATATTTTTATTTATGTTTAGCACCATATTTTATTGCATTCATGCATAATTCTAGATCAATACCTGTAAGTAATCTCATTTTAGCCACTAGATCCAACTCTTCCTTACTTTTATATTTTCTTCACTTTGCCTTATTTGTCCTTCCTTTGCTTTCCTTGATCCAATGCTAGAGTGCTCCAAGAAAACTCTAAGTGTGCAAGAGTAAGATAGAGTAGATAGAATAAAGAGAGAGCTCAAAACTAAACTAAAAAAAGTTGCGAATTGATCCTCGGAAGCCTTTTTATCTATGAGGTCTCTAATTTCTTCAATTTTCCATTATTTTCCTTCATTTTCCTCCTCACATGCAACCTGTGACCCTTCACCTTCATTTTCTCCTAATTTCCATCATGTTCATGCATAAAATGTCAATTAATACCTCTTTCCCTTCCAAATCCATTGCCATTGCTTTTGCCAAATTTTGTAACCATAACAAACCAAATGAACACCCATGCTGGGATTTTTTTGCCCAACATTCGGCTTGGAATACATGTTCCATGACCTTGGTCATATTTTACCATTATTAACTTTATTACATGAATTTTTTACTAGGGTCATTACAACCTATGCTACCTCACATGTTGAATAAGTATACTTCACTGGAATGAAGTGTGATACCTTTTTCAACCTGTCCACCATAACCATGATAGATTCATGTTGTTTAGATGTCCCAGGCAAGCCTGTGATGAAATCCATAGAAATGACCCCCCATTTCCACTCTGAAATTGGAATCGTCTATAGTAACCCACCCATATGATTACACTCTTCCTTTACTTGTTGACAATCCAAACATATAGCCACAAACTCTACCACTTCCTTATTCAAATTCGGTAAATAGTTGAACTTATTCACCGCTGTCATTTTTTTTTGATATCTCGAATGACCTAAATACAACTTAAGATGAAATACCCTCAAGATAATATTTTTGAGCTCATTTTTGTCTGGAACATAGATCTTGTGCCTAAATCTTACCAAACCATCTATTGTGAGATGATATTCCACGTCTTGAACACTTGTACCCTACTGTAACATGTGCATAAGCACCCTATATATGTAATCTTGTTTTCCTTCCTGCAAGATCTGATCCCATAAATTTTTCTCATAAGAACTCATAGTTGCAATGTGATTTACTTGCACTATTCCACTAAGATCATCTACGACCCTTTTCTCTTTACCCGTATATACTCACAGTCAAACTCACTGATTGTGTCCAACCATCTAGCTTTCCTAGCATTCAGATTTGGTTTATCAAATAAGTACCTCAATCCACTGTGATCACTCATCAAGATGAATCTTCTACCAAGAATATAGTGTCTCTGCATCTTCAAAGCATGGATGATCACTTCCAACTCAAGATCACGTGTAACATAATTCTTCTCATGCTCATTCAGTTTCCTTGATTCATAACATACCACCTATCCCTCTTGTAGGACTCCACTAATCCCTTTATTTCATGCATCTGTGCAAATCAAAAACTCTTCATTCGGATTTGGAATCTTGAGAACTGGAGCATTTGTCAACAACTACTTCAACTGCTCAAAACTTGTTGTACATTCCTCTATCCATTCAAATTTCTTACCTTTCCTTTGCAATGATGTAATAAGATAATAAATCTGCAAGAAGTTCCTAATAAACCTCCTTTAATAACATGCCAACCCCATAAATGACCTTACCTCATCCACATTCCTAGGATATTCCCATTCCATGATATCCCTTATCTTTTATGGATCCACTGCTATGCCTTCCTTGGAAACAACATGCCCTAGGTAATTTACCTATGTCTGAAAAAACTATATTTTCTAAGCTTGGCATACAATTGATGCTCTCTTAGAAATCTCAATATTGTTGCTAAATGTATGGCATGCTCTTCCTCATTCTTAGAATATATCGTCAATGAATACAATAACGCACTTTTATAGATAAGGACACAACACACTATTCATCAAGCACATAAAATTAGTTGGAGAATTAGTCAAACAAAATGGAACTACAACAAACTCATAATTCCCATACCTGGTCTGGAAAATTGCCTTGTAAATGTCCTCTTCTTTGATGTGTTCTTGATGGCATCCTGATCTCAAATCAATCTTTGAGAACACAGTTTCTCTCTTCAACTGATCAAATAGGTCATCAATCCTCGACAACGGAATCTTGTTTTTTATGGTTACCTTATTCATGAACTACCTGTAATCAATGCATAGTCTGAGAGTACCATCCTTCTTCTTCTTAAACAATACCAGTGCACCCCACGATGATGCGCTTAGCCTAATATATCCCATTTCAAGCATTCCCTTCAACTGCAACTTCAATTCCACTAACTCTGGTGTGTTCATCCTGTAAGGTGCCTTTGATGTTGGTGTTTCCCCTAATACTAGTTCAATAGAAAATTCCACTTCTCTGTGAGGTGGAAATTTTAAAATCTCTACGGAAAACACATCCTGAAAATGTTGCAGAACTATATACCTATTCAATACCTCCGCATCCTCAAAATCTTTACCTTTATCACTGGAAATATGTACTACAAATAACACACCCTTTCTTGTGACCATGCTTTTCCTGCATAGTTGTGACAATTCTAACTAATGTAGCCTTATTCTTACCCTGTAAGATCCAATGTTTTCCATTTTCATCCAAGCACTCAATAGCCTTATCATATCAATCCACCTTAGTCATATGAAGATACAACTAGGTCATACCCAATATCATATTATATGATCCCAACAAAGTATATTCAAATTTTTTGATGTAGGCATACCATTTAATTCAAAAGTACAAGATCCTACCCAATGATGAACTATTTTATTTGTACATGTAGCCAACTGCACTAACCAAGAATCCGCATGCACTTCTTTTCTCAAACCACACTTATCCACCAAGTTAGGATTACGTAACTATAATTACATCTGGGGTTAATCAAAATAGAAACAACTTTATCACAAAGCTTATCGTACATCTCGATAATAGATGTCTAGTGATCTGCATGTTTATTATCCAATGTTACATAGATACGAGGAATGTTCTACCCAACATCCCCAACAGTATGCACTTCTTGTGCACTATTCATCTAAGGTATACTATTCTGATTCTACGAACAATCCTTATTGAGATGCTCCTTACCACATGTCCAACACTGCAATTGTCCCTTACCATCACCTATATTTTTTTTCCCTCCAGGTTGTGACCCATGTACCTTTCCAACTAAATTAAAATTCTTGTAAGGTGCAACATTCTCTTTTTCACCTGCATCCTAGGGTCTTGTCCTTTTTGGTTGTCATTTACCTTTAGCATTGTATTTCCCTTTCCAACCTTTTTGAGACTTTGTATTTCACTTTGATTACTCATAATAGTGCTTTAACTCCCCAATGAATTATTCAAATGAAAGAGGCTCATCACACTCAATCTGATCTCTAAATGTTAATGGTAATCCACCAAAAAATATCTAAACTTTTGCATTCTCATACTTAAGATATGATACATACCTCAACAGTTCCAAGAACTTATTTGTATACTCCTCATATGTCGTCGATCCCAGATTTAGCTCAGATAAATCCTTGTCCTTAATTTCCTAGTACCTCTCTGACAAGTACTTCATTTTAAAGAGACTCTTGAAATCATGCCAACTCAACTCCTTTGTACTGATGTCTCTAACACGTTTCATGCCTTCCCACCAGATATACGCATTCCCTTTGAGGTTGAATTTAGCTATTATGGCCTTCATGTTCTCCGTGTAATCATGAAACTCAAATAATTTCTTCATCCTAGTTAACCATACCTTTGCATCTTTTGACTTCTTCAAATCTCCATCAAACGTAGGTGGCTTGTATTTCTTGAACTCGTCTAGAAAATATCCCTTATCACTCCTCTTGTAAGGATGATAGCGATGATGAACATGAAACCTGTCAAAACTAGAACTAGAATAGAACCTATGTCCATCACATCTCCTATCTGGTGTGTCCAAGAACCTGCCATCCTTTATTGTGTCATCTCTATCCAACCTATGACCACCATGATATTGACTGTCATATTCCCCATTATTCATGTCCTCCTTTCAATGATTGATCCTAAGCGGTCCCTTCTCTGCAGATATGACAAACTCTGAAGGATGACTCCATTAAGCTTTGCTTGGTTCTCCTATTTCTGAATGATTTTGTCATTGTCTTCCTTGAAACTTCTTATTTCTTCCTTCAAACTTCTCAAAGTGTTTGTTGTATCAAGGGAGTACCTATCACAATGTTTCTCATCTAATCTAGAGGGAGAATCTTGTGAACTGTAGTCTACCATCTTGCTACTCATCTTTGATATTCTTCTTGCAAGTATACCATGTCAGCTAAACCAAAATATAAACATAACCAACATACCTCAGTATATTTCATGGGAGGATATCTCATCTGCAATATCAACCAGATTAGCATGATACATGTATAATCATAATCATAATCAATATATCAACATCATGAATGACAACACTAACGGAATACCATTACCTTATGGATGACAATCACCACCATAACACTACATGCATAAACCCACATGAACAACCAACATACACAAAAAATGAATATTCAAACAAAATTCATTCATAACGAACGCATCCCAACAATAAAATCATCAAATTTTACATGAAAACACAATTGTAAAAATGATTATCACCATGTATACATAACAAGAACATGTGCAAAAAACATGAATTCATGGTAATCACATTCTGCCCATCTAGTCCAAGGGGTGAATCATCCTCTGGTACCACTTTGTGGTATCAGATAAACACACATAGGGAACGGAAACCAGACACCACACAAAGAGAATGAAGTCCACTTTGATACCATTATGTAACACCCTCCTCCCACATTTACCCAAGTTAACCAGTCCACCAGGGTAAACATGTGACAAAGAGTTACTATGATATGATTCAACTCCCCAAGTACAGTTAAGAAATTCGAATCGACAACCAAAACCAAACTAACGTTCCTAAGAAATTTTAAGACCCCAAGTCCTAATTAACCAATCCAGATGCTCAACCCTTGAGTTAATATACTTTCTAACTAAACTAGAGCCCCAATTTCACCCATGAAAATCCCTCCATCTAGCTGAAACCATCCAGTTGCATTCTCAACATGGGCATCCATGCGACTATATACTTTTTCAGGAAATTTTGTGTCAGTGACCTTGGATTATGACCCACTTTTTCAGGGCCAAGACTCAAGCCTCTACCCAGAACTTGATGAAACTCTAAAAAATGATAAATAACAAGACAAAAATGCCTCTAATGCAAATATTGAACAAGTACCTAACCTAACAAGGCCTAACCATGACAATCATTCTGTCAAACACATCGTGAACATGAAATATACAAGTCATATAAACACATTTGACCATAGGGACTTCATACATATCTTAGAATCTACAAGAAGGCGTGATTCCCTCTCATAATAGTTGAAATACCATCAATTGGGTAATGAATTCATTAACATATCATTTACTAAAAAAAATATGATGAGTGCCATAAATCAAGTTTGTCATAAACCATACTTATAACCAACATATAACCAACAAAATAACAATGATAGAACAACCATTAAGATCACATAATAACAAACACATTTACACATAATACATAAGAGGAAAAAAACTCATATTAATAGATGCAAAATGGAACCAGGTCAAGTACTTCCATGTACCACTCGACCATAGATTGGGATGAACCAAATATTTATTTCATCCAATCACCCTCGTGCTATATTCTAAGCTTGAGTGTGGGACTTACAACAAAACCAACCAAGACTTCCTCAGGATTTACTGCAATCCACCAAGGGATTCCTAGGCCCAAGACCTCATCTATAAAACCAGGCTTTAATGCAATCTCGCTAAGGGATTCCCAGGCCCAAACAAGAAACATACACTACCAGGATTTACCACAATCCCACCATATATCAGTCCAGGGATCACTAAGCCTATACAAGAATGGGTGCCTCTATTTCTCTCCACCTAAACTGTGAGGAATTTGTCTTTCTCTACCCTCGAGGATTTATTGTATATATTTCCATTCACTAGTCAAGGATTCCTAGGTCCAATGAGGGTATACACCTCTAGGATTTACCGTATATCCCACCATTCACTGGTCAATTATTCCTAGGCCCAATGAGGGTATACACAATCAGGATTGATTGCAATCCCACCTTCACCGGTCCATTTATTCCTAAAACTTGTGTTTCCTCTTAAGGCCACCCCACTCAGTTTTGAAATCTTCTAGAAATCCAGCTCAACCAAGTGAGAGAAACCCCATCACGCCATGGCTATCCATAAATGTAAATTAAAGGATGAAAACCATTTTCACACCTGGAAAATCCCATGCCAATGACAGCAAGAGAACCAAATACACACATGCATATACCATGCAAGCAAAAACTAGCAAGGAAATCATACATACAACTCGATACCTGAAAATAATCTTGCTATAGACGCTTGATCCTACTCTACCTTACTTGATCTTTTCTTCCCTTTGCCTTATTTTTCCTTCCTTTTCTTTCCTTTTTCCAATGCTAGAGTGCTCCAAGAAAACTCTAAGTCTGCAAGAGGAAGAGAGACTAAAGAGAATAAAGAGAGAGTTCAAAATTAAACTGGAAAAAGTTGTGTACTAGTCCCCAGAAGACTTTTTATCAATGAGACCTCTAATTTCTTCAATTTTCCATTATTTTCCTTCATTTTCCTCTTCGCATGCAACCAGTGACATTTCACCTTCATTTTCTCCTATTTTCCATTATTTTCATAAATAAAAAGTCAAATAATGCCTCTTTCCTTTTTAAATTCCTTTTTCATTGCTTTTTCCAATTTCCCCTAACCATAATAAACCAAATGAACACCCACTAGGATGCTTTTCCCAACATTCAACTTGGAATATGTGTCCCATGAACTTGGTATTATTTTTCCTTTATTAACTTTATTACATGGATTTTAACCAGGGGTTGTTACATCTTGGTTGTGTGCATGACACTTGATAGTTTGGTGATTGACAGTTCATGGATGGGATTTGGTTTGGAATTTGAACACTATATTTGATGATTCAATACTTGACAGTTTATGATTTAATACTTGACATTTTATTGATGTGAAAAAGCTTTTATTTGACAGGGTTGTGATTTACTTGGTTTGGCATAGAAAATATTGATGAGTTATTTGGCTTTGCATTACAGTATTATGGTTTTGTCTTCATGTGGCTTGGTATATATTGATTTTAGTGCAGAGGTATAATTGGTATTTAGTGATTGGAAATTTATTTAGTGGTTGGTTCAATGATATTCAGTTATTTTGTGATTCAGTTTTCAGTGGTTGGCATATAGGTATTCAGTATTGGTATTGGTTTTTAGTGATTTAGTATTTTGTATCTTGGTATATGGTTAGCGTCAGTGGTGGCATGTATGTTTTTTATGGTTGATTGATATAAGTCGATCTAGTATGCGAGTTTTGAAACATGGCCCATGAAGGTGTTAAGGGTTGTATCCTTCAGCAAGGGAGTAGGAGCTTCCTTTCGGTAGGAGACAGTAAACTTGATCGAGGGGTAGTAGATATCTTCCAATAGGAACTAGATAATGATTGGAGGTTGTAGCTTCCTACAGGTAGGAGCCTACGTGCTAGAAAGAGTCTAAGCTAGTGAAAAAATGTAAGAATAATTTTCTTTATAATAACAATATACCACGGAACGACAGTAGCGGTCGTTTTCTCCCTCACTACTACATTTGGCGGAAATTCCGACACTTGGTTCCGACGCTTTTGACCAAATGTCGGAAATTTCCCCAAATTTTCTCCATCCCGCCCGAAACCGTCGCTATACCAACGTTTATAGAAAAGTATCGCAATACCGACACTTAGAAAAGTGTCGCAATTGCAACGTTTGGAGGAAGACGTCGCACTTGCAACACTATGGCCCAACGCGTCGCTATTGCGACGACTGCCTCTAAACGTCGCAAGTGCGACACAATGTCTAAGTGTCGTAATTGCGACGTTTGGAGGCCTTCGTCGCAATAGCGACGCATTTTCTGCCATCGGTATAACGACACTTATATGCGCACTAAATAAAAATATGAAACTTATATGCGCGCTACATAAAAATGATTTTATTGTTTCGTATCTGTCGCAATAGCTACATTAACGTCTGATATCACGTGCGCATTCTCCCTCCGATCTTGCAGAACAGAATTCACCCTCGGCTCTTGCAGAATATAATTTTCCCTCAGCATTCGCCCTCAACTCTTGCAGAACAGCATTCGCCCTCAGCTCTTGCAAAATGGTAAGTTCTTACTACAGGCCCTTCCTCCTATAGTAGGGTTGACTCTATTTGGGTTTTTTTGGTCAATTCCATTGGATTGTGTTAGGTTGTAGGGTTCTCTCTAGATGTCAAGAATCAAGATTCAATACCCTCTATTATCTTCATCACCCAATAAAAGATTTAAATTTTTCCCAAAGAAACGCTTATTAATTTGGCAGCCATTATTTCTCCCTGCTTTAAAAACCCTACATTTAAATGAAAACAAACATTGCATTTCAACTACAAAAATCTATTAGTGTTCAAATGTACATGTGTGCTACATTAACGTCTGATATCACGCGCGCATTCGCCCTCCGCTCTTGCAGAACAACATTCGCCCTCAGCATTCGCCCTCAGCATTCGCCCTCAGCATTCGCCCTCAGCATTCGCCCTGAGCTCTTGCAGAACAGCATTCGCCCTCAGCATTCGCCCTCAGCATTCGCCCTGAGCTCTTGCAGAATAACATTCGCCCTCAGCTCTTGCAGAACAACATTCGCCCTCAGCTCTTGTAGAACAGCATTGGCCCTCAGCTCTTGCAAAATGGTAAGTTCTTACTGCAGGCCCTTCCTCCTATAGAGGGTTGACCCTACAGCCTAACCAAATAGCTCCACTTGAGAAAACTTTTCATAATCTTGGGGCTGGATATACTGCAAAGCAAACAATTGTAGTTATCATTTGTGCTCCAATATATTAATATAATTTTTACATTGAACTGAAGAAAGGGAAACAAGCAAATGCTAGCCATCATACAATGCTTTGACATAAGAGTTTTGAGTGACATACTTGAAAAAAGAACTCATCGACTGATATTTATAATCATTTGAGTTATTCAATTTAAACACAATGTCAAGAATCAAGATTCAATACCCTCTATTATCTTCATCACCCAATACAAGATTTAAATTTTTCCCAAATAAACGCTTATTAAATTGGTAGCCATTATTTCTCCTTGCTTTAAAAACCCTACATTTAAATGAAAACAAGCATTGCATTTCAACTACAAAAATCTATTAGTGTTCAAGTGTACATGTGTGCATCACTTGTGTAGGGTATTCCTTTTCCACTTTCACATTATCCAAGAATGTGTGCAGTATAGTTCATATTTTTTGTGATTTAGATTATCTTGAAAAAGGAAAGGTATATTATTTCCCATGGAAAAAGAAGGTTTTCCCTTTTTACTACTGGAAATGGTACAAAAAAGTTCCATTTCTACCTGAAACTCCTATGAAACAGGAACCAAATAAAGGCCATGTCCTCAATGGATGTCATTTGGCTTTGAAAATGGCCATTGCACCGTGTTGTTTCTTATATTACAGCACGATAGTTTCTTAGGTCATTTCTTGTTTCTTGAGATGAAAAACAACCAAAGAAATCGTGAAGATCCTTTTAAGAAATAAATGACCATTTCTCAATCATATCTCAACTATTTTTATTTTATTCAGTGGTTGCTTACTTTGAGAGAAATTTGACACTTTTATAAGGAATATAACATAAAAACACAAAATGGGAAGGAATTGATGAGGTAGATGACCTTTATTTGTTGTCAATTAAGAATTGATAATACACGATGCATGTTTTGTACTACAAACTAGATTCCTTCCTGGAGTTAGGACACAGAGTATTGAATCAAAGTTTTAGTTTCTAACTTCTTGTATTGGTTCATCAATCTTGAAATTCAGACATTGCATGTCTTCATTGCTTCATGTTTGAATAATTTGCATCATATCGTACTATAGGAAATTAGGAATTATGATTATTATTACTTTATGGATCTGTTAAGTTACTTTTAAGTTTGCATGGTTTAGTGTGAAATTATTCTAGTCCCTAAACACATATAATCAAGGAATTATAACGTGATTTCAAACATTAAATATCAACAAAATCGTTTAAAGGATATTGAAAGGAAAAAGGTGATGGAAGATAGAAAGTTCCTTACTTAAATGCTCTAAGTATTTTTCAATAGTTGCTCCAAAAGCTTCACTTCAAGGCCCTTCAAGATCGTCTCCAACAATGCTATACCATTAGCTTCAACAATGTTGCTCCAAAAATGTCCTCAAGGTCTTCACAACAATTTTACTAGAAGTTGCTCCAACAATATATTTAATAAGGTCTTCATTGTCAACTCGTCTCTTGTTTGGGTGCCTTAATGTGCAATGACATGTTTCCAGGACTAAATTCAATGCAAGGCATATTTGAAGCTCTAACTCTGTCTTCCAGTGTCTTATTAGAAATTATTTCAGTTTTCATTTTGTGTTTTCAAGTTAGATATTGTTTTCAAGTTTTTACATTTATAATTTTATTGCAATGTGGCAGACTGATCAAAGCAGTGCAGGAACAACCCCGAGACGGGATGATCACGGAAAGAGGCCATCGGAAGAACATGTAAAGTGCCATCATTGCTCTATCTTTAGGTATTTTAGTTATTTACATAATTGAAATAATATTAATTTTGTTCAAATATGTAGACACCTAGCCATGGTACACCTGATGATTCCCTCTTTGAGGAAGAGCTTTCTTCATCCCTATCTCCAGTGTTCTTGTTGCGAAAAAAGGCACGAGATGCAAGGGCAGAATTTAATACTTTGATAGACGCGCCTCAAACACCTGAAACAGAAGAGAAGATAGAACAACTTATGAGCCAGCTAGAAAGATATCAGGTAATAATAAAAATTCAAAAGGATATTTTTTTTGTTCTACATGAGATGAATTGTGATAGTTTAATTTTTAATTTTTACATTGACTAAACTAACAAAAAGTTCGTTTGTATGTAGCGTTTTCTGGCACTTGTTGAATCCGGTGTTGGTGTTAGTGGGACACAAGGGCAAGAGATTTCCCAACAACCCTCTCGTACACCTTCTACTCCTTTAGGTGCCAGCCAAGAAACATACCCTTCCCAAGCAGAGACCCAGCCAACCGCTGAACGTGTTGGCAATGATGAGGCTGATATGGCCAACTACATTATTGTGTTTCCTGGAGCTACACGTGTCATCTCCACATGGACCATTAATGGCACGTTGTTGGTGAAAGATGAAGGTGTCCCTATAAAGCATGTACAACTCCCAGGTAAATTTTAATATTTTAACTATTTCATGTACTTTATCTAAAACATATTTATCACGATTTTTATTTTTAAATTAATGATAATATCTTCTTATTTTTTCTGTGTAGGAAACAATGAGTTCTACAGGTATCTGGAGAGCCATGCGTTGGTAATTTTTGGCCCAACCATACACACAGGGTGGAATTCCTAGAGTTCCAACCTGAAAAAAAGACTTCTAGATTATCTAGAAGCCCTTTTTGGGGTCGGCATATTTGACAGAACAGCGGTGGCTTGGGTAGCCGGAAAATATTTGAAATATACCAGGGACACCTATAGGACGCAATTGAAATTTAAACCTATATATGAGCGTCCTCTCACAGTTCCAGAGAGTGAGTGGAGAGCACTCGTCCATGACGGAAAAGAGAAAAGGGCAAAGAAAGAAGGAAAAATGCCAACTGGACCCGCAAGGTAAAGTACAACTTTAATTCAATAGCTTTAATTTTCTCTATGTATAAAATAAAAGTGTGCTACGTCATATCTGAATTTAATATTTTGATGCTAGGTTGCCTGACACCTCAAAGGCAGCCAAAGCTAGGACTGAAAAAAAGGGCCATCACAAGCTAGGCCAGGGCAGCTACTTGAAATTGGCCGCAAGAATTGTAATTAAGTAGCTAAAAATCTTATAATTAATTCTATTGCCTTCCAACGTTTTTGTAATCCTATCAAATATGATTAAAAATGCACAATCATATGTAATGTAGGGTGATGACTTCGGAACAGAAACAACAGAGGAAGATAAAAATATCGCTTTCCATTTCAGCTATCAAGCCGTAGTTGAACGTCGCATAAGCTTGGGGCGGGTCCCAAGATCCAGAATGCCTGATAAGGTAAAACATTAACCTTTCAATATGTTTGCTTTCATCCATAAATTTAATGTCTAACAACTTTGTTTAAATTAGGGGAGCAACACTACCGACGACGCAAATAACCCAGTTTTAGAGCCAAATTTAGATGATCCTCACGTGCAACCTGATCATTGTAGTAGGGACCAGGCCGACAATGCTACTATCAATGAGGGCCGTGACGGTAATTAATTTCCACTTATAAATTTTTATAATTATACCTTGATGGTTGTCCTTATAATTTTTTTTGTTTAAATGACAGAGAATGTTTCCCTTGAGGATCTTACCACTAGAGAGGAAGACAGGGCAACAGTCCCAATGGCGACAACTGGTGCACCAGGTAAGTAATCTCATTTCAATTTTTTTTATTAATATTACCGAACTAGTTCAATGATATTTAAAAACTAACAATTAAAATTTAATATTATCTATTTTTGTAGGCGATGCCCCGTCACTGGATGAGACCAAACATCGTGACTACGCAACTAGGTCAGCGACAACAACTGGTGCACCCGGTAAATAATCTCATTGAATTTTTTTTTATTAATATTACCGAACTAGTTCAATGATATTTAAAAACTGACAATTAAAATTTAATATTATCTTTTTTTGTAGGCGATGCCCCGTCACTGGATGAGACCAGACATCGTGACCACGCAAATAGGTCAGCGGCGACAACTGGTGCACCAGGTAAATAATATCATTGCAAATTTTTTTTATTAATATTACCGAACTAGTTCAATGATATTTAAAAACTGACAATTAATTTTAATATTATCTGTTTTTGTAGGCGATGCCCTGTCACTGGATGAGACCAGACATCGTGACTACGCAACTAGGTCAGCGGCGACAACTGGTGCACCAGGTAAATAATCTCATTGCAATTTTTTTTATTAATATTACCGAACTAGTTCAATGATATTTAAAAACCGACAATTAAAATTTAATATTATCTATTTTTGTAGGCGATGCCCCGTCACTGGATGAGCCCAGACATCGTGAATACGCAACTAGGTCAGCAGTGCGGGTTGAAAGGCACGAAACAGGAGCAGAGCACGATGATATTGATGATGTAATTAGGAGCTTTAAAAATAGGAAGAAGAAAAGGAAAATTTGACAATGTAAAATATTGTATTATTATAAGACAAACGTTACCATACTTGGAACGTTTTTTGCGTTATATAAAAAACTCATTTATCATACTATTTTTATGTCAAGCATTAATTGCAATGTTTCCTTGCGTACTTTTTGTTGAATTGTGTTTTTATTAGTTATTGAATATTTTTTTTTATGCTCATGAAAGTAAAAAATGAAATATAGATTGGGTATTGGGGAATTGAGAGTGATGTGAGGGGGGGGAGGGGCCATAAGAGCTTCCACCTTCACGTGGTTGGCCCTGTTTAGTAGAGAATAATTTATTGGAGCGATTTAATCTTGGAGCAAACCTCCCTGGATCCAGCGTAGCAACAAAAAAGTCACTGTTGACTTAGTTGCTACTCTTTCAGATCGTGGGAGGCTTGTTCCAAGTTCATGCGACTCCAATAAATTGTTCTTGAAACGAAGAGGAGCTTATTCAGGTATTTTTTGACATTTTCAACATATGTTCTAACATTATCATAAGAATGCATCTTAGAGTAAAAAATACTACATCAATTATTTGTATTTATTGTATAGATAATGATGGATTTTGATTGACTTGGCAGTGCAGGTACAAATCCTCTTGCATCATGAGAAATACAACTTGTCAACTAGAGTAATGTCCAGGATATTTTTGCTTGTGCACTGGACCAGGTTCATAATGTCACATTTTGTAAGTTCCTTTACAGTTCATAATTCAATATTAAGCTTGTTCATGATTATTATCTAGGTTTTTTTTATGTGTTTTTTCATCTATTTGATTGTAAGCAACTTTGCATGTTTCCTGTTGTTCACTATGATTTCTCCCATTACCACTCCCAAGATGAATCCGACTTTATTGTTACATAGGTTACTTTATTATTACTATGATTTCTCCATTTACGATTTCATAGGTTACATCATGTAAAGTTGTCAATCTCAGGTTGGTGATGAGCTTTAGTTCTCTAGATTTGAGGCTTTTCTAATATTTCCTCCCTCATGTCATTCCTGCATCACCTCATTATTTTATCATGCCAATTTTCTACCACTTTTACCAATTGGCACATGTCAATCCCTGAGTGGTGCCACATTTCACCTATTTTCAGTGAGAGTTTAGGGTTTCTCTAACATAGCTTCAAAAATCCAATTCAGTGCCTGCTTGAATATTGTCACATAATACTCATGGTTTGGATTGATGAGCATGTTCTGAATGGTTGGTTGATTCATAAGAACCACCCATATAGTCATCTTGATATATTTCAGAATTTTTCTAGGGTTTCCTTTTTCACCATTTCTAGTGGGTGGGATGGTGTGGGGTGATCCATCAATACTGGTGCTCTTGTATTAGGGAATTTGTTTTTGGGGATATAAAGGAGAATTTGATGTAGATATCTCATTGGATGCATTTATAGATGGGCACGAGAGGTCAATAATTTAAATTAAAAATATGCAACCTCTAGCATGGCAACCTGAAGGCCGCGAGAGACACTGGTTAAAGATCGTTTTGTGGTGGCCTTAATATAGTCGTGATTTCTTTCTATTATCTTAATGCAAATATATAGTCTGGTCTCATTAAAATGAGGATTGTGGTTGTATTTCTCTTTTTTTGTTTCTCTCTTAATGCTCCAGAAGTTGCCAAAAGTTGCGATAAGTTATTTAGTTTGCCTCGTTGCAACTTAAAAGTGGTTTTTTAGCAATGGGAATCATGTATTTTAAGGTTCATCCATATGAAGATATTGTAATTCTATATTAAGGATAAGAGTAGGATGACCTCCTCGCTTTAAGTAAGATGACAACAATTTCCACATCTACCTCATCGGGGGTGTAACAATGGAAAGGGGGAAGGAGTTGGGTGCCGTGTTTGATAATTATGGCGTACAATTGTCTTCTCTTTCGAGCTTTTTTTACCCATTTCCTTTAATCGCTCAAGCATAAGAGGGACTCGAGATTACGTGACAAGAGAGAAGGTAGTTAATACAAGAGCTATGGAAAAAGATTTGTACTTCAACAAGGATGGCTCAAGACAAAAAAATTGCAAGTCGAGAAAAAATTATGTTTAAAGGAAGGTCACCCGCAAGTGAAACTTCACCGCGGTGGATCTTTATTTGTCCACTCTATATTCGATTTTAATTTGTTATTTTAATTTTTCGTTGGAGGGTTGTTTCTGGCATATGTTATGGCATTCAATTGCACACTTACCGAAAGCATTGTCAATTTGTCTTGCAAAAATGCGGTGTGAACAAACTTGATGATCTTGTTGGAGTCACCCTTGGCGAGGTGCAAAATGTTGTCTTGGAGAGAAAGCATGGTTCTCCAAAATAGTTAATGATGGTGTGACAAGAGGCTAAGGAGGTAATTTGTATATGTGTGCTCTAGTTTTCTTTTTAACGTTGTATTAGTTCCCCCTCTTAAAATGTCTTAGATTTGGTAGGCACTTGAAAACTCAAAGGTGAAAGGAAACATTTTTGTTACCCAATGGTCTACTTGGCCTATGGACTAGCCACATTAGAGTAATGCATAAAGCTTTTCACAAAAATAAAAGGAAAGGCTATGGCTAAGTCAAATTTATTGTTATTGATAGTGTAATGAAATGTATCTCAATGCTATGGTTTTGGCCTTTTTATTGGTTGAATTAGAGGACCAATGAAAATATTGGGGCCAAGTTGGTAAGGAAAGTTGTGGCAAAGACAAATGATTTAGCTTCGGATGGAACCACAACATCTCGTTGTTCTTGCACATGTTGTAATATTGAAAATTTCTAGAACAATGAATGGAGAATAAATCTCCCTTCCTCTAACACAAAGAAAAATAAAAAATTTTGACAGAGACAGAAGTTTCAATACTTTGAAAACAAACTCTATTCCCTTCAATAACTCACTATTACACTTCTTCCTCACCGAGAGGGATTACAAAAATTATGACTCGCTACAAAACGCAAGGCATAAAACTAACTCACCGTCCGTTCAAAACAAACATACTGCCTCTAAAACACTCGTGTTTTTCACTTTCGCACGTTTATGCATACACACTTAGTTACACTCAGCTTTTTCACTTTTTACACATTGCCGTGTAATAAAAAAATTTACGTATCACCTATAAAAAAACTACCAAGCTTTTTTGTCCTTTTTTATTTTTTATATGCCGTAACATATAAAACATATTATAATAAACCTCTTTTTTAAAAAAATAAAATTAAAACTAAATTCTATGGCCCACCTATCATTTTGCATATGATATATATATATAACATATGTTTAAAACATATGTATATATTAAAGCATACATAAAATTAAACTATCAAAACATTAAAGAACCCTTTCCGTCGACTTCAAAAAGTCCGAATAAATTGAATTTCAAACCAAATTGCAGTTCCAAAATGGGATGTTGATCGCCAATTAATTTGTAACGTACTCCTCAATCCAATGTGCCTTATAAAAAATTAGCGTCCGGGTTTTCTCGTGTTTTCGTATCCTTCAATTTCATGCGATCCAATATTAATGCTCCACGTGTCCTCCTTTTGAATTTACAAACTCGTAAATTTCGGTTGGTGAATTGCGTTACTGCCGCTGTTGTGTTTAAATACAACTTCATTAAATATGGTCAGCAGCTCGTCTACAAAAAAACTTGCAGGAATTTTAAATGCTGAATTAAATTTCGGATGGAATGCAAGCAACCTCCAAAAAAAGGCGTGTTGCCGCATCCGTCCTTCGCCGCAAATGCTTGAAGTTAAAATTCAATAGCACATGGTTTAATAAGTAGGTGTAAAGGTAACTTTTTGTCGATAGTACGGATTAAGATCATCTATTCATTTTTTGTAGGGTCTTATGGTGTTTGTAGTTTTGGGTTGGGCTTATTGAGTCTAAGATAGTTTTTGAGTGAAAAAAATTGCTATCGTGTATTAAAAAAAAATTGGTTCTTTTGTCAAAATTTATGAGCTTGTTAGGAAATACAAAATCAAAATGGTTGTATCTTAAATTTGTGGAAAATAATTTGAAATTAAACCTTTTGTTTAGGTTTTTGCAAGAAAAAGTAAACCCCTGCTCACATTAGGCGTTGACAAGACAATAAAGGCCCTTGTTTCGGAACTCAAAATTTTGTCAAAGGAGGTAAACGCTTGCCTTTTGAGTAGGTTGGTTTTCCTTTTTGCTAATGGTTTGGTGTATCTAATTGAATCAGCTTGCCTAAGGTATTTTTTAAGCAAACTCCTTTTCATTTCTTTTCATACGCATTGGCCTTGTGGAATACATTTGATTGTGTGGTCTTGTTGGATCTGCAACATTTGTAGTTGGTTAGTCTTATGGCCGAGGTGCACTTTTATTATGGAAATAGTTGATGCAATATTTTCATTTAATCCTTACCGTGTGGTAGCATGTTGAGAAGTTTCTTGTGAAACATTTGGTATTCAAAATTACACTTGATCCTATACAACATCATGCACTTGACTTCAAAATTAATATTCAAAAGTGTGCCGACAATTCTTGCAAAATTTCAAAATATTTAATATGTTGTTTTAAACCATTATTCTATGTATTAGATGCCGAAAATGACAAGAAGACTTTGGTATGAAACCAACTCGTGAATAATTTCCAAAGAAAAAAACCAATTTCCAAGACATGATTTAGGAAGTAGAACATATGTACTTATGAAGCATGTAAAGATATCCTTGATGTATTTTCAATGTTTGGCTAGGGTTATTTTTGGAGAAAATAACTCCTTATTCCTAGAATAGTGATCTTCAATACAAGTAAATGCCGAGAAGAGAGATCATCGTGTGACATAAACCTATTAACAAAAGTGAACAGGGAATGATTATTAATTATGGCATACTAAGTTGTCAAGGATTTTGACTATTTGTCTTTAACATGTAAAAATGTTAAATTCCATACTTACATCATCATGGTTTGGCATCATGAGCTTGAATAATTGTCCACCATGCTCATAATTTCATTGTTGTCTTCATATCTATAAACAATGTTTCAAATAATAATAAAAAATTTCTATAAGAAAAAATCCGCACTTCCATGTCGTCGCTCCTTGTGAGACAAAGTCAAAATTGCATTACACACCCGACACATAAGAATCTCCTATATCCTAGTGGTATGTATCCAAATTCTTATAATAGTGTCTTCAAGACTTATGTCGACATCGCCAATGAGATATTTAAGCAATGAAAGATGGAGCCTTCTTTCATTTTTGTATATGTAACAAATTTTTATTAATATAAAGATTGATGGTTTTGTCTTTCTCTCAAAATGAAATGTAAAAATAATTTATTGTGGTCAATTGAAAAGTTTTTTTTAAAGTTTTCATTATGGAGGGCGACATAGATATATGCCTCTTCTAATTGAAATTTGGACCTACCCTTCAAATTTGATCATTGTGTGGACCTTAACAAACAATAAAACTATTCCCCGCCGCGCGTTATATAAAACATATAACAAAACCTTTGTCAAAACTTCAAACGAACCCTTTTAGCCATGGGTATTTCATCACGAATTGATCATTTTACCATGTACCTTCTTCTAGAGGAATATTCTTCCACTTGATTAGGTACTTCATAATGGTTATATGTCAAATAGATACGAATTTTTATCTATAACTTTTTGTGGTTCAAGAATCAACTTTCATTCTTCATCTAATTTTGGAAGTTCTATTTACATTGGCATATTTTTTCCCAAAACCTTTTTAGGCAAGATACATGAAAAAACCTTATGAATTCAAGAAGAAGGAAAATATAACTTCTACACCACTTGTGCAATCCTATGAATAATTATTTAGGGCCATAACATTTTTGAGCTAATTCTCTTTTATTCTCTTTTTTCTTGAATGAAGATTGCTTATAATGCTATAATATAAAAAATACCCAATTACCCTCCTCAAATTATCTTTCACTTCAATGTTGTTCCCCTATCATGTTTCATGTCATTTTTAAGGTTTTCCATAATAATTTTCAAAGTTTCTTTAGTATTTTCCATATGTGACTCTCGTTTCCTATACTTTGGACTTATCTTGCAAAAAGTATGAGATACTAGGAGTTGGATATCCATAAAGGGCCTTAAATGGGGAAATTTTAGTAGATGTGATAGGAAGTATCATATTACCATTCTTCCGACGAACCCACTTCATCCATTAAGATTACTTTTCTAAAGAGTAAAATGTAGATAACCTTAAAAACATTTGTTAACTATTTTTGTTTGACCATTTGATTGTGTTTCTTGATAAGTGTAGAACTCATGGCAAATGCAGTGTTTCTCCACTCATATTAAATAATTATTTCAAAGTTTCTTGTTACTATTACTTTAGGAAAACCATGAAGACTATGAATTTGTTTCACGTACACTTCGCTCACTTGGCTTGTTGTTTATGTACTTTGAGCTCTACAAAAAAAATCTACAAAAATTTTTCTATATAAATGACCACAAAAATGTAATACTTACCTTTATATTTCGGCAGAATCCCGTAATAAATTCTATTGATATATCTTCTAGTCTTGAATATGTATGTGGAATGGTTGAAGTAACCCTAGAGATTTTACTATCTCTCTTTTATTTATTATGCAAACCTGACCTTCTCTTACAAAATTTTGAATATCTTTCTTCATTCCTTCCAAAATATATTTTTTGATCCTTTGAGATGTTTTAAGGAACCCTGTGTCCTACCATCAGAGAGACATGGGACTCCCTTAATATTTGTTTATTCAAATATGCTTGCATGCATAAAAATATTCTACATTTGCACCAAATTATATCTCTCTTTCACTCCCAATGCTCCATAGAGTTCATCCCATCCTTTATAAATTTTAGTTTTTGTTTAGTACTATTGTCATTTTTCCATTATGGCAAGCTTATTATAGCCACCTAGGAATAGAAAATGTAATTGGATATAAATTTGAGGCCTCTTCTATTTTAGAAAGAGCATCATGTACTAAATTTTCCTTACCCTTTTTGCAGATTATCTCAAAATTAAAACTTTGCATTTTTTCTCCTCATTTTTGTTAATATTCTAATGAAAATCATAGCTTCAAAAAATACTTTATGCTATCATGGAATATCTTGACTTTAAAGTACCTCCCAATGATATACTATCCCCATTTTTTATTGCATGTAATATTGCTTCCATTTATTTTTCATACGTAGATTTCACCAAATATTTTCTTTGAATTCCTTGCTTTTAAAAGCCAATGATATCCCTTATTGTGTTAATGTTACGTAAATTCCTTGTCCTAGTGCCTCACACTCTACTATGAATGTTTTACCAAAGGTAGGTGCAACCGATGTTGGTGTAGAAGACATGGCATCCATTAAAAGAGAGAATGCCAAAGTAGCCTCATCATTACATATAAATGATATTTTCTTCAAGAGATATGTGAGTGGACTTGAAATGCATGCATAATTCTTAACAAATTATCAATAATATCATGTAAGTCTACACAATCTTCTAAGAACCTTGATTTTCTTAGGAATATGTCATTTTGTAATAGCTTGCATCTTTTGAGGCTCCAACTTCACTCCTTCCTTTAAAACAATATGAACCAAATACTCGAATTCTTATTTCCCAAAAGCACATTTTGATATTTTTACATAAAAATGATTGTTCTCAATAATTTATATAACTTTTCCACATGTTTACTAGTGTGGTATTCCCATGATTTATTATAAATATGTGTATTATCAAATAAAACCAACACAAATTTTATAAGATGGGATCAAACAAAATTTTTCTTAAGTCGAGCTCGCCGGACTTCAAACGACGATAAACCATAATTCAAACCAAATTCGCGTTCCAAAATAGCCTGTTGACGTCGGCCAATTTTGTGACGTGAAAACCAATTGAATTCCACCCTAATCTTTTTCGGGTCTGAAGTTGGATTTCCCAAAAGCACATTTTGATATTTTTACATAAAAATGATTGTTCTCAATAATTTATATAACTTTTCCACATGTTTACTAGTGTGGTATTCCCATGATTTATTATAAATATGTGTATTATGAAAGAAAACCAACACAAATTTTATAAGATGGGATCAAACAAAATTGTTCTTAAGTCGAGCCCGTTAGACTTCAAACGGAGATAAACCATAATTCAAACCAAATTCGCGTTCCAAAATAGCCTGCTGATGTCGGCCAATTTTGTGACGCGAAAACCAAATGAATTCCGCCCTAATATTTTTCGGGTCCGAAGTTGGGCTGGCGTACGGAGGGAGAGTTGTGATGCGAATTTCTTATCAAATTCGCCCTAATATTTTTCGGGTCTGGATTTCCACTGCGCGAGCGGCCCAAACAAAGATCCACTCCAATCAATTTCTGCCATGTGTCCTCAATCAAATGTTGCCCTGTTCCCGGATGCGGGTGCATTCGATGGCGTTTAAGGTGATGGGACATGGATGTGGCGATTTCATATCAATCGCATTAAGTTTTAACGCTGTTCAATTAGCCGATATTTAAGTTCCAAGGTTTTCACATCAAATCGCATTAAGTTTTAACATTGTTCAAGATCGGACCTCCACTCCTGTTAGCGATTCCGCATGCTCCAATATGATCCGGCCTTCGGCTCTCATTAATGATCAGAGATTAATTATGACGGGCGTCCTTCGATTGCATTGCAGTCAGGTCGATAAAATGGCATTTCGCTATGGTTTTTCAGATGATTTATTATAAATATGTGTATTATCAAAGAAAACCAACACAAATTTTATAAGATGGGATCAAACAAAATTTTTCTTAAGTCGAGCCCGCCGGACTTCAAACGACGATAAACCATAATTCAAACCAAATTCGCGTTCCAAAATAGCCTGCTGACGTCGGCCAATTTTGTGACGCGAAAACCAAATGAATTCCGCCCTAATATTTTTTGGGTCCGAAGTTGGGCTGGCATACGGAGGGAGAGTTGTGACGCGAATTTCTTATCAAATTCACCCTAATCTTTTTCGGGTCCGGATTTCCACTGCGCGAGCAACCCAAACAAAGATTTGCTCCAATCAATTTCTGCCACGTGTCCTCAATCAGAACTTGCCCTACTCCTGGCTGCGGGTGCATTCGATGGCGTTTAAGGCGATGGGACATGGATGTGGCGATTTCATATCAATCGCATTAAGTTTTAACGTTGTTCAATTAAGTTCCAAGGTTTTCACATCTAATCGCATTAAGTTTTAACACTGTTCAAGATCAGACCTCCACTCCTGTTAGCGATTCCGCATGCTCCAATATGATCCGGCCTTCGGCTCTCATTAATGATCAAAGATTAATTATGATGGGCGTCCTTCGATTGCATTGCAGTCGGGTTGATAAAATGGCATTTCACTATGGTTTTTCAAATGAGCCTGTTGCTAGGTTACACTGCTTGCTCACTGTGACGAGAAGGAGAAGTGGCCAGCTGAACTGCTGCGTAGACCTTGCTGCATATCTGCATTTCTCTCGGTCTGGTCCTTGTCTGTCTTCCTCTGTTTCTTGGAATTCTGCTTCTCCGTCTCCTCTTGTGCCCACTGCTGAGACTGCACCCATGCCTCGCCTGCGTCAAAGGATGCGTTGCCGCAGGGGGAGCACTAGAGCTCAACCCCTGCGCACTCCCTCCATCCCCTCAACCGAGTCGTCTTCCCAGTCCAGTGATTATCACGCAAGTCGCTATCCAGATACTAGAAGTGGGCGGGGTCGGGTTCTAGGATCTGGCCACCGTATGGGCTCCCCTGCTCCTCATTTCCCCACCGCTTCACCTTCTCCCACAACGCGCACTACGCTTTTTTCCTTTAATTTCTCTCTGAACCACCCACGAATCATAGCTTCAATTACTGTGGTTTTCCATGAGGAGGCCCAAATGGAAGAACAATGCACCCGTCTGGCGGGTCTGAGCTCAGAAAAAGCCGGCCAGCATTCGGGCCTTCAGGAGGGGAGCAGTGGCATGACTATGGAGGTAGCACCTAGCGATCCTGGACCTTCCGAAGGATGGTGCCGAATCGTCGAGGAGCCGGAGGAGTAGTTTGGTTAATTTTTTTTTCTTGCTTCGCGGCCCACTTAATTGGGCTGCTTTTAGATTATATTACTGTGCTGGACCTCTGTAATATTTTTGAATTCTGTAAACGTTCAAGACTGGTTTCCCCGTATGAGGGCAGTCTTCTTTTTTGATTTTTTGATGACAAATTTTCCATGAGTCTGGGCAATGTTTTTGACTTCGGTGTAATTTTATTCCCACTGTTAATAGATTAAATTTACTTAGAAAAAAAAATGTTGCCCTGTTTCTATTTTAAACTTGTTTTTTGAAATACAGAGCCATGTTTATATGATTTTTTATAGTCGAAGCGCTGCGGGGTGGTTTATTATATTAATATTTCATGGTCGAATTATGTTCATAACAATTGGAAAAAAAATGTTGCCCTGTTTCTATTTTAAACCTGTTTTTTGAAATACAGAGCCATGTTTATATGGTCTACGTATTATACTCTTTCTCTGTATATCTACAGGAACCTTTTTTCTATGAACAGGGTGGATGTTGTAGCGGGCTACTAATGGAAACAAGCGAGCTTGAACCTTACATCTCGGATGCAACAGATGGTTACCAATTTTGGAATCAAGCGAGCCTGATCTTACAAGCGAGCCTGGGTTTCTGCAGATGGTTTTTATTTCTGGGAACAAGCGAGCCAGAACATACAATCGACCCTGGGTTTATACATATTTTTGCTCTATCATGGATGCTTTTTGTGTGAGGTGTATATCAACAGTACATGTCTCTGCACATTTCTTGTATCCACTTTATGATACTATTTTATGTGTTGACAGGTTATCACTCTGCCTTCAAAACTAGCGATGCTGGTTTATTGATATGGTCTAATGGTCTTTTTATATTTTGGACATATCACACTCCTCACATGATTAGCGTTTTTCTCTGTTCAAGGAATTTGGGTACTTTAATTTGTATTTGGAACAATGGACGTCGATACTCTATCTGTTGCTTTACTATTCTACATACTGCTATTTCACTTTCTTATAGATGCCTCGGGCATATTTGGATGCTTTCTCAGATTGTCGATAATCTCCATGTGGACCGTTACTAGGTTTTATATCATGTCCCTGTATGTGACATGGGGTATTTTTCTATCATTTTCTGGGGTGGGACTTCCACTTTTCTGGATGGATGTTTGGGTTCCAATCTTTAGATGTGAAAATGTAATGACTTCATGGACTGTTTTATATCATATAATATATTCAAAACAAATTTTTTTCTCTTTTGAAAAAAAAATGATTGTTTATAGTCGAAGTGCTGCGGGGTGGTTTATTATATTAATATTTCACGGTCATTGGAATGCCCAAAATTCATAACAAATATTGGAGATTTACTGTCTTGTTTTAAAGTTTCATTTTTTTTTTAAATTGAACCCGTCGTCGGTATACCGATGCCTTGTAAGCGTCGAAATTGCGACAGCTTAAAAACGTCGGAAGAGCGACAGTATAAAAATGTCAGACGAGTGACGTTCAAAACGTCGGACCACATTTCGTCGGAATTGCGACAGTTTACAAACGTCAGAAGAGCGACGTTCAAAACGTCGGACCACATTTCGTCGGAATTGCGACAGTTTACAAATGTCGTAAGAGCGACGTCCAAAACGTTGGACCACATTGCGTCGGAATTATGACAATTTACAAACGTCGGAAGAGCGATGTTCAAAACGTCGGACCACATTTCGTCAGAATTGCGATAGTTTACAAACGTCAGAAGAGCGACGTTCAAAACGTTATACCACATTTCGTCAGAAGTGTGACAGATTACAAACGTCGAAAGCACGAAGGTTTGGGAAACGTCGGAAGAGCGAAGCTTGTTTGGAAGCGACGGAAAAAGTTTCGGTAGTGCGACACTTTTTAAGTGCGTCGGAATTGCGACGGGATGGAAAACCACATTTTTCCCGTCCTCGAATTGTCGCTCTTGCGACGACTATGTGTCGGAATAGCGACGACTTGGTCGTCGGAAATTCCGCCAAATTTTCTAGTGACTCCGCCGTCCCCCCCCCGTCAAACCAAAAAAACTACAAACCATTGTTCCCCCCCTTCGAAAGTTGTTTTTGTCGCTCTCGTCATAATCTTCACTCTCGGTTACATCACCATCCATCCACTTTGTATTGAGAGAGTATACCATTCATTGTAAGGATGTTCACTGAGTTCAAGTGAACTTTTGCAGTAATGCAAGACAAGTTGTTTCAGGATTCATGTGTCATATCTATTTGGGGAAGTGCTTCTTACTATAATTTGTTTTCTCTGTTTTCATATGTGTTTATTTTCTTAATTATTTTACAGAAATTTGAAGAGAATAATTTATTAAAAGATACACTCTGATTCTGGATGTGGATAATTTGAATCTTTTCCTATTATATTAAGTTAAATAATTCTTAAATTCTCTTTACTTAATTGAACCTATTCATTTCTTCTATTACATTTCATATAAATTTAAAGGATCCAGTAGTATGCCTACCTTTCCCTGTTTCACTTAAGCTTGATTATTTATGCTTTTGATCATCTTAAACTCTTCGGAATCCATTGCCTAGTGGCCTTCCCTTGCTATTCCAACCAAACCAATTCGAAAACCTAACTCTGAGCTTTCATAACTAGCCTAATATCTTGTTATAAACAAATCTAATTTTGATAGAGAGATCCCTCTCTGAAGCTGGCAGAGCTAGATCCTAGCTTCAAAAGTGGTTTTGTGGTTACCTCTCGGTTTCCATCACAACCTTGGGAAATTACAGAGTGATAACATAATGGCGACTCCATTTGCGATGAGGTGTCATCATCCTCAGAAAATATTATCAAGTTCCATATTTAATTACTAATGGTGAACAATTATTAGACACAAGAAGGCTGAAGCATTCACCTGGAGACTCCATGTTCAAAGTATCTAGAGATTCAAATATTTTACGGTGCCTCCACTGTCAAAGAATCCGAATTTTAGAGTACTTATGGCGAATCCACTACACATTGATCAGATTTTTTGCTAAACAAGATGACATGGTATGTGGCAAGTCCTCTATATTGTGAAGTTTTAAAATAATTCAGGGGTACATTATCAGAGTTTCAGAGTGATGAAAGTTTTTTAATGATTGTTTTTCGTTGTTTCAAATCGAGAAAATTTTCTCCTGAAGGTAAATTTGTTTTCTTGAGTTAGTTCTTGAAAGATTTGAGAAGGGTATTGAACTTTTGGATTTTCAGATTCAATCATAATTTCCAATATCCTAAAAAATTCTTGGAAAATATTCCTTTTCCAAAACAAGAGGATATTGTATTGCCTTTTGATTTTCATATTGATGAGAATTATGTTTTCCAGTATAAGAATAAAAATTTAGAGTTAGAATCTGGGTTTAACCTTGAGGATACAACTGATGAAATCATCCATGATTGACTCGTCATTGAAGGACTAAAAGGTAACATAATAAATCATGCTTTTATTGATCTTATAGCAGACTACATGGAGGTTATTTTAAACTTAAGTGTTCAACCATGTTTTCACTATAAGGACCAGATCCATCAACTATTGCCATTACATGTTATAGATTTTATTTTGTGGAAAAATAGTCAAGTTGTCCTTTTGATTTTGCTAACTAGTAGTCAAGAAGTTCAGTTATTTCAACAACTACTTGACTTGATTCATTAGCATTTTTGTATTGTTTATTTCACCATGATTTTCAACAGTGTAGAGTATGTAGCAGTGTGCAAATAAGCTCAGTTCGCTAAGAATTTTTTCAAGCATTCTTTCCAGTTTTAGTTTCAGATTAAAATTTCATATTTCAGTTCAAGTGTTTCGAATTTCGGTTTTCAGAATGGTTTTGATTTCAGTTTCAAGATTTTTAGCCACAGAGGTTTTATGACAGAGCAGGTTGCAATGTTGGTTGACAATATTACAATTTTATTAAGCCTCATTGTTGAAAAATGTGGTTACTCTACCTTTAAAAAAATGAGGTGGTACCAATAATACAACTTTTTGAAACAAGAGTTGATTTTTTTTTGTTTTTGACCCAAAAAAATGGGTTTTTAATGTTATGGTTCCCATTTTGAGGTCAGAGTTATCGTCAATTCAACTCCTTTGTTATCCATAATGATAAAATGATAATAAGTGATATACCATCTGTGGTAACCATCGTTGGGTTCATTACTCCATAGGTTACCATCTCTGAGATTGTATTTACATTTATAATTGTTTCAAGGCATCTCACTATACCTTGGTGGAGGTAGGGGCATAGGGGAAAATGAGAGAGAGGTTGACCAATCCACTTTTGAGTGTAGCAAGGGGCAAAAGAGCTAGCATACATATTTTAGGAGCAAAATCTATCACATATTCAAGAGGAAATTGAAACAACATAAGAGGCATTGCTACTTAAACATTGTTTTATCCATGATGCAAATATCGATGATGAGATATGGAATTACATCTTGAAACTAGTGACACCAAAGCCAAAGGTACCAAATATCACAAGACCTTGGATTTATATTGGCCCATAAAAACTGTAGTACACAAGGTGTTGATTAAGAGGAATGTGTTGGAAATATTGTTCTGATTGATTTCAAAGAAAGGGGGAGACTACAGATGTCTAAGATAAAGTTTGCAATATGGATACTATTGGAAATATTATTTTCATTGATGTCAAAGATAGGGGGACACAACAAATGTTTTAGATAAATATTGGAAAATTAAAATTGCTGAAAATAATTTTTGGATAAGTAGTTTTTTTATGCTCAATTTGAATAACCTATATTTGAATACATTTTTAATCTAAATATCTATCTCAAATGGGAGCATAATATATATGGTTGGAAATATTATTCTAAGGCATTTTCTATAGTATATGGCACTATTTCTAACTAATTAATAATGAGGATATATAAAAGATTCTGCCAGGATAGCCCGACCAAAAGGTACATGTTAACCCAACCAATTTTACTAGTCAACCCCATAATTGAATGAAGAAACATTCAAAAAAAGGATAAATAAGTATATTTGAATATTATCCAAGTAAGAAGATATCTGATATGTGCAAGAGAAGTTGGAGAATACTCTTGGCATTTTATAAGTGGAGAAAAATTGTGATTTGTAGAATGAACGAGTTACCTTGGAAGTTTTTGTTGGTAATGTTGGCATTGATGTCAAATGGTTATAAAGGCCTTAGGTAAAATGGTTACGAAAATATAAATGAATGTGCTTTGTTTGAAAGGTTGATTACAATGGGTACAATGGTTTGAAGAATCAAGACTTGTTAAAGTGGTTTGTAAACAAGGTTGTAAAATTTCTTGTTTCTCGTCCTTAAAAGTAAATACATGGCACATGACATCTGGATAATATGAATAAAAATATGTTTATTTCCATTGAAGATTAATTTTATCAGAAACTTTCAATATGGTATATGTTGAGTTTACATTTCTAGGAAGGCACTATATCCAAGCCATGGAATCTATGGTTAGTATCCACCTTGCAATCTAATTCACATGATCACGTTATTGATGCTAAATATTTTATTGAGGAGCTTGAAGAAGTTGTGATAAATATGGTTGAAAATATATGAGAATAATTCTACGTTTTCCTTAATTCATGGAATTGACGCAAATTAGAACCTAGCTAATTGCGTTTACAACCGAGGTTGTCAAAGGAAACCTAGCATCTACAGCTCAGATTACCAATGGGTAATCAATATTTCTATTTTGTAACATGGATAAAGATAATTTTGAGCCTTGAATTATGTAGTCATTGATGTTGGCTTATGTTACTTTAGTTTTTTGAATAATACGAGGTTCATTTGTCTTGACTTGACATTCAAATTCAAAAATGAATAAGTAGACCAAAAAGAGCCTGGAATACAAAGAGGAAACCTTTCACTTCAGGTTCCTACATGGAATAAAAAAATTCAACAAGATTTGTATATAAAAATATTCATTTTTGAATGCGTTACTATAGAATTGAATTATGAGAGAGCAGAGAGAAAGAGGAGCAAAAGGGAAGAAAAATTGAGGAAGAGGAATAGAGGTGATGAGCAAAAGGGAAGAAAAATTGAGGAAAAGGAATAGAGGTGATGAAAAAATAAAATGAGGAGAGAGATAGAGTTCATAGCATAGACAAAGACCAAGTAAAACCAAAAAAGTAAATTTGCAATCTTATCAGGGGATCGGTGTCTCATTTTAGGTAGTAGCCTAAAAAGAGTAGGTTGGAGCTTGTAGAAGAGGGAGTGGGTGCTCCCAGCAAGTTGTAGCTTGCAGAAGAAAAGACAGGTTGAAGCCTCCTGTAGGTATAAGCCTACAAAATTTATGTAAAACAGGGAGTGGTGGCTTTCATTTACATCAGAACCAAAATTTGTGGTTTTTCCCTTTATGGGTTTCCACTTATATCTGGTGTCTCAGTGTGTTGCATGAGTCGCTTGCATGTTCTCCTGTGACTTCATGGTTAATTGTTAAAGATGCATATAAACCTGCTAATACATTAAAGAAATAATTGAATGGCTAGTAAAATAATTTGAAATTGGTTATTTAAAACACGCAATTATTGATTCACCCCGCTCTATGATTGCTTAGTTTTCAATATTTTTGTCATAACATTTCTTTTGGGTTGTTTCATATTGTCAAATTTATAAGAGATGGAGGTGAGATCTTCATAAACATGTATTGAAAATTTCTCGAATCATTTCACTATATTTTCAGAGATATGCTATGAGGAATTTAGGGTTCTTGGATGTTCCTAAACTTGAATTCAAACAACTAAGTTTGGCACTTTCTCTATAATTTTATTTTATTTTGGGATGTTTCAAACCGTGAAAATCTAAGGAGATAAAGGTGAGATCTTCATGTACATGTGATAAAATTTTAGGTGTTGGTTTGTTATAATTTTGGATATATTCTCTAAAGAAGTTAGAGTTACTAAATGCTCAAGGTAGTTTGATATTTTGACTATAAATTATTTTCTTATATGTTTCAAACTATGGAATCTTGAGAAGACAAAACCAAGATCTCTAGGTACCTATGGTAAGAAAATTTAAACATTGGTTTTCTATAATTTAGAGATATATGCCTTGTGGAAGTTAGGGTTTCTAAATAGTCTTGAAATCAGTTTCAAATAGATGAACTTGGAAATTTTGTTAATTTTGTTTTAATTTCTTTAAGACTTTAAACTATGAAATTTTTAGAGATATGAGGAGACATATAGAAGTGCCTCATGTAAAAATTTCAAAATCAAAATTGCAAAATTAGATATATGGCACACTATATAAGTTTTTTCTTGGGAAGAGGCCAAAAACAAGTTTTGGGAGAAGCAGAACTGGGGAAGCAACAAACAAAAACAAAGCTGGTAAAAACATCAACAAGCAAACCTGTTAAAAAAATATGGGGAAGCAACAAGAAAACCTGGTAAAATCATGAGCAAGCGAACCTGGTAAAAGCAAATAAATAATTTTGTTTATTTGATGTAGGTATTTTCCTTTACTAAATGTTTGTTTATTAATATACATACGTTTATTTGATTGATGTGGTTGCTCTTCTTCATCATGGTTGATGTCAATGCTTACAATATAATTTAATAATAGCTATTTCCATTTCTGATTTATATGGTGATTTTCATGGTATTGGTGGTGAAGGATTAAATAGGTATCGTTTTTAAAAAGAGATGACTTATATGTAGATTTCCAAACCCATTCTTTCTCGTTTTTCAACTTTTTTCTTTACATTGACCTTTTGTATTTTAATTTCATTGTATATATACAAATCCTTATTAAAACATCCTCTTCATTGTTCACTTTTATTATATATGTTTTTATCTCTCAGTGAGATTAAAGTATTTTTCAACAAATTCAATTGTCATTGTTTCCATATTGAAGTTAAAAAAAATCTGTCATATTTGCTAGGTGATAAAACCCTGGGTTGGCTAGAAAAGTTTTCAACATCCATTAGTTTGTAGGTTTAATAATTTGTCCAAACCTTTGTTTCCTCTTATATTTTTCCATGTGAATAATTTCCTTGTGAAGGGAAAACATGCCACCATTGTTTTGTAAATAATTGATGCTCCACTATAAGATTTCACTTTTATCTCAATACTTCCCCAATTATTGCTTGAGTTATTCATAAGGTCATTGAGAGGTAGTTGATACAAGGTTATAGATGTGCATTGATGTATATAATATGTGGTTGGCCTAGTTGATGGTGAACAAGTGGTGAAGGTAACTACTACTGCTAAGAATAGAAAAAGGTGCTTGTTGTTGATGATAATGATTTCCACCATCTAAAAATATTAACTTTGGATTATCTAAACTTATTGAAAATGATAACAAATTAATTCTTTTGTTTTCTCAATTTGTTTATATGCTCATAGATATTGAAGAGATGTTTTCCTCAAATATCTTTGTACTTTTGATGAGTATTCTTAATGGCATCAATATTCTGTGAAATGACTTCCTCATTTATTCGCAATGGTTTAGCAAAGACTTAGAAACTTCTAAAGAAACCTCTCAGTTATCATGTTAATTTTATTTTGATTTTACATAAGGTTCCTAATCACAACCATACTCTCAATGGAGGAAATTCCAACTTCTATGAAGGGGATGAGATATGGCATATTACTTTTAATATCAAGATTATAAGTTATAAAACACTTCTCCTTTTTTCAATTCCTCTCCAAAGCCTATTGATTGGGATGGGAAATTCAGTAAGTAAAGGTGGCAAGGGTACTAGTCGAAGATGTGGGAAATTCTATGGATAAACCCAAACCGACCTTACTCATTTTGGTAGCGAAATTCAACTCCCACTAAGATTGTTTGGATCATTCACGAACCTAGTTGCTTTATTGCAAGCTTTAAAATCTCTCCATTGCCTATTTTTCTAGCACTGTGAGAACGAAAGCCAGAGGTTTGATCCCATCGATCCCTACCTTCTCTATGGTTTTTTCAAAATATCGAGTCCTTAACTTACGCTTATGAGTGCTCACCTTCGGTAAACTACCTAAAAAGATAAACTACATACTTGTATCCCTTTTTCATAGGTCATGTAGAGTACAACCCTATCGATATCTTTAGCTTAGTAATGGAGATCATACTATACATCAAAACATAGTTATAACACTATGTCATAGCTTAGATATGGGATTATATTAGGATAAGTAAACTAGTAATCATGGAATAACAAGGACCTATGTTAGATATTGTATATGTTAAATACAATTAATTTTAAGTTCCAGATCATAACATGAAGGGTTGATGTTGGGTCTCTCTTACCTCATGAAATGACTAAGAATTCTCCAAGATTTCTATTTTTTTACATGTATAAATATTGGCGAGATAAAGGTTGTGATAATTATATTTTAAAAGATCATTTACACTAACTTTATGTATGAGATTATCAATGTAGAGGAAGTTAATTCATACAAATATCTTAGAGTTGACCTTCATCACAAGATTAATTGGAGCTCTAACATTGAGAAATGATTAATAAAGGATGGAAAGCTTCTTTGGTATTGAAAACTATAAACAAGTGTTACAAGACAGCTTAGTCCTTACCACCTAAGTTGAAATTATGCTCTCATAAAAATTGCATATAATATAATTAGGATCAAATTAACTTAGAATCATTTAATGGGTCGAGAAGAATTTGGGAGGGGAAATGGGTTTGAGTTGTAATTGATAGAAATTTGGAAGTGTTAGGGAAAATGGATATTAGAGGATGACTGGAAATTTTCCACTTAAGTTTGAAATTATTTCCTCAGTAAAATTGCATATAAGATGGTTGTATCAAAATTAACACAAAATAATTTAATAGGTGTGCATGCTTGAGTTGTAACTGATAGGAATTTGGCATAGTTAGGGGAAGTAGATAACATAGAAGACTTGAAATATGAAATTGGTACCAGTTGAATTTATGTGCAGGTACATGATCAATTTATGTGCAGGTAGAATGTAAAAGGATGCAAGATTTTGATCAAGTTAGATATTTTAATATTGAAAAATGGTCAGATACGAATATGAGCGGAGAAATAAATATGCACCAAATATGTGTTGAAGGAAACAATCTCATCGTTAAATGTACACTTAAAAACCATTTTCCACTTCTCTCCTATCAAACAATGTAAAGTTGTTATGTCAATGAATAAATTTATTGATATATCTATTTCGTAGCTCTATTTTAAATTATTTCATCCAATGGTAAATTTTGAATTTGTCATTTTCGAAAAAAACCTTTGAATATAAACCTCCTCTATCACAAACGAGTCCAAATTCCCAAAAGAATTTAAGCAAGGACAATCAAAGGAAAATCCAATCACCTTAAGAGAAAGTGGTAAAAGACTATTTTGAGCAAGGGAAACAATTCAATATTGAAAAAGAGCACATTTTTTATAAAATATTTTCTATTGGAACTTGAAAGAGCATCTTTGAAGATTGAGAGGAAATCTATGTTGGAAAGTTTATAGAATATTTAAATTTGACATAATGTAAGTGATTTCTCTTTATATTCTAACTTTTAATGGCATTTTGTTTACTAATTTTTATATTCAACGATCTATATATGTCACAATTGAATTTATGCCTTAGGGTGTTTCCTTTGCAACATCTGGTGCAATTGTTAATTAAATCAAAATCTAACTCTTAGATAACCTAAGTGTTTACACTTACAATTTTTTTGGTGTAAGACAAGAATAATTTTTCTACGTTAAACCGTTAAAGTTAATTATCAGAGAGTGTCACATGAATTTTATATAATCATATTCATTATTTTTATTGTTGCCACTTATGAAAAAATTTAGAGAAATTTATTATACGTATGACATGACTGAACTCACATGGATATTCAAAAAAATAAAATCAAATTCATAAACTCCATTAGTGGTTTTAAATAAAATTATTTTCACTACACACTCATTGATTCACAAATTAATAAATGCAATTAAGTGATGGATATGTGGAGGTCTAAGGATTTTTTTTACAAATGCAATTAAGTGATGGATATGCGGAGGTCTAAGAATTTTTTTATTTATTTTTACCTTAATAAATTTAAATATTTTGTTTATTTTTATTTTTTAAATTGAAAATTTCAATTTGTCGAGAGCTTCATAAATCTAAGGTGTGAAGGTTTTAGCCCCAACCCCTGGTCATATGGTCAATGAGAACTATTGCCGAGAGCTAACCCGAAAAGCACATAAATACCCAAGGCAGTATGTCATGGGACTATTGATGATTGGGAGTCAACACATCAAGCTATCACAATCACGAGTTATCAAGCAAATCCTCTCGGTGCCAATAAAACTCAAAAGGGTTATTACTTAACATGGAGTTCTTGTGTTTAAGTGACTATAGTCCATCGATTCATCGAGATGCCAAGCATTGGGTATCAGGTTTATAGAAAGGTGAAGGAGAAGTGCCTAAACACTAATACTAACCAAACCCGCTGATATTTAGAATGGCTTTCAATTTTCAAAGAATCTCCATCGACTGCCTCCATATTGTGCTCTGAAAGTTTCATTGGAGGATTGTTGATGAATCACCCGATATCTAATTCTCGACAACCTGATAGCTCATATCTAATCGCAAATAAATTTCCATATAGGTAATGCACTTTTGTTTGATATTTGACATTCTTTCACACTCGGGACCAGAGATGGAATTTGACAGGCATTTTGCATGCCATGCTCCACTTTGACCGTATTTAACGTTTACAAATTTTCAATGCCTGTTTTTCTTCATGGCCTTGTAACAGTGGAAAACGTATTTATGATGTTTAATATTTTTCCCAAAACGTCATTAATACCTATGCTATGCTGTAAACACTTTGCCTACCGATGAAGTTCCTTTGACCGGGAGTTGTTGGCATGCCATGCATATAATCTCTTATATGACATGCCATGTAAGAGATTATATGCACCCATACATGGCATTGCCCAAGGCATCGATTATATACAGTGTGGTTGCACAGAATTTTCCAGGGAATCATTGTGGGGAATGCTAAATCTTCTTACTCCCAATTCATGTGTTACTTTCAAAAGCCTTCGCGCGTTGCAAACTTAATCAACAACCCATTGCAAACTTAATCAACAATCCATCGATTAAATCTATGTGATAATACACTTGAGTGACCACCTTAGTCTTTCACTTTCTTAATAAATTTTTAAAATTTTTCATCATTTTAAAGTGATTATGAGTTTTAGAAACTTTTAATCACTGTAAAATATCTCTATTTTCTTGTCAAGATTTGGAAATATATATAATTTAGTACTTCCATTTTTTTTAGAATTATATAAGCATATGACATAGGTTCATGATAACTAATCATAATGAATTTTTATTCCCTTGGTATAATGATTTAGGATTAATGTGAAGGAAATAAAATATATAGAAGTCTGTGATTAGGTTTGTTTGTTCAATTATTTTACATATTTTGTTGTTGTATTTGTATGTGCTTTGAATTTAAAATAATAATAATAATAATAATATAACAATGTGAGATCACAAATGTGATAATTAACTATTTATGATGTAAAAAAATTATATAAATGATCGATTGGGTGGGTGAGAATAGTTTTAAAATAATAGTAAGGTGATAGTTGTAACAATAAAAATAAAATAAAATTTAATAAAATAAATAACTATAATTATAATTAATAATTAAACCAATCTAGATCTATTTTAACTATGAATCTAATTTAATAAAATAAATAACTATAATTATAATTAATAATTAAACCAACCTAGATCAATCTTAACTATGGATCTACCAAGCATCCAGAACTATCAAATCTCTTGAGGTGCAAACCTCTTTTAAAGTAAAAAAAAAAACATGATCCTATCAATGCTCCACACTCAGTAAATGCATAATTAAAATAAATCTAAACTTATTGTATTTAAATAAAAAGTGTCACCAATTATAATAAATATTTAACCATCGTTAAAAATAGATCACTCATTAAATTGTATTTAAAATAGTTTTAACTATTATGTTTTGCACGCTTTATCAATCCTTCTATCTAACCTTTAATATTGTGATAGCTGTGTAGATTATTATCATCAGTGTGGCAACATTAAATTCCATATAAGAAAGTGCTTATTAATCTCTACAACAAGGAATCTTAATAATCCTAATCCATGCTTAATTTATATTAATATTTATTAACATTCAATTAATTTATGTTAATATTTATTAACATTCAATTAATAATGTTTACTAGTGGACTTTTCAAATTTAGATGTAAGATAAATATAACGGCAACCAATATCCACTTTACACTACCCACAATTGTACACAATAGTGGAAGACTTGCTGAGAGGGAGGATAAGGTTTGTGCCCTGGAATGTGATGTTCCACAAAATATTTCTGCTTTTGTTTTTTAAAAGTATTTGATAACTTATAGAAATGTCAAAAGTGATAGGTAAATAAAAAGGAGTTGTGACTGCAGGTTCTTGCTGGAATCTGGTTCAGTAAAATTCAAAAAATGTGGTAGGTGCAGTGTTTGGAATCCATTTTTGAGAGTGAAAATCGATTCAGCACTATCAAAAACCCTTAAGACACCCAAAATACTAAAGTTTAACAACTATAAACAAGATTCTGATAAAATCTTGATAAAATCTTTGCCGAAATTTTTCAAAATCTCTACCAGATTCCAAGCTATTATATTACTTTTTTAAACTACGGCAAATAAAAATTTAATCCCACAAATTTGATATATTTGATATTTAATAATTTAAGTTAGTTATCGGAATTTTCGCTCTCAAAGATTGGCATTTTCATTGGAATATTTTGATGTGAATTTTGACGGATTGAACTCTCAATTTTCAATGGCTTGTCAAAGATTGGCATTTTGACTGAAATATTTTGATAACATATTTTGATGGAATGAACTCTCTCCCTGGTAAGGAAAGATTACCTGGTTTTTTTTTTTTTTTTGGTTTTGTCCCAATAAATTTTGGTGTGTTTTGTTTATTGTTTTTTTTTATCTCTATTGGAATATTTCATTGTTCGTTTTTGGTGTGTCTTGTTTATTGTTTTTTAAATCTCTATTGGAATTTTTCATTGTTCGTTTTGTCACTTTGGTGTGTCTTGTTTATTGTTTTTTTTTCTCTATTGGAATTTTTCATTGTTCGTTTTGTCATCCCTACTGCGGAAGTTTTCATGTGTAACTGCAAAAAAACCAAAATGTATCTTTGAATATGGCCATCAGTTTGAAAAATTATTATAGTCTTGCTTGCTCCTAGAAAATCAACACTGATTTCTAAAATTTGTTAAAACCATAAGATAATTTTTTCCCTTACGGGTTAAAAATTGTTGCTACTGTACAGGGAAAAACAATTGAAGCCCTTGCCAATATGATCAAGAATTAAAGTCTCATTTACACTGGCAGATGTAAAGGCATCGGAGCGGTGGTGACCTGATAAGAGACATTTCCAAAGCCGTGGGAGTGAAGGTCTTGGACTTGTCAACCACAACCATAAGAAGAAGTTTAATTGAAAGATCAGCTGAAGTATATGTAATGAATTGTAGCAGATACTGGAACTATTGTTATATCACATAGCATTAAGAACTTTATGGATAATTTTCAAAATTGTTTCCCAGCGCAAGTTACCAGAGACGAGATTGAAGTGATGTCATGGCCATCCGACTCGACAAAATCTAATGTGAAAATGAATCATGTTTCTTTGGCAGTTTGAGAAATTAGACCTTCAAATGATCATGAATCCGAGGAGCTTGTGGTATGTTAAACCCTGTGGGATTCAGAACCAGGGTAAGAAGCATGTATTATGTATTTTAATTTGTAAAAAAAATTAATGAAATAAAATATGTAAACTGAAAACGTTTACGGATTGAAATAAAAAAATAGATTTTGGATTACACATGGCAAACCTTTTTTTTTTTTTTCCTTTCTTTTTTCTTTTATACTGGAGATAAAGTATCATCATGGTACTCTTTTCCGCCTCCGACTCATTCTTCGAGGAAAATTATCGTGTAAATACAATAGACTACATCACAATAGTTATAAAGATTCAAGCAAAAGCTATAAAATTATTTGGCAGAGGAGATTGATGAACTCCAATGACGTTAACTTACAATTACCATTCAGGTCTATGCTCTGCCCCCGCGAGTGCCTTTCGCCCACTCTGTGAGAACAGAGCCCTATACAAAAGAAAATAAAAAATTGATAACATTGCCCAAAAAACACTGATCTCTGTACAGTTATAACCCTGCCCCAGAAAAGTTGATCCCTGTACATTTACAACCTCCCCAAAAAACAGACCTTTTATTACAAAACCTTTGAAATGTTGGCTGCAATTCACAGCCTGACCTTTCCACTATTTAGTCTAGCCCAGATGTAGTGGGATAGATCTTTAGTCTAGCCCAGAACGAATGATTTTGGCCAACATTTTTCCCCTCCTTTTAAGGGCCCTGGGCAATGCGAGAACTGATATGATTACAGCAGCAAATCCCTGTCCTTTTATGGCCCCCCGTTTTGGCAGAAGCCTCACCATTTTTTCTTGGGGTATGCCACTGACAGGCCCTATCTTGGGCACACAAAAATATCGAACTTGCTTACACTCCATTATCCTGATTCGGAGTTTGCCTTCACAGGAATTCCAATGAATCACCGAAATAGAAGTGGTACATGATCCAAATGAATCCGGAAGGCTTCTTATAAGCTGCACCTTTTCTTTTTCTTTGAAGAAAATAAAACTGTAAAGGGAGTCCCCAAAGCAATTTGCTACATTTTCGAATGTCTGCAATGGGGTCGGGAGCGCGTCACAATTAGTTAGTTTGCTTCAAATATCTGAAAGGCCATTCAAAGATTTGAAAGGGCACTTTGCAAGGCCAGCAAGTGATTGAAATCTTGAACGGCCATTACTGCACGGTGCCAGCAAGTAGGAAATAAAACTCGAAAACGGAGCCAGCAAGTACTAATTTGTTACATTTTTGACATCTGTGATGGAAACCTGTCACAATTAGTTTGTGTTTATTATGCTTTTCTTTCAAATATTTGAAAGGCCACGCCACCTTGCAGGGCGAGCAGGTGATTGAAACCTTACCTGCCCTTTACTGCACGGGGTTCTTGTGAACGGCATTCACATGTTGCAGAATATCGCTCTCAGATCTTGAACCTTGGTTGCCCTTTACTGCACGGGGTTCTTGTGAACGGCGTTCACACGTTGCGAAACATTACTCTCACATCTTGATGATCCTGATTCGCAGATTGCCTTCACCGAAATTCCAGCGAGCAACACAAGGGAAATAATCGCTGTACAAATATGTGGGAAGCCCTTTTCCCAATTTATATTATTAACAAAGCTCGATTTTAATAAAAAAAAAACTTGGGATTGCAACGAAAGCAATGTGCGCCATTTTCGATTGCCTCTGATGGGAACGGAGCGTCTCACAATTACCACCAGCATTTTCGATTGCCACTAATGGGAACTGGACGTCTCGCAATTAAATTGTTTTTCTGTGATGTTTTTTTCGAATATGTGAAAGGCTACTTTGCATAAGTGATTGAAACCCTGTATACTCCATTTGTACGCGGAGCCAACACGTAGAGCTTCGTTGAAATAATTCTCATGTAGTATCACATCACATTTGATCAGAAATGGCATGGGAGGATAATGAGCATTTAATTTTTTTTAAATGGGACATCTAGGTTGACGGAGCGGTGTACCATTCTGGTGAAAAAATCATTTTCACAAATATTAAATCACGGTGTATAAGTTTAAAGTTATTATAATAATATATTTACTAGCAATTGTCCCAAAAGGTGCAAAGAGAGGCCCATAGGATTTTAAAATCAAAAAAATTGTACAAGAAAATAGCAATTGATATGTTAAATTTAAGTTAATTTTTTTGTATTTTTTTCTTAAGTTTATAATATGTAACTATATTAGAATTGTTTAACAAAAACATTCTCTAATGTCATTAAAATCGCATGGTGGAATAGTAAATACTAATTTGATTACATTATATTTTAAAGTAATCTAACTAATAGATGAGATGATATTTTAAATTACAAAAATTGAATGTCTCAAGGATCCATTTATACATAGAGTGATTCTAAACTTCTAATAGTTAAGAATGCATGCCTTCTTGTAAAAGGTTAAAAGTTCAAATTCAAAAAGGTAGAAGATAGACATCTAGGAATCAAATCACTAGGCAAAGACATGGAATTCATATTTAAGTATAGCTTCCTTCATAAATCATACATTGCAATAAAAAATAAGCTTTATCATAGCTATATAGCAACAACATGTGGGATTCAACTAATATAATTATCCCAACTTGCAAAAGACGAATTGAAATTTAGTTAGAGTGTAATGGTAAAAAACCCATCTTGGAGAAAGATTCGTGGAAATTGAATTACAATATAATAGAAAAATGTGAAGTAAATCTGGTTAAAATAAATATGTGAATTAAAGATTTATTCATTACTTTATAGTTTAAATATTACTTTATATATTAAATATTAATTAAATATGTGAACTTACTATTTTTTTTACACAAGTCTTACTAGTGACATGTGAGTCCAAATTGGGCAACTTAGAAGTTTATGGTTACTTTCTATAAAGAAAAATAATCTTTTTGGAAAGATCTCTAATTCTATTAAAAAAAAAAGTTACGAGGGAAATTCCTAAAAATTTAAGAAAATATGTGAACTTTCTATTTTTAAACTAACTTTCTATTATTTTTAGTTCATATAAGTTATTTTTATTTCTCTATTTTAAGAAAATGGTAAACTTTCTTGTTCCATTATGGTAAAATAATTTTAATCACACAAATATTTTTAAGCAAATTGTTATTCTTTCCAAAAAAAACGCATGTAATGAATCTCAAAAAACTAAAACGACATGTCATTTATAAGGCTCAAGGATTTGTTCTTGATCAGGGGCATGTTAACACAGCATAAAAACTTCAATTTTTCTTTTCTTAATTTGATCACAACCTCTCTATGGAATCGCACTGTCAACCACTACATTTAGAAATGGTAACTCGGAAATTAGCACCAGAAAAGATTACAAAACCTAGAAGGAAGACACTATGGATTTATGATGATTGAATTGTGAGCAGTAAAGTCTGATTCGTGAAATCATGAAACCTCGAGAGTTCATTATTTCATTGATATAAGATGAATGCCTCTAATCAAAAACCCAAAATTTGATATGAAAGCATGATATGACAATTCATGACTCACAAAACATTCTTATGATGAAAATTTGACATGCACATGCATCAAGTACCATATAAAAATAAAAACTTTTTGGAAAGATAAAGTGCAGCACAGAACAATAATCTTGCAAAAATCCTTATAAATGATGCATTTTTCTTTCATTTACAATGTAAGAATCAGATTAATGATAGTTTTAGAGTATATACATGCCCATTCAACGAAGCTCTCATCACCAAGAGGCTGTGATACATCAACAGGGTTCCGCCCAATCACAAGCTCCAATAACACAACCCCAAATGAGCCGCCCAGTCACAAGCTCCAATAACACAACCCCAAATGAGAATACATCAGACCTGACAGTGTGCTTTCCACTTGATGCATATTCCGGTGCCATATACCTGAAATATCAAATCAATGTCAAGAAAATTTACACTTCATAGGGCAACATCTATACCTTCTTAGGAAACCAATCAACCACAAAAATCAACACTTGGGAAACTTGCAAAATGAGAACATCTACAACTTACCCAAAGGTTCCCATGACACTGGTTGTCACATGATGCTAGTTTTGCAAGTCCAAAATCTGACACCTGCAAATAAGAAAAAACCATCAGAAACAATACTCTACTCAACATAACGGCATATAAAATTTGGACACACAAAGTATCCATATGGTTGTGATGATAATTCTTGAAGAAACCCATGACACGGGTTGTCACATGCGTGTATCTGATGCTAGTTTTGCAAGTCCAAAATCTGACACCTGCAAATAAGAAAAAACCATGAAACAAGACTCTACTCAACATAACGACATATAAAATTTGGACACACAAGTATCCATCTGGTTGTGATGATAATTCTTGGAAGAAACCATACATGTTCTTCAAATCTGTCATCCAACAGAATGTTCGATCCCTTGATATCCCTGTGAATTATTCTAGGATGACCTGTAGAAGGTAATTGGATAAAACTCTATCATGTATAGCCCTCAAAATAGAAATTACTATTTACTATTAAATAGAAATTACTATTTAGCAAATTCGTTTCTAAATTTCAGCAAAATTTATTTAGTAATTTATGATTTTATGATTTTATGATTTTTTTATGATTTTATGATTTTTTTGCACACGTCTTACTAGTGACATGTGTCATTATCAAAATGATTTGGTTGACAAAAAAGCACCTGTATTAATTCAAAACAGAATGAGGAGAATAACAATTGAATATGAATGAGGAGAATAACAATTATTCCTCCCAACCACTTGAAATAAATCCGATTGACATCATAACAAATTATATATACAAAAATAATAAACATTATAAATAACAACAAAAAATCTTAAAAAATTAAAGAAAAAAATACACTACTACATGATGCAGGGGCATTGGTCACCGGCCAGCAATGTAGGAAGTTTTGTCCACATGTTGTGGCTATGAGGGTTTGGAAACATTCGAATTATTACAGCTAGGTGTCAATACCTTAGCTGATTGTAACTCTTTAGATTTATTAGAGTCAGAGGAAGTCGAATAGCTCAGTTTGTCTAGATGTCAGTTCAGTTATTAAATAAATTGTAATAGGCTTTTGGTTTCCGAAACGGTCCTCATAGAGGAACCGAGGAGTCATATGTGTATATGTATAAATGTATTCTCGGATGTAATTGAAATGGAGGAGAGTGCGAGAGATCTCAGAATAAACTCTGTGTATTAAAATTGTTTCCAATTAAATAGTTTCTAATCGTGGTTGCCATCGGAAAGATCCAATTATTTGTCTATGGAAGGGTCCTTTAATTGTGAAGCAATCGATTCTGTATATGTATGAAATTCCTGAGTCGAGCCACTGTATCGACTCTGCCTCTATTTGGTTGTCGTTCCCTTCAATTTGTTGTCTGGATAACCCATGAACCATCTCAACCACAGGCAAGAGTTGCGCATAGTCAAGCCGGATTAATATTGGAAAACCACAAGCGGTTTCTGGTCTTTTCCGCACCGCTTTTGGCGCTTAGGTGGTAATTCTGGAGGGAGAAGCGATCCCATTCAGCGTTAGACACGTGGCTTTGACCACGGTTCCAAAACCATTGTGCAACTTGCGGTTTCGCGCATTATCCATCGTACCAGGGCGACGAGCGAAATCAATGAGATCCGTTGATTTGAGAGAGGCCCATCGGACGGTGGACGCTTCACAAAGATGTGCGAGGTTTTATAAAGGAGCCCACGGCTTATGATAAGTGATTTATATAAAGCACGTGGCAGTGGGACCCAGGACCGGTTCTGCTATAAAATTTGGTTGTAAAGCGTGGAGAATAATCATAAAGACGAAGGGGTTAATTATTAGTTATTAGGTGTCGGGGCATTATATAAAGGCGCAAAGTTATAACTTTGGTTATAAAGTTGGAGATACAATTGAACATTTGCTGTGAAATTATTTATTCGTCATTTTCTTTGAAATTGACAATTAAGCATAGAGAAAGAATAACAGAGCCACGTGGGATAATGAAAGGGGAACGTGACAGAGCCACGTAGTGTTGACCATCCCTCCATTGGGTGTTGAATTTCGGTGTTCCTGCACCATTTGTGGTATCAGAGGGGAAGTTTGAGCTATTTTCTCACATGGCAATCCGACTTGGTAGAGGTGCTGGCAGAAGGAGGCCTGTAGCCAACGCAGAAGTGTTGGAAGTGTTGCAGAGGGTCGAGGCCAGAATGGATGCCGTGGAGCGAAGACAGACCAGAGATCCTGAAGACATCAGCGAACCTGAAACAGAAGCAGCAGAAGAAATTGAAATTCCTCCTGACCTGAGGCTCCTCAGAACTGTTATGGGGTTTGCAGTTAAGCCCAGGATCGAAGTATCAATCTATGTAGGAGGACTGAATCCATAGGAGCTGGTGGACTGGATAAATGAACTAAACAAGTGTTTTGATTATGAGGAAATAAGTTAAGACAAGAAGGTCAAATTTGCAGTGACAAAGCTGAAAGGACATGCTGCACTTTGGTGGGATGGAGTGCAGGCAGAAAGGAGGAGGATTGGCAAGCAGCCTACAAGAGCTGGACCAGAATGATGGCCAAATTGAAAGGTAAATTCCTGCCTAGTGATTACCAGCTGACGTTGTATAGAAAAATGCAGAACCTGAGACAGAGGTTGCTGATAGTAAAAGAATACACAGAGGAATTCTACAGAGTGAGCATAAGAGCTGGGCAATTCCAAGATACACCAGAAAAGACTGCCAGATATGTGAATGGTCTCAGATTAGAGATTCAAGATGAGATTGGTCTTCTGTCTCCCAAGACAGTAGAAGAGGCGTACCAGATGGCCTTGAAAGCAGAAGAGAAACTCCTGAGGAAACAGTCTGCCAAGAAGAGAGATACTTTCTGTGGGAAGGGAAGTCAGGGTGGTAGAGGAAAGCCTACACCCAAGGATGGAGCTGACAGTGGCTCACCTAAGAATGCATCTACAGAGGATGATGAAAGGGTCAGAAGGGGTTCTTACAGAGGAAGTGGAAGAGGAGGCAGGGATAGAGGCAGAGGAAGAGAGCTGAGGTGTTATAGATGTCAAGGAGTGGGACATAAGCACTATGAGTGTTCAGAGAATGTGGGTGCTGGTCCAAGAAATGCTGTTGTTGCCCAGGTTGAGGAAGAAGCAGAAATTGAAGAAAAAGTTATTCCAGAGAGGGGAGAGTCCTTGGTGGTTAATAAGGTCCTGTTGAAACAAACCAAAGAAGTCACTGAGCCTGCACAAAGGAAGACTTTGTTTAGGAGCATATGCAAAGTCCAAGGGAAATGCTGCCAGCTAATCATTGATAGTGGCAGCACAGACAATTTGGTTTCCACCGAGGTGATAGAAAAACTAAAGCTGAAGACTAGGGAGCACCCCACTCCCTACAGGGTGTCCTGGTTGCATAAAGGGCACCAGCTGGTTGTGAAAGAACAGTGTGAAATAGAGCTGCAAATGGGAAAATACAAGGACAAGGTTTTGTGTGATGTAATGCCCATGGATGTGTGTCATATACTGCTAGGTAGACCTTGGCAGTTTGACAGAGCAGTAGTGCATAATGGCAAGAGGAACACTTACAAGTTCTTCAAAGATGGGGTACATCATATATTGATTCCCATGGAAGAAGGAGAGCCATCCAGCAGAGTGACTGATCCAAAGACCTTGTTGCTGAGCGGGAAGGAATATCTGCAGCAGATAGAAGAAGAGGAGGTAAGCTTTGCTTTAGTTTGTAAGCCTAAAGTAGTTCTTACTTCCACAAAGATTTCTGATTTACCAGTAGAAATTCAAGAGATGCTAGACAATTACTGTGACATTGTTGTGGATGATTTACATTAATTTCACATGAAAAGATCATCAATGAAATCGTTTTATCCTGGTTAAATACGCTGGCTCCGATGTCTATAGAATGACTCCCAAATGAAAAATCAGGCTCGTCTGAAATTGAGTGGACAAAATTTGATCAGATAAATCACAGAGTCCGTATGCAGTACAATGATTTTAGGCCCAAAGAGAGATTGGAAATTTGGAGGATGTACGATGCGAGCAGTGTAGATCTATTCGAATTACAGATTCTAGAGCGAATTGAGATTCTTTAATTTGTTTAATTGGTGCTAAATATTTCTCAAGATGAGTTTTGAAGAGTGGTCTATGATTGGATGAAGTGGGTGATGGTGAGCACGCTTTAAAACAAGAATTGTATGAATGGATGGTAATGCCTTTTGGGTTATCAAATGCACCTAGCAATTTTATGAGACTTATGAATGAATTATTGAAAGAATTCATTGGTAAATTTGTGATAGTATATCTGGATGATATATTAGTTTTCAGCAGAACTAGAGAAGAACATTTAAGGTATCTTAATCATGTCTTGAAGAAGATGCACCGAGAGAAACTGCTGATAAATTTGAAGAAATGCTCATTCATGAAAGAAGAGTTGGGGTATTTGGGTTTTGTTTTTTCTGCAGAAGGATTGAAGATGGACCTCGAAAAGGTTAAGGCAATTGTGGAATGGCCTTCACCCAGGAATGTTTTTGAGGTAAGAAGTTTCCATGGACTTTCTAGTTTTTACAGAAAGTTTATAAGAAACTTCAGTAAGATTAATGCACCCATAATTGAGACCATAAAGAAGAGAAAACAGCCATTTAAGTGGACTGCTGAAGCAGAGAGAAATTTTAAAGTTTTGAAGCAAAAGATAACAGAGAAGCTTGTTTTAATTCTGCCTGATTTCACCAAACCATTTCAAGTAAAATGTGATGCCAGTGGGGAGGCCATTGGAGTTGTTTTGAGTCAGGATGATAGGCCTGTAGCCTATTTCAGTGAGAAGTTGAATGATACCAGGAGAAAGTATTCCTCTTATGAGAAGGAATTCTATGCAATTGTTCAAGCACTGAAGAAGTGGAGACATTATTTGATGTCCAGGGAATTTGTATTATATTCTGACAATCATGCTTTGCAGTATATTGTACAGCAGCCCAAGTTGAAACACAAGCATGCTAAATGGGTTGAGTATCTCCAAAGTTTTAATTTTGTTTTGAAAAATATAAGTGGCCAAGCCAATAAAGTAGCTGATGCTTTGAGTAGGAGACATTTTCTTGTTCAAGAGACTAATTTTGAAGTTGCAGGATTCGATTTTCTCAAAGAATTGTATAAAACAGATCCTGATTTTAGAGAAGCATTTGAGGCATGTAGTAACCCTGTTTTGACAGATAGAAGTCAGTGGCTGGACTATTTCCTGCAGGAGGACTTGTTATTTAGAAAGAATCAACTGTGTATACCAAAATGTTCCATGAGAGAAAATTTGATCAAAGAAAAGCATAGTGGTGGACTTGCTGGACACTTTGGTACTGATAAGACTTATGAACAGCTGAGTCACTTTTATTTCTAGCCCAAGATGAGAACATAAGTGGACAAGTTTGTGAAGAAGTGCAAGATTTGTCAATATGCTAAAGGAAGGAGCCAGAATGCAAGATTGTATACTCCCTTGCCTATTCCAGACAGGCCTTGGGACATGGTGAGTATGGATTTTGTTCTAGGATTTCCCAAGACTCAGAGAGGGAATGATGCAGTCTTTGTTGTGGTAGACAGATTCTCCAAAATGGCACATTTTATTCCATGTTATAAAACTAGTGATGCCACCCATGTTGCTAACTTGTTTTTCAAAGAAGTTGTTAGATTGCATGGGTTTCCCAAGAGTATTGTTTCAGACAGAGAAACCAGATTTGTGGGTCATTTTTGGAGGACACTATGGAAGAAGCTTGGAACTAAACTGAGTTTCAGCTCAGCTTATCATCCCCAGACTGATGGACAAACTGAGGTAGTGAATAGGAGTTTGGGAAATTTGTTAAGGAGTCTCGCAGGAGAGCATCCCAAGCAGTGGGATCATATTTTGTCCCAAGCAGAATATGCATATAATGATTCACCAAACAGGAGCACAGGGCAGAGTCCATTCCATATTGTTTATGGAATGCACCCCAGAGGAATATCAGAGTTAAGAAATCTGGGAAGAGCAAAGCTAAGGAGTGCAGATGGTGAGGAATTTGCTTCAGAGATCTAGGCCATTCATGAACAAGTGAAATAGCAACTACAAGGTAGCAGCATCAAATACAAAAACAGAGCAGACTTGAGCAGAAAAGAAGTTCATTTTGAAGTAGGAGACTTGGTTTTGGCACACTTGAGAAAGGAGAGATTCCCAAAGAAGCAGTACAACAAGTTGAAGTTCAAAAATATTGGGCCATGCAAGATACTTAGAAAGTTTTCTGCAAATGCTTATGAGATTGAATTGCCACCTGATGTTGGAATATCTCCCATTTTTAATGTTGCAGATTTGTACAAATATGAAGATGATGGTGCAGAAGAAAGATCAGCAGACAAGGAACAAATTGAATTAAAAGAACAGCTACCACCAGCATAGCCATTGCAACCAGAAAAGGTATTGGATAAAAGACCATTCAGGAAGACCAGAGGACAGGAGTACTATCAGTACTTGATCAAATGGAAGGATAAACCAGAGGAAGATGCCACTTGGATGACTGAAGGAATGTTGCAGAAGATAGGCAGATCAGTGGAGGAGCTCATGGGTAGGAGCCCATAAAGAAAATTTCCCTCAGGAGTCTGATGCAGGGGCATTGGTCACCGGCCAGCATTGTCCACATGTTGTGGCTAGGAGGGTTTGGAAACATTCGAATTATTACAGCTAGGTGTCAATACCTTAGCTGATTGTAACTCTTTAGATTTATTAGAGTCAGAGGAAGTCAAATAGCTCAGTTTTTCTAGCTGTCAATTTAGTTATTAAATAAATTGTAATAGGCTTTTGGTTTCCGAAACGGTCCTCATAGAGGAACCGAGGAGTCATATGTGTATATGTATAAGTGTATTCTCGGATGTAATTGAAATGGAGGAGAGTGCGAGAGATCTCAGAATAAACTCTGTGTATTAAAATTGTTTCCAATTAAATAGTTTCTAATCGTGGTTGCCATCGGAAAGATCCAATTATTTGTCTATGGAAGGGTCCTTTAATTGTGAAGCAATAGATTCTGTATATGTACGAAATTCCTGAGTCAAGCCACTGTATCGACTCTGCCTCTGTTTGGCTGTCATTCCCTTCAATTTGTTGTCTGGATAACCCGTGAACCATCTCAACCACAGGCGAGAGTTGCGCATAGTCAAGCCGGATTAATATTGGAAAACCACGAGCGGTTTCCGGTCTTTTCCGCACCGCTTTTGGCGCTTGGGTGGTAATTCTGGAGGGAGAAGCGATCCCATTCAGTGTTAGACACGTGGCTTAGACCACGGTTCCAAAACCACTGTGCAACTTGCGATTTCGCGTATTATCCATCATACCAGGGCGACGAGCGAAATCAATGAGATCCGTTGATTTGAGAGAGGCCCATCGGACGGTGGACGCTTCACAAAGATGCGCGAGGTTTTATAAAGGAGCCCACGGCTTATGATAAGTGATTTATATAAAGCACGTGGTAGTGGGACCCAGGACCGGTTCTGCTATAAAATTTGGTTGTAAAGCGTGGAGAATAATTGTAAAGACGGAGGGGTTAATTATTAGTTATAAGGTGTCGGGGTATTATATAAAGGCGTGAAGTTATAACTTTGGTTATAAAGTTGGAGATACAATTGAACATTTGCTGTGAAATTATTTATTCGTCAATTTCTTTGAAATTGACAATTAAGCATAGAGAAAGAATAACAGAGCCACGTGGGATAATGAAAGGGGAATGCGACAGAGCCACGCAGTGTTGACCATCCCTCCATTGGGTGTTGACTTTCGGTGTTGCTGCACCACTACACCAAGGGCATTTTAAGACATTTGTTTAAGACAAAAGATATCTTTTGTCTTAAAAAGTTACTTTTTATTTTAGTTATTTTATATTAAAATTTAATATCAATTGAATTGTCTTAAATATAAAATTTAAGACAAAAGTAGTTTGAGACAAAACTTTATATTTAAGACAAAAGCAATTTGAGATGAAAATATTTTAAGACAAAAACAATTTAAGACAAAAATATTTTGAGAAAAAACTTTATATTTTAGACAAAAATAGTTTGAGACAAAAATAGTTTAAGACAAAACTTTATATTTAAGACAAATGGAGTTTGAGACAAAAATATTTTAATACAAAACTTTATATTTAAGACAAAAGCACTTTGAGACAAAAATATTTTAATATAAAAATTTATATTTAAGACAATGGAAATTAAGACAAAACCCGTATAAGACAGTTAGCAATTAAGACAAAACCATTAGTATTGTGAAAGTTTGGACTGAAATTCTATGAGTAGATAGTGGATAATTATATTTTTTTATTTTTGAATATATATATATATATATATTCAAACCACATGAAATGTAATCATTTCAATTTATTTCTTTTATATTAGATTTTTCCTTTTCCATTTAACCACATTCTAAAAATATAATACATAAATAGATTAAAAAAATATTATTTTTTGGTTGGCCACTCAAAGGGATTTAAGTTTGAATCTCATGTTTTTACATAATACTTCATAACAAGGTGATTTTCAAACGAGTTACATTCCATGAACTAAAATTTTTTATTTTTTAAATATGTTAACATTTTTAAATTACTTCAACGAAAACTTTGATATAAATTTGAAAGAAATTAAATACAATATAACCATAAAAAAATTAAATATTTTCTCAATTGTTTTCCATATATGCATTTTAAACCTTCATTTTTTTTCTTAAAAAATGAAAAATCAAAATTTTGATTCTTGCATATGTCTTATAGTCACATCTCGGTTTTCTTTTCACTATTGAACAAATATATCAAAGAGATAAATAACAATAATTTAATTATTTTTTAGATAAAATTTTAGTATTTAATTTTTTTAATTGTAGAAAAATTTTCTACTAATTCGAAGTCGTTGGCACAGAACTACCTGGAAATGTCCCTAGTCGCAGGCATTCCTTGTTGTGGGAGTGACTGGAGGTTCTAAGTCACATGCATGCCCATGTCAAGGGAGAGATTAAGGCTTTGAAGCATAAAAATTTCATTTTGTCTCAAGGGTTAGTCACTTGGATGGGTTGGATGGCTCCTGGGGGTTTTGTTGAAAGTGCAGAAGGTTAGGTTGGTTGTGTTACGTCGGTTCCACTTTCTTAACTGATATATAGGGAGTTGAATCATATCATAGTAACTTTTCGTCACATGTTTGCCCCAATTGGCCAGTAACTTGGGTAGATGTGGGAGGAGGGTGTTATAGAGTAGTATCATAGCATGGTTCCGTTCTCCTTGGGTGATGTCTGGTTTCCGTTCCACTTGGATGAATGTCTTTTCGTATCTACATGTTGGTTGCATATAGGTCCTTGTACTTGTGATCTGTGTGCTTTTTGTTTATGCATGGTATTGGTCATGATTGTAGTGGTGTCGTCATGTGAAAGCTGATGGTGTCGTTGTTGAATGTATTTGTTGTGTTTATGTTGGTCGTGCATCGATTATGTGTATCAGTGTTTATATGTTGTTATGAATACTTTGACTAGATGAGGGTCGTTGTGCATGAAGTCATGGTATGTGGTCATCATATTCATGCATTGATAAATGGATAATGGTTGAAAATATGTTTATATGTTGATATGATTATGTTTATATGTGTGTGTGTGTGTGTGTTTCTGTGTGTGTGTATTGTGCTAATATGGCCGGTCTTGCAGATGAGATATCCTCTTCGAGCTATACTAAGGTACACTAGTTTTCTTATGATTTGGTTTAACTGACATAATATAACTTGCAGGAAGAAGAGATCAAAGATGACTAACAAGATGGTAGACTACAAAGATTCTCCCTATGAATCAGATGAGTAGCGTGTTGTTGGGAACACTTTTGACTTAGCAAACACATTAAGGAGTTTGAAGGAGGAAATAAGGATTTGTAAAGCAGATAATCACAAAATCATGCAGGCATAGGAGAAATAAGCAGAAGTCAATGCTATAATTCTTTAGAGTTTGTCAGAATTGCAGAGACAGGGACCACTCCGGATCAAATATGGGTAGGATGATATAACTAATGGGGCATGTGGAAGTAGACCCCATATTGGGCACAGGTGAGATAGAGATGACACGATCAGGGATGTCATGTTCTTGGATACTCCAGAAAGGAGGGGTGATGGACACATGTACTATTCTCGTTCTGGTTCTGAAAGGTATGGTCATCATCGTTATAATCCTTAAAGGATGAGTGATAGGGGATATTTTTCAGATACGTTCAAGAAAGAAAAGCCACCTACATTTGACGGGGAAATGAATAAATCACATGATGCAAAAGCATGGTTGATTAGAATGAATAAATTCTTCAGATTGCACGATTACTTAGAGAACATGAAGGCCAGGATATCTACATTCAGTCTTAAAGGTAAAGCAGATATTTGGTGTGAATATGTAAATAACATTAGAGATATTTATGAGGAGTTGACTTGGAGTGAATTCTAGAGACTATTCAAGAAGCAGTATCTATGGAAGATGTACTATGATGATAAGGAAAAATAGTTTTATGAGCTAAATATGGACTCTATTATCGATGAGGAGTAAACTAGTAGATTTATCGAGTTGTTGAGATATGTGCCTTACCTGTAATGTTCCAAATTTTTCTTCAATAAATTGGAACATTAAATTTTGTCTAAACTCAATTAGGAGATGAATAATTGGGTAAAGAGGCCCAAAGATAATGAAAACATAAATAAAATCCCTCTAGTATGAAAAGGGATCAGCCATGGAACCAGATTTCACACCCTCATGTGTGAAAGGAGATATTTGAAAAGAGGTTTGACCAAGTCAACCAGCGCAGGTTATGAGTTGGAAAGAACTACATGACAACATAAGAGGGAAGCTTCTAGAGGAAGGGCCCGTGAGGAGTCTCCAATTGCTATATAAATTGAGGGGAGGAGAGATATTGCCATTCATGCATATGTTTATGATATTGAGTAGGTCATCTCAACTTCTTGAGCACGCTGGTTGTTTAACTAGTCTGCAGCACTGTTTAGTGCACCGAGTGTCTCTATATGGAGATCTCACCCTCAGCCTCGGGGGACTTCGATTGCCTGTTCGGGTGAGGTTGTCCCATCATTATTTTGGTTCTAGACCGAAGCATCATCCTCCAGGACAACATTATTGCTGCAGCAGCATAATACTATGTTGTAGGGTGTTGCCATGGAGACTCCACAACACCACTTCCATTTCTTGTTTTTTAGAGGGAGAGTCTTTCTTTCCTTTGGAGGATCAGAGTGGAAGACATTGGAGATTATTTATAGATCTTGGCATCAGGCCAATGTGTTCTTCATGGTATACTGCGTAGTTCTTTCCCCAAATCTGCATTATTGCTGAAGGAGCAGCGTTCCAGGGTTTTTGGCATCATTTTGGAGCTAGATCTCTGATGTGAAGGAAGCCTCCTTGAATCAAGGGTGATCTTTGGATTGGCCAACCAATCCAAGTATATTTCTGATCTGATACATTCACTAAAGTTTTGCTTCATAAATTCTGAATCATTCTGCAGATCTACTCCGGCATTTTCATGTGTTGCTGAAATCCCCAAGGGGAATGTAATAAAGAGCCCTTTGGGCATTTTGTTTCATTATAGATCTATGTTTTCATGTATTTATCAGTTGCAGATCTGTAATATAATAAAAATAAGCTTTAGCCTTCTGGAAATAACGCTGAAGGGTTTCTAGGTCATTCTCTTGTCTTGCAACACCTCAATCTTGAGGGATTTTCTATGTAAAATTGTTGTTTAAAATTGCTTGATTCCTATGCCATGTTAATAAACTCATTCTATGATTTTTCATACTGTTTACATCTTATACCTTTATAAAATACGATTCCCTTGCTTCAGTAAATTTCTGCATACTCAAAGTCATGGGAAATCAAGGTTTTTCTTGACTAGTCGGGAAGGAGGAACTGTTTAACTTAGTAAAACGACTTTGTTTTTATTGAAATTCGACATGCATATCCCTGTTGACCTAATATAACATATCACAGAACCTTGACCCTTAATTTTACGCATATTTTCTTATACACTCATTTTAGGGCCAAAATCCTCACTTTTCCCCACCTTCTTGCCCATAAAAGCTGAGTAAAGGTTGCTGCAGTATTTTGAGTGGGTTTCTAAGTGTTTTTAAACACTTTTAATAATATCTGAAGCATACATTCCTGAAAAAATGCATTTTTCAGGCATGATTTGCTGAGAAATCCATTTTTGGGATATTACAGTGGTATCAGAGCATAGTTCTGGCTCAGCCTGTGGAGCTAGTTATCTACGACACCGAAAGAGAAACCGTGGGGAAATTTTTCTATGAACAAAGAAGGTAGGCAAAATCTTACCCACCAAAGGCCATAGAGGTGACAAATATGGGGATCTCACAACAGTGTGACCAGCATTCACCAGCCTTCAGTAGGCCAACCAGGATCACAATGCCTACATTATTACCTCCAGTACCGAGTCAGAAATTGAGGCAGCATGATCATATACCCTATGGAGACTATTTCCGTAAATGGCAGTCCATGGGGGAAGACTTCAGAGCAGCTTTTCCTTTCAAAGATTACTGTTAGCTCAAGTAGGATGAAAGTGAATGGAACAATGGGGGATCTAGCACGCGGAGTTCAAAGTTGCAGCATACCACTGGGAGGTCACCTTTTCCCATGTATGAGGGATCCACTAATCCCTGTGAGTCTAAGCCCAAGAATATTAGAACATTGGAAAAGATGAGTTTATTCTCATCTACTTTCAGATCCAGAGGAAATGCATCCACCTTTGAGGAGGTCAAGAAGATTGTAGAAAAAGAAGAGGAAGTACCATGCGCTTCCTATTCTCATCAAAAAGAAGATATTGAGCATGGAAGATATTTGGATCATCAGATTCTCAGTGATTACCTTGTTGAGTATAGATCTCAACCTAGAGCCTTCAGGGAGACTCTAGATTTTCCTCATTTCATCCAGCTGAAGGAAGAGAAGAGACCATGCAGTAAAAAAGAAATCAAAGGCAATAGATTTTTGTTGTCTACCTTTGATGGGTCATCTAATGTAAGAACTTGGGTGAGAAACTTGGAGGAATTTTTCCTATTACATCCTATAGCAGGGAAAGAAGCTGTTGAAATCTCAGCGCTACATTTGGAGGATGAAGCTTATGATTAGTGGTGCAACCACTTGAGCCATGCCAGGGTGAATACTTTTGCAGAGTTCACTCAAATTTTGATCCAAGCCTTTGATGAAGAAAGAACAAAGAAAGAAGAGATCACATCACCTCTTGAGGAGGCTTGTGATAACGCTGTCCTAATCATGGAGGAGAAGCCACATGCATCAACAGTTGGGGCAGCCAACACTTTTGAGGAAGGGACTCTTGTAGCCCTACAAGAAGTTCCAAATGCACATCAAGGTATGAAAATATTTCCACATTCCATTGTTGCAGAAAAGTCTTTTGATAAATGTGGGGATTTACTTTTGCATGACCAAGAGTCAAATCTCATTGCTACTATAGAGCAGCTTGGTTGCACTGTGATGTGCAACATGGAAACACTCAAGAAGGAATCAAACCATCATTATCATGAGCCATTGTTGGATTGTACATCACATTGGAAGTTGGGGTTTGAAGCCTTGAAGATTGATGGTAGACATCTTGGAGTAAGAAAACTTTTCTCCCTTCAAGATGACACTTTCTTAATGAGCTCTTCTCAGCTCAAAGAGGAACTTCTACTTTCAGATCCAAGAACTCATTGGTTTTGGAAGACTATGGATGAAAGGGAGGTCTCAAGGAGAGATCTCATTGGAGATGCACTTCGACACACCATGGAATGCAATGCTTTTCTTCCCTTCTCACAAGAGCAGATAGAATATGGAGGACATCTTAGGATGGATAACATCTCTCATGCTTGTGTTGGACATCCCTTGAGCCATACACATCATTATGGGAGGTTTTTGCCTACCACCTATTTGATTCTTGATAGGGTCTCATTGATCCTTGAGAAGCTTACATTTCAAAACCCCATAAAGTGCAGGATTTTGATTTGGGAGGATGGTAGCCCTCATGGGAGGAGTACCCGGATGAGGAGAAGAAGGAGGCATCCACAGGTGATTAAGTGGATGTGGTTGGTGAGAAAGGAACTAGGAGGCTACTTATAGATCTATGATACCAGACAATAGGAGGCTTGGTTGTGTTGGTTACTCTTGAAAGAGTTTGGCCATCACTTGGAAAACACTCTTCCTCAGAGTGGGAGGATGGGGAAAAGATGGCAGGATACTTGCATCATTGAGCAGCATAGAGAATGGATGCATGATGTTGATGTGTCTTTATCACATGAGTTGTATGATGGAAGTATGAGGAGGCAGCAAAATACTTTGTTGCTTTGCTTGGGAGAGTAAGGGCAGATTTTCTCTCACACTTTGTATGATGTTGCAGGAGGAGGGGATGGCACTATCTCCTTGGTCTTTGATGATGATTGGGAAGCACTTCCATCGTGGGAAGTATTCCACATTTGTTGCAGCATTATTGGAAGAATTTTTGACAAGGAGCATGTCAAAGAGCATATTTGTGTATTGACAGGAGCTTATTTGCATAAGCTCACAGCGTTGTCACCTTGGAGTAAAGACTTATGGATGAAGTGTGCCCAGCAGAGATATGGTGGATCCATAACCCATAGGTCCCAGGATCACTTCATATTTGTTGCACTTGATGAACAAAGAGGAGGTAATGAAGATAGAGACATCTATGGCATATTCTTCTTGACTTGGGTTTTCAAGCATAAGGAGGATTATCTTTTTGTAGCACATGGTTCATTCTTCTTCATAGCATGCCAAAACGCTATGAAGGACTCATTTATGGACCCATGTACCACCTTACTTCCAGCATATGGTGAGAATCTTGTTTATACGTTCATTGATTTGCACACTCTTACCATTCTTATGCAATGCATTGCTTCACAAGAGGGAGACTCGTCAATTTGCTCCATGAATTGTATTGGGCCAATCTACATGATGGAGGCATCCATCTCTTTTGTGGCCTTGTGAAAATGTTTTATCACCACATGTATGTTCAGTTTCTGACATGCATGATTAACCATGTAGAAAGAAACATTTTTCCATGTACTTTTATCAAGCAGCAACTTGCAAAACTGCGCTGTCACTGCTGGGAAAGTTGTTGGTACCTTCTTGCATCACTTCTAACCTTCATCATTTTCTTCCTTTTGCTACTGATCATGTCTCCATTTGCTGATATAGATCAGATTTGTATGAGAGGCTTCATTATGAGGGAGACACATGAGTTGGATGTGTCCGTGAGTGGGAAGAATTTTCACAATTTCTGCACTACATGTTCTAATGGGAGCATGAGAGGAGATATGGCCACCATAGCCAAATATTTGTTCTCTTTTGAGGTGGGCCATAAGATTGATATTCATCCATTTTACAGCCATGCGCAAGTTCTTGATCATGTATTATTTTTTTTACATTCATCCATTTACTATCCTTTAGTAGATGTGATGAATTATGGACATTGCTTGCCATGTAATTTTCTCAAGTTGTAGTGGATGAGACTGCGTTGTATCCTTGTGAGAAGTTGTTTGCATCATGTATCATCATGTAAAACCTTCAAAAAACCTCTCATTAGGATGTTCCATGATGACCATGTCCTATTCTTCATGGATGGATTGTTTTGGCCCAGCTTGTTCTTCATTGTTGGAGGAGCCTTCTTTGGAGGATTGTTCTTCACTTTGCCATTGGAGGGCAATAATTTTGCAACCCAGGATCAACATACACTCTACACTTGTCATGAGTGGAGAGAAGGATAGCATGGGGTAAGCTATGATGCTTTCCAAGTTCAGATTTTCAGCCCACCTTCATTACAGAGCTTGAGGTGGAAGGAGATTTTCAGGAGTTGCCTTGTTGGGAGGTGGCTCATTTTGTTTGGATGATTGCTTGGGGATGGAGGATCCACATGAGAGAGATGTTCCTCATTATATTCTTGACTCCATGCCTTGAGTGGAGATTCTTCAGTTCTATCCTTGCAGTTGCTTGGGGACAAGCAACATTTGGGAGGGGAGGATTGTAATGTTCCAAATTTTTCTTCAATAAATTGGAACATTAAATTTTGTCTAAACTCAATTAGGAGATGAATAATTGGGTAAAGAGGCCCAAAGATAATGAAAACATAAATAAAATCCCTCTAGTATGAAAAGCGATTAGCCATGGAACCAGATTTCACACCCTCATGTGTGAAAGGAGATATTTGCAAAGAGGTTTGACCAAGTCAACCAGCACAGGGTATGAGTTGGAAAGCACTACATGACAACATAGGAGGGAAGCTTCTAGAGGAAGGGCCCGTGAGGAGTCTCCAATTGCTATATAAATGGAGGGGAGGAGAACTATTTCCAATCATGCATATTTTTATGATCTTGAGTTGGTCATCTCGACTTCTTGAGTACGCTAGTTGTTTAACTAGTCTGCAGCACTGTTTAGTGCATCGAGTGTCTCCGTTCAAAGATCTCACCCTCAGCCCCAGGGGACTTCAAGTGCCTACTTGGGTGAGGTTGTCCCATCATTATTTTGGATCTAGACTGAAGCATCATCCTCTAGGACATCGTTATTGCTACAGCAGCATAATACTGTGTTGTAGGGTGTTGCCATGGAGACTCCACAACACCACTTCCATTGCTTGTTTTTCAGAGGGAGAGTCTTTCTTTCCTTTGGAGGATCAGAGTGGAAGACATTGGAGCTTATTTGTAGATCTTGGCATCATGCCAATGCGTTCTTCATGGTATACTATGTATTTTTTTCCCCAGATCTGCGTTATTGCTGAAGGAGCAGCGTTCCAGAGTTTTTGGCATCATTTTGGAGCTAGATCTCTGATGTGAAGGAAGCCTCCTTACATCAAGGGTGATATTTCGATTGGCCAACCAATACAAGTATATTTATTATCTGATACATTCACTGAAGTTTTTCTTCAGAAATTCTTAATCATTTTGCAGATCTGTTGCAGTAAAACTCAGATCTACTCCAATATTTTCATGTGTTGCTGAAATCCCCAAAGGGAATGTAATAAAGAGCCCTTTGGGCATTTTTTTTCATTATAGATCTCTGTTTTCATGTATTTATCAGTTTCAGATCTGTAATATAATAAAAATAAGCTTTAGCCTCCTAGAAATAACGCTGAAGGGTTCTGGGTCATTCTCTTGTCTTGCAGCACCTCAATCTTGAGGGATTTTCTATGTAAAACTGTTGTTTGACCTTGCTTAATTCCTATGCCATGTGCCTAAAATAATTCTCTGATATTTCATACTTTTTTACATCTTATACCTTTAGAAAATACGCTGCCCTTGCTTCAGTAAATTTCTGCATCCTCAAAGTCATGGGAAATCAGGGTTTTTCTTGACTAGTCGGGAAGGAGGAATTGTTTAACTTAGTAAAACGCCTTGTTTTTGCTGAAATTAGACATGCATATCCCTCTTAACCTAATATAACATATTCTAGAGCCTTGACCATTCATTTTACACATATTTTCTTATACACTCATTTTAGGGCCAAAATCCTCACTTTTCCCCACCTTCTTGCGCACAAAAGCTTAGTAAAGGTTGCTGCAGTATTTGGAGTGGGTTTATAAGTGTTTTTAAACACTTTTTATGATATCTGAAGCACACATTCCTGAAAAATGCGTTTTCCATGCATGATTTGCTGAGAAATCCATTTTTGGGATATGAAATTACCTCAAGGAGGAGAAGGCCAAGATTCAACGATTCATTAATGGTTTGTCGATAATATTCAAAGACAGGATTGATTTTGATGAACCTAGATCATTGGAGGAGGCCATCTGGAAGCTAAAGCATTGTTATGAGCAATCAAAGCGTAGATCTGAGACTAACTAGACTGGAAAGGTAATGCAACGAATAAAGGGAAATGGGATAAGAAGCGAGCAAGGCCTCGAGACACAGGTAAAAAAGAGAATTATCTAAGTTACATTTTCATTTCCACATCTTTTCCATTTCGCTAAGTTACAAATAAAACGAGTCCAATTCTATATGCAATAGACTAATAGCCTATTGATACACCTTTAGTGATTTATGCATAGCTTTCACCTAGCACTCTAGTTCAATGAAATTACATCTAATAGATATAGCCTAAAAGAGTTTGATTTTATGCCCAAGACACCAATATAATGAAGTAGTTGTGAAGGCAACGATATCCATTTGGGATTTCCATTTTTTCACTAACATACAAGAAAAATCTTGGTGTTGGAGGAAGTGATATAAAGATCTTTGCCAAAAACACAATATCATCACTCTCCTAGTGCCATTTCTGTTAACTCATTAGAATGCAGGTAATGCATAAGGATTCATCAGTATCTATGAAATTTTCTCTCTTTCCAATAACAAAATAGGTTCATCCTAATATTAATATATAAAATACGGTTCATTAATATGCATGGTTCATTTTTTTTTTATGATCCTATTTCTCTAAAGGATATCTATTTTTTGAATTTTGTTTGGTATAAGATATGGTGATACATTTAAATATGAGGTAATTTTGGGTAAAATTAGAAGTGGAACAAAAAGTTATGGTTTGAATTTCCTTTGTAGTAGTAGGCTACATGCAATTTCTATCGAAAGGTTTTGTTGTGGCCCAACATGGAATAATCTTTGGATGAAAATGTTCATTATGGGTGGTATGCTTTTTAGCTCTTCAACTCATTGGATTCTTTGTCTATTCATGGTATTTGTTGTTCTCAACTTAGAATCCATGAATCACCCTGAAAGGTCATGACAATGTAACTTTTGGAGGCATTGATGGACAACCCCTGCCCCCCCCCCCAAAAAAAAAAAGTCATTAGAATAAAAATTTTAGAAGCTTTTGTTAAATGATCGCCTCCAAATGTTCAATTCTCATGAATTTTGGGGGAGGGGGATCTTTTGGTGTATTGAACGGGGAAAGGGGACATAAGGGTATCATGGATGGGTAGAAGTGAGAGGTTAGTGCATGGTATATTGAGATCTATAATACTAACATTAGGGAATGAGAAGGAGCCTTAGGGCCTTATGCCACAAGGTCTAGGGGACCTATGATTAAGGCAATGAGAGGAATTGATAGGGGAACCTCCAATAGTTGTGATAAGGGGATTAGGGGACACATTATCACAACCCATAAGAACTTAACCCATAAACACTAAAGTCTGTATCCCATTAACCCCAAAGCCACAATCCCTTAACCCCTACACTCGTAACTCATAAAAAATTAACCCCTTGATCCCTTAAACCCCAAGCCACTAACCCCTTAACCTCTAACCCTAACATGGAATCCTTGAAACCCATAAACCCTAATCCCATATCCTCTTAAAACTTGACCCTTAACCCTACAAGATTCTATCCTCTACCTATTCTATTTGAAACATTTCTATTGGTTGTTAAAATCCCCATCAATCCTTAGTTAAATTCTCATGTTTTGAAGCATTGATCTTAAAAGAATATTTTATATTAGGGTATTATACATTCTCGGGGTCTCTAATCTTTCATTTTCTTTCGACAACCCAACCCTCCTTGAAGAAAAGATGTTGAATACTTTGATCCACAACAAGAATGATGTCGTAATACATTTGTAGAGATATATAGATGAAATTACCCCCTAGCCACCACTATATTATACACATTGATTCACTGGATAGGGGTTTGTAGTTATCATTCAATGGAATCACTTCTAACCAGTATCAAACTCTATTTCTCTTTTGGCTTGTTCTTGACTTATTGGCCACCTTCTTCGATGTCGTTCCTTTGGAGGTTCGAAAAGAGATTTTATTGTTGGAAAGTAAAGAGGTTGAGGGTCTCCCTTATCACTCTGATTTTGAGGTGATGGGCGAGGATTTGAAATGGATACAAGACCCTAGAAAACCTCGGAAGAAACAACTTCTCTATCACAATTCGTTGGCCTTACACCAACAGCTGGCTACTTTGTTTTGCTAGTACTTCAAGATAAACAAGTTGAGACCTATAATCTATTTTTTTCCCTTGAAGATGTCAAAATAATGCTTCGCAACCTATGGTACTGTTTCGATACGGTGGACTCCTAATTGGCTCGCGTTGAAGGTTTTCTGGTTAGTGACTCTGCCTCCAGGGACCTTACTGATCCTCCAGTTGATCATGTACAAACTCTTATTATTATTTCCTTAAGCGTGGAAATTATGTTTTATTGTCGCCTGTACGAGATTGTATGAATATTTATGGTCTTGTTGATGGTGGAGAGAGTATCTAGAGTGGATCTTCATTTGATCTCGTTGTACATGCTTTGGAAGTGGAGGATTCCCATTGTTGTTGTCAATATTATGCTTACTTGGTCTTTTGTTGGCGGTTTATGTTTATGTTTTCATGATCCTTGGGATTTGGTGCTAGCATCAAAATATACTATGTTTCCTCTCATTTTATGGGCACCTGCAACTTGAATTTTGGCAATTGAAGATTGTTTTAACATATGCTTTCAACTTGGCGTGTTTTGGTATGGATGAGTATGTTCGCATTTGAGAAAGTGGTTACTCTTTTCATGCTAGATGGAAGATGTGGTTTTGTGTAGAGGACCCTTAGGAAGACCATAATATCATATACTTTCCAACCATCTTTCAACACATTTCCAAAATACTCAAATAGAAAATAATTATTAATTAAAATATACAATACATGATACCATTCACTAATTTCATTCGTCAATTTCCAGAATACACTTGTAACGAATTGTCCGATCGCGGGTTTGCTATCATATAATTTCCAACCATATTTCTACACATTTCCAAAATACTCAAATACAAAATAAATATTAATTAAAATATACAATACATGATACCATTCACTAATTTCATTCATCAATTTCCAAAATAAACTCGTAACAAATTTTCCGAGCATGGGTTTGCTAATGGAATAACGAGCTAATCCATTTAAATTGGGTACCCTTTTTAGCTCCTTATCAAATTATGTTTGTGTTCTACGAGCTTGCAAGTCGCTTAAACTCTATTATGCGCTTATTCTGTTTGTGTTCTAAACTCTCCAGTCGTGAGTCATGATAAGTGCTCGAGATCAAATGCCATACAACTGTCGCGCTGCGATCGAATCCTGTGTGACGTCCCGCTGGAACGTCCGCACTCTATATTTGAATGAAAGAAGAGGAAAAATACCCAAAAAAATCGCGCGAAGACATATTTCAAAAATTGGGAAGATCATTAATTAAGAAGCCCTTGAACCGATGGTCCTCAAACTTGCAAGAGCAAGGGAATAGCGAACTTGCAAGAGCAAGGGAATAGATTGCAAGGATGTTATGCAGGCGAGCAAGATGACCCTAGCTGAGGAAACCCACCCATCACGGGTGAAGGTGTGGTTATATCCTAACTTAGAATCCCTATCCCTAGCCTTGATGCTTTCAGATTCATCACCTTTTGTATTCTTTGAAGTCTCCATATTCTACAACAACCCAAATCCCAGATCCCACATCAGAGGCGTGTTTTCTGCGCCTCATAAAGCCCCGGCTGGCCAACAGGCCAAAAAAAGCTGCAGGAGCCATCGTTTTTATATCCGCAATGCCCAATCACATTGGATCCTGCACGGTTCTGAGGGCCTGACTGGTGCGATAGAGCTCCGCTTCAAATCAAAGTTTGAGTTTGGGTTTTAGTTGTGCAGGTATCAAGGTGAGGGCTTCCAAAGGCTCTGAAGGTTTGACAAAACTTGGGATTGTGGAAATGGTACACGGATTTTCGGTGAAGATCGCGACTTCTCAGCTTTTGAAGGGAAAATATGGGTCATGGCTGCCAAGCTCAAGGACGAGCAAGGGACTTCGAAATTTAAGGGCGAGGGTTTTGAACCTAGGAATCTAGTATGTATTAGTTTGATTAAGTGTTGTGTCATTGATTTCAATGTTTTCGTTTAGTCAATTCAGCTTTCGCTTCAACATACGTTGTTGGGGCAGGACAACGGGGTCAGGGTTTAACCGCTTCAACATATGTTGTTGGGGCAGGACAATGGGGTCAGGGTTTTTCCAGCTTCTATTGCTTGTCTGGCATCTCCAAAAACCTACGTTGGGGTAGGAAAATGGGGTCAGGGTTTGGCCATATTCTATTGCTTGTCTGGCATCTCCAAAAATCCTTGAAGATTTCTTGGTAGTATTTATATGGTTGGCCATCTTCTATTGCTTCTCTGGCATCTCCAAAAGCCTTGGGATCCATGCCAATTACTAAATTGGTTGGGGTTTAACCACCATGAGCTATAGTAATGTAAGATATTTGTGGCTAGGGTTTCACTACCACCTCTATGGAATCCTTAATCGGCCCATATCCTTGTCCAATCCCACCATGTTGTTGTCCATTTAACAACATCTCTAGGACGAGAGTTTTATAACTCTAGGACGAGAGTTTTATAAACTCTAGGATGAGAGTTTTATAAACTCTAGGATGAGAGTTTTATAACTCTAGGACTAGAGTTTTATAAACTCTAGGAAGAGAGTTTACCCGAGAGTTTATGTCAATAAAACTCTCGGACGAGAAAATACTTAACTCTCGTCCGAGAGTATTTTAACTCCTCTCAAGCCTAATCAAACTCTCGGGCGAAACATTAAAAATATCTCGGATGAGAGTTTTAAAAACTCTCGGTCGAGAAATTGGGTTGACTATTTTCTCGGACGTGAAATTAAAATTTTCACCCAAATTCTAGCCATCCGCCAAATTTCACCCAAATTTTCTAGGACGAATTTAAGAAGGATGGTGTGGGGAGCCATATTGAGGCCTCTAAAATTCCAATTGTTGAGCTTGCTTTGAATTTTGTGGATAAGATGACTCCAGCAAGCAATTTTCAGAGAGCTTTCAGCAAGGGGCATGCCCAAGTATTTAGTGGGAAGATATCTAATACTAAACCCCAACACTCTCGCCATAAAGGTTTTGATATTTCTAGCCTTATTAAAGAGGAATATGCATATTTTTTCATTATTAATAAGGGTGCCACAGGCTTCCATAAACACATGGAGTATATATTTAATGTTTTTTTCTTCCTTCAGCTAGACATGACAAAAGAGCATAATGTCGTCAACAAATTGCTAGTGGGTAAGAGGGAGGTAATTTCCCCAGAGCCTAAGGCCACATATCTTGAGATTACGAGCTTCCTTATTTAAGATTCGATGGGGTTTAAATAAGGTTTTGATGTTCATTTTAGATAGAATTCTGGAAAAGTGATCAGTAACACCTTGAATATAAGGAAGGGTTACCTTGGCTAAGGGAGGGGTGCAAGGACAGGTTTTGGGGCGGGGATGGAGGAAAATAGATCTTTAGTTGATCCTTCAATTGCATCATAACTTAATCCTAATTAACCGAGTAGTGACACATTAAAAATGCCTAATTAATCATGAAATTAAACAAATATGGATATGAGAGGGAAACCTCTAAACCCCTAACCCATTTAACCCCCTAAACCCTAAACCTCTAACCCCTAACCCCTTAAACCCTAATTATCAATCCCTAACCCATTAATCCCCCTAAACCCCTAAAACCTTAAACCATTTAACCCCCTGAACCCTAACCCCATTAAACCCTAACCCTAATCCTTAAATGCTAAATCCCCTAACCCCCTAAACCTCTAAACCTACCCTAGCCCATTTAACCCCCTAACCCCTAACCCTTAACCCATAACCCCTTAAACCCTAATTCCCAACCTCTAACCCATTTAACCCCATATACCCCTAAACCCTAACCCATTTAACCCCCTAAACCCTAAACCTCTAAACCGTTAACCCCTAACCCCTTAAACCCTAATTCCCAACCCCTAACCCATTTAACCCCCTAAACCCCCAAAACCTTAACCCATTTAACCCCCTAAACCCTTAAACCCCTAAACCACTAACACCTAAACCCCTAACCCCTTAACCCCTAAATTGTTAACGCTTAATCCATAACCCATTAACCCCTAAAATCCTTAATTGTTAAATCCCCTAACCCCTAAGCCCCTATTCCCTAATCCCTTAACCACTAACTCATTATTCACCTAACCCCTGACAGTGCCTAAATCCCCTAACCCCTAAGCCCCCAATCCCTAATCCCTTAACCATTATCTCATTATTCCTCTAACCCCTAAATGCGCCTAAATCCCCTAACCCCTAACCGCCCAATCCCTAACCCCTTAACCACTAACTCATTATTCCCCTAACCCCAATCCCTAATCCCTTAACCACTAACTCATTATTCCCTTAACCCCTAAATGCGCTTAAATCCCCTAACCCCTAAGCCCCCAATCCCTATCCCCTTAACCACTAACTCATTATTCCCCTAACCCCTAAACCCTAATTTCCTATTCCTCTAACCCCTAAGCCCCTAATCCCTTAACCACTAACTCATTATTCCCTAACCCTTATAACAATCCTTAAAACTCGTTGGGATTAGCCATTCCAAACAAAAGTTGGTCTAGTTGGGACCTACGATCGAGTTAATTCCCCCTTATTGGCAAGGTAGAATTTTTGCCCTGTCAACAACCCTATAGTCCTTAATCCCTCTAACATATAACCTATATTATTTTTAATTCATATGAACTTTAATCCTAAGCCCTAATTCCTCTAAAACTTATAAGACCCAATCCTTATAACCCTTGCCACACTTAATACCTAAAGATTACAACCCTTATCCTCTAAAAGAATTTACCTCTCTAACATGTAATACATATAATCATTGACACCTAACCACTATACTCCTTAACACATATAAACCATTACCATAATACTATAACCATTATATCTTTACATTTTACCATCATAAACCCTAAATTTTATAACCTTTAATCCCTATCTCTTTTTAAACCCTAAAACCCCTAATATAACCTTATAACCCATATTTCAAATAATCCCTAATGTTTACAAACTTAGTCCTTATAATCCTTGCATTAAAACCCCTAACCTTATAATCCATATTTCCAATAATGCTTAGCCTTCACAGCCCTTGGTCCCTATAATCCTTGCATTATAACACCAAAACCTTATCCTTGTAACTACAACCATCACTTAGTGACTATAAGCACCTTATCTTAAGCACAATGTACAAACTTGATCACCACTTTCATAGGAATTATCTTAGTCCAAGTTGACCATTGACATTGGCATGGACCTGTGATTCCCCTAGTCATACTTGATTGGTGATCATTGTAGTACCATGGGTTTATTAAACCACAGATGAGATGACCACGTAGGGAACTCGACATTGGTGTAGGATCATCCGTTGTTGTTGTAGGTGTTGGAACTTCGTCGCTAATGCAAAAATGATTGCATGGTGACACAAAACTAATGCAATTGCGTTGGAGTATGTATCAACATGCCATGCCATGCACAATGCCTGATTAATTAAACACTTAGGTGCATAATAAAGATCTCAATCATAACTACATGTTTATTAAACACCCATGTTCACTTTGTGAATATGGATGTTAGGGGTGATATCATAGAGTCATTTAATACCAGTAAACTTCCCTATAGTGAGAAAAAATTGACGACACAGATAGTCATGATTCTCATTCATCCAAAACCACAATGAAATTTTGACAATATGAATTGACCTAGAACTTGGCAAAACTTGTAAAAGCATTGTTCCACTATGAATGAGCATTGGATCATAGTAGAACTTTGCCCATGCCTAAAATTTCTACCAAATCATTACCAAACGATTAGCTTATTTTGTGACACTAGATAAATTTTAAAGAACTACCTAATATTATAGCAAACTTCTTTCTAATTGTTGATATATGATGATAAAAAGAGCTAAAATTCTTATTGATTTACAACTTTACTTGTTTTTTTTTTACTATTTAAGTTGATCATGAACCAAACAAAACTTTTAAAAGATATTGTTTCACCACCAATAAGCCATAAATTGTAGTAGAATCTACTTATATCTACCTTTTCTACCAAATTCTTACCATCTTTATTAGTGGAAAGAAAATCTATATACTTCAAAAACATGAGTTATTTTAATAATTGACCTTTGACTAACCACATGATCTTTATATTACCACTTCATTCTCATAATTCATCTTTATATTAGTATTTTAAAATATTATTTTAATATAAATTTAGAAATATAAACACAATTATTTTGTAAAGAACAAGACTCTCATATTATGAAAGATCTACAAAATAATTCCAAACTGTACACAATATTTACGAATTGACATTATAAGGGAACAAAAATAATTAGTTGTAATATAAATTACATCATGTCTACATGCCACACAACATTTCAATAGGAGTCAGCATATGGATACTATAGCAATGTTATAAATACCTCTAAACATTTGATCATAATAAATTACAGTATATTGAACAAAATTGCTACGGTTCAAAATATATTATAAACTGAGCATGGTAAGGCCAAGAGACCATAGTTTAATTACAAAAAATAAAATCGTATATTGTATGTTTTCATCACATATTCTCTGTTGATAAAATCATAACAGATACACCCGATGGGTTTCCATCATGAGAGAAGACTAAAAATTGGTCGAGTGGTAAATTGTGAGATTCCTTCTATGTCCAAAAAACTTGAACAAGTAACCTAAGGTTCGAAGACCATAAATTTCTTTCCAAAAATCAAGTATCTTTATATTAGTGTTTTAAAATATTAACTTAATATAAATTGCTTGATACATAGTGACTTAGTCCCTTGATACATATTTACTTAGTCCAAACTTTCTTCTGGGTGTTTTAGTGTCAATTTTTAAATGATCTTATTCCCCTTTACTAGTTTAGACAATGAGATACCAAGTACCAACCTCTTGTGGTTTAGCCCTCTAGTTTTTTTTTTTTCCCCTTATTCGTCCTTTTACTAGTCTAGACAATGAAGTACATACCTAATTGTGTCACTTGATATACTTTTGAGTCCATTGACCTAATTTAGTCATTTGTGGACATTTATATATTTTCTTTCTTTATTTCTATATTTAGAAGGTTTCTCTTACTTTCCTTCTAGATAAATAAGGGCACATTTCTAAGAGCATGTAATAATAATAATGATAATAACAACTACCACTAAGATACATAAATATTCACCTTTGTGACTATTGAATGCATGTAAGTATATCGTGACACATTGACAAGGCATTGTATCATATTTCAGAAAATGAAAATTACGGAAATGGCGAGAATGAAGAAAATAACAGATGGGGTTTCTATATTGGGGTCGCTTAACTAGGCCAACAATGCTTATTGCCTCTATGATGGCAGAGGACTTTAGTTCCCGGTCCTTCTCTCAGCTTCTCGCAGGACCGCAGATCGAAACCCCGCAGGGCCAAGAACAAAACTTGAAGCCCTCATCACTCACGGGCTTTAATGGCAACAGCAGCATGAGTGGTAAGGATAATGATCCTTTTAGTATTTAAAGTAGTTTGCGGCTGGATTGGTGTTGACGAGAGGTTTTGGGCAAGCCATAAACTGCCTATGAGGACTGGTGGTGGAAATTTTGCAGAGAGATTGGCTACCCGAGGGGGATTCAATGCACCCAGATTGAATACAGATTGGTTTAGGTGCTTTCCATCTGTTTCTTCACCTGGTGGGGTGAGATATCCTTATTTGACCATCCCCCTGGTCTCAGCCCTACTACCTTGCTGGATTCCCCTGTTCTGCTCTCTAAATCTCAGGTATGAACAAATCAGGTTTCGCGATGTTTTTTTGAATACTCACAATGATTACCCTTTCTTCATTTTATATGTCAATATTTATGAGCTTGTTTAAATGAAAACCCTTGCTTTCCATGGATGCTAACATAAGGGCTTGAGTAACATTAGCTCGATATTGAAAGATGCCTAAATGCAATTCCTGCACTGTATCTTTCGATTCAAAATCTGCCATTTGGAACACCCTATTTACATGGTTTGGTTCAATGACTTCTTAACTTTATCAATACATTTATTATGGAACCGTATCTTTCAATTCTGGCTCAGTCTATATTTTTTCTATGTTTTTAGTTTTTGTATAACTCATGTTGGGATAGTCCTAATTTTCTGCATTTTTATAAACCTGTTTGATTCAGGGGATAGAATTATAGATGAGGTTGTCTCCTGTGCCTAACCAGAGTATGATTACCCTCATCGATCTATTTAAGCTTTAGAGGTAAGTCTTAAGGATGTACTGTTTGTTTTTTTCCATTCAACAAGTGTATGACTTGCAAGGTGGGGGGAAGAGGAAAAATGGTTTATTTCCATTACCATTCTCCAAACCAACGAATACTGGGGGGACTCTCCCAGCCATGCTAGAAATTCAATCTCTTTCTCCCATTCCTGTAACTTGGGTATAACAGAGGTTGAGCAAAGAGAATAATCAAAATAAAGAGATATGCAAGATTACCATCCTTCCATCTCAGTGTATACAACTGGTTTATTTTTAAGTGTGTTTCACATTTGTACTTAACAATATAACTAATTAAAGGTGCATATGCCATAAACCATAATTTACTATAACATGTTGTGTCCAACACTGTTTCATGTCTATACAATTTATCTAGTATCTTTATTATGCGGTTTGCATATGATTTTATGTTTTACATTTCGTTTAAGTTCAGTTGCAATGTAAGTACAAATCCTTGCAACCAAAATTACCATAAAGGACAATTGAAGCTTAACAGGGAAAGGTCAATGCCACATATCAGAGGTCATAAATATTTAGTATGGTTGTTGTCACTAAGTAAAGGGATTGCAACTGCCTAACCTTGGTACTAGGTAGGCCTAGCATGTTTCTCTCATTATAAGTGGTTGGATGGCAGTTGCATTCAACATTGTCATACTAAGCATTAAATGCATATGTTACAAGATCCACTTGTGGAGGATCCAGGATCAACATTTCCATAAATCCAGATCCACATGGGATACATTTCAGTTGGAAGCACTGGAGGTTCTGCTCAAGATCAATTTGTAGCTTGTCGGAAATGTCATGCCATCACATCCTCTAAAAAAAATTATATAAACAAATGAAAACATAAGAGAATTTTTTTTTTAAAATGTAAAAAGGAATGGAAACCTAAACCCCAAACTTTTGCAAATAAAAAAGCCCCCTCCCCATCCTGAAACACACAAATCTGAGTTTTCCATAAAACTCAGTATTTCTGAATTAATCCTTATTCGGACTTGCTTGTTCTTCAAGATATCTTTCCCAAGAGACATCCACATCATCCATACAACCCCTCCAAGTCATCAAAAGTACCCAATTTTTTTGTCACATGTGCTGTAGGTACAAATTAGCCCTCAATATAAGACACATCAGCTTATAAAATGACAACTAGAACAGTGCTAAAGGATATTCTGCATGGCATGCATAGGAGGTGTCCAATTGTCCACAAACAAACCCAAAACTGCCTCGGGAGGTGTGATCAGTGCCTCAAACAACCTGAACTTCCTTTGGAAATGTGAAAGTGGCAAAAGATCAGAATTCAACCAACCTATCAAGTAAGACTACTATATGTCACCAATCTACCATGTTCATCAGAAAACAAGTGATAATGAAAAAATTTTACTATGGGTACCCCTGCTAAAAAAAGGGGTAATAGGGTCTAAACCTATTTCCTTATGTCTGAGGAGAATGAGCTCTTAGCAAGTCAGAAGAAGTTTGAGGTATTACTCAAGGACCAGAAGTTAGTTTTATCTTAGATAGTGTCTGCAAGAAAGCCAGTGTCCCTTGTGGTCATCACTGAAGCTACCTTCAGTGGGGGCATGTGCTTTCTAGTAACATCTAGCCTTAGTACCATACATGAGACTAGATACTACTGCTGGTTGCAGTTTTTAGCCTCTTGTCCATGATGAACTGAAAGTAACAAGTTATAACATATGTCTTTCATATTATTCATTTGATAAGTGCAAGAATTATTGTAATCATTAGTTGACTAACATTCTGTTCCCTTGTTTCATTTTGCTGCAAATCTTCTCTGGTTTATGTTAGGGCATGGTTAAGTGGAGTTTGTGTTTACTTTATTGAATAATGACAACAATTAATTATTATTTTCAGAGCTCCCATGATTCATTGTTGGCAGTAGTGATGATGATTGTTGGACTAACTTTTACATCTAATGCTAGACATATGCGACTTACATTTTGGCATTCCAGACCAGGGTAATTTTTCCAAAGAAATGGATAAAGCTTTAGTGACACTTTTAGTGTAGAAATTCCAATGACGTTGTGAATTCATCTGAATTTCAATTTTTCCATTACAGTGTTCAATATCAACAGAAAAAACAAAACCTCCTAAAATGCACAAACTAGCTTTCCTTTTACATATTGTTGTTTCTACCCTTTCGATGGCAAGTATGGTTGCATTCTCTGTTAGATATTAAATAATCTAATCTGTGTCTTTACATGAGCATGTTTGAATATCTTCTGTGAACAGTTTTCGTATGTTGTCTCTTATTCATCTGCTTTGATATAATCGAGTAGATGCTCAAAACCTGTTTAATATGAGGATATAACAACTTTCTTAATTTTTCCACCTTATATCATACTGGCATTGTAGGTTTTTGTACCATGGCATCTCACATTTTTTATTTGGGATGGGCAATGGTTGGAGTAGAAATGAAATATATAGGTTGATGCTTCTTTTGTGGTTATGATTTTGAAACATTTACAAATCACTGAGCTTCCTTTCCTCCTTCCATTTCAGTACTTGAATGCTTAGGTATTATGCTTTATAAAACTTGTGCGCTTGGCTTATGACGAGTGTAAGGCATTCTTGCATTTCCTTTTAATAAAATGCTGAGCTCAAAACTGAGAAACCTATCAGTTTTCATTTACAATTGGAGATATATTTGATAGATGCAAAAAACTGTTAATTACTTCGGAAGTTCATTTTTAAGTGGTATAATCGATCTACACATCAGCCCTAATCTTTTAGGCCCTAGACAAAGTCGAACTTATTTTATGGAAGGTGTTATCAACCTTTTTCTTCTTGTCCATATGCAAACTATTAAAATCCAAAGATAAACCATGATAAGATTTGGATGTGTATTCATTTAAGCAGGAGCAATTTTGTCACTTTAACAGTCACTTGCATATCAACTCTTCATTTATGTGTTTCTTGGTTTTTCCTTTTTAATTTCCAATTTTATATGCCTAACTATTGTTTGTTGACATGATTTATCTTTAGTTCTACTAGTTTAGGGTGCCTTGGTTACCCAATCTTGATGTTAGGTTGTCATTTTGAAGTATTTCCGATTTTCTATGCTTTGTGCATGCTGCTCCAAGAGTCATAATTTCTCCTAGAATAATTTTATTTTTCTCTTATGAGCACTATTATATTATACCCATATTGAAATTGCCTAATTGGGTGCATAACAACTGCATAAATTGACAATCTCTATTGAGTTTTCTAGACCTATTTTTTTCTGCATATGTGTGCCTGGCCATGGAATAAATAGGGAAATCTTATGTGGGTGTAAGGATGTTTAAGCTCTTATTGAAGACAGATTCTTTGCCTCCTGGTCCTATACTTGTCATGACTTATAAAAACCATGGTCTGGTATTGATGTTAGGTTGTCACATTTTGTAATAGGTTCCCCTAATTATCGTTGTAATTTCCATACAAAATGGTCCAAGTTTTTGACTGAATATTCTCATGTGTGTCCTATTCCAAACATAATTTAAATAATTTGATTTGGATAATCCCATTCAATATGTAGAAATAATTTAAGATGACGTATTGCTTACAACTCTTCGATGACTGGACAAGCAGTTGACACAAATGAGAATATTCAGTCAAAATATTCTTTGAATCACTTAATTTGGATATTCCAATCAAAACTATAGCTAATTTAAGCTGATGTATTGTTTATAACATTTCTAGATAAGTAGGCAGCGTTGTACTAATAGTAAATCTCCAATTTCTATGTCAATTCCTACGAAATTTCCACCAGCAACACTCTAAAATTTCTTCCTGATCACACTTAATTTGGATAAACAAAACTGGAGTTGTAAGTAATATATAGAGACCTATAATTACTGACCATTCTTAGAAGTCAAACTTGTATGGATTGTAGCTTTAAGAATTTGATACCAAATACTGTGAAATTTTATCTTTTGGTACCCTCAAGTGTGTTATTTCCATAGCATCAGATATCACAGAATTCTGTTCAGTCAATCAAAATTTATTTGCAATTTAAGTGAACTTACTATTTTTTACCGTTCTTTAAAACTATATTGGAACCTAACTTGTACTATAGATAAGAGTGATGAAGAGTTACTCTATGAATTAGGAAAATATCTCCCAATAACGTTAATTTATTTGTGTGAGAACTGCAATAATCTCTTATATACTACAGTTTCTCACTAATTCACCACTGGGGCCTTAGTTCATAAGTGAGGTCAACGGAATATTATGTCATCCATCACGTTTCCATTCCCTCTATATTTTGCCTTGTTTGCCTCACCTAAATGTGATGGAAAAAAAAGGATGAGATGGGTGCAAGTCTTTGGATGATTTTTCCAAATAGATAGCCTTTAGTATTACCATTGGATCTAGGTGATTTTGCAAAATAGATACCCTTTAGTCCAACCATTGGATTTGGATATGAAGAATGTCTTCATTGCATGTATTTCAAAGCAACTTCCAAAATAATTTTTTTGCTCTTATTTCTCTTATGAGATCAACTCCTGACTGATGTTCCATTTACTGATACGAGTGATCTCTGATATTGACCTTGTGGATGACACAAATATCAACGTTTTAGTTTGATATGGTAAGTTGATTTTAGATGATGCATATACCTGGTTTGGTAAAATTAATGGAATTGGTTGACAAGATATAGCCTATATATCGTATGCTAGTTTCAACTCCTAGAAGTGTATACATTCATTAAGGATTTTTGGCTGCATCTATTGGACATTCTGCTTTAATTTTCTAGTTTGATCCATTGAGGCGGTCATCAAGAAAAAAAATATTTCATATCTTTTCTTTTTATCTTCGTTCAAAATCACTATTCAGTGGAACCAAAGGGTCAAATTATTCACAGAATCAATGAACAATATGAGAAATGGCCCCACATCTCTCTCTCTCTATATATATATCCCTTTTCCCATTAACATGACTCTGCAGCATGACCTATTGTTATGCCTAACTACTGATATCATGCATTTGTAATTTATTGAGATAATCTTTCAACCAGACATACTGCACATGATGTGGTCTTATTGTTGGGGATTAAAGTGAGTTGACTTGTTATGTTTCTTGATTACAAGACAAATACAATGTTATCCTCTGATCTGTTGGCCTACTCTTTTGATGTGGTTTGACAAAATTATGATAAAAGTAATAGATGGCATCTCACATTTTTTATTTGGGATGGGCAATGGTTGGAGTAGAAATGCAATATACAGGTTGATGCTTCTTTTGTGGTTATGATTTTGAAACATTTACAGATCACTGAGCTTCCTTTATTCCTTCCATTTCAGTACTTGAATGCTTAGGTATTATGCTTTTTCAAACTTGTGCACTTAGCTTATGGCAAGTGTAAGGCGTTCCTGCATTTCCTTCTAATAAATTGCTGAGCTCAAAACTAAGAAACCTATCAATTTTCATTTACAATTGGAGATATATTTCATAGATGCAGAAAACTTTTAATTGCCTCAGAAGTTCATTTTTAAGTGGTATAATTGATCTACACATCAGCCCTAATCTTTTCGGCCCTAGACAAAGTCGAAATTATTTTATGGAAGGTGTTATCAACCTTTTTCTGCTTTTCCATATGCAAACTATTAAAATCCAAAGATAAACCATGATAAGATTTGGATGTGTATTCATTTAAGCAAGAGTAAGTTTGTCACTTTAACGGTCACCTGCATATCAACTCTTCATTTATGTGTTTATTGGTTTTGCCTTTTTAATTTCCAATTTTATATGCCTAACTATTGTTTGCTGACATGTTTTATCTTTATTTCTACTAGTTTAGGGTGCCTTGGTTACCCAATCTCGATGGTAGGTTGTCATTTTGAAGTATTTCCGATTTTCTATGCTCTGTGCATGCTGCTCCAAGAGTCATAAGTTCTCCTAGCAGAATTTTATTTTTCTCTTACGATCACTATTCTATTATACCCATATTGAAATTGCATAATTGGGTGCATAACAACTGTAGAAATTGACAAACTCTATTGAGTTTTTTAGACCTATTTTTTTCTACATATGCGTGCCTAGCCATGGAATAAATAGGGAAATCTTATGTGGGTGTAAAGATGTTGGAGCTCTTATTGACACCAGATTCTTTGCCTCCTGGTCCTATACTTGTCATGACTTATAACTCCTCACATAATTCTTTAAAGGGTGCTAGCTCATTGGAAGAGCACCTGCCATGCAGGAGGTTGGTGGTTCAATTCCACTATACCCTAACATGAATTATTCAATGATATTGTTGATTTTTTTAATTAATTTTTTTATATTGATTTATTTTAATGGTGAGATATTTTTCTGGATTCATTGTTTTATATTGTCTCTACAGAGACAATAGATAAGATTAAAGGCATTGTCTCCATAAAGACAATATGTCTTTAATTCCAACTATTGTCTTTGGAGAGACAAAAATAAAATTGTCTCAAGTTAAGACAATTTAAGACAATTTACCCAGAAATTGTCTTAAAACCCCCCTTTGTGTTGTAGTGCAACTATTGTCTCTGGAGAGACAAAAATGATTGTGTTATATATTGTCTTTATAGAGACAATATTTTAAGACGATTTAATTTGAGCCACCCGCTTAAAGAAAATATTTAAGAAAATACACAAGTTTTATTTTGTCTCAAATTAAGACAATTTACCCAAAAATTGTCTTAAATATTGTCTTTAAACCCCCCTTTATGTTGTAGTGATACAAACATTACATATCCGATAACACTACATTTAAAATTGTTGATACTAACTAAAATGTAAAAGCTAAATGAAAATACAAACATTACATATTGCATAACAGTGCATTTAAAATTGTTGCTACTAAAATGTAAAGGCAGAAAGACCTTTTTCACAACCATTTTTTTGGTTAATTTTAATAAAAATCGAACATTTTTTTTTTTTTAAACTTCAGTTTCAATTGTTTAATCTACATAATTCTAGTGCCATAAGGATTTTTGGAGGTGCTGAATCTATTTACGCATTCAAAAATATATTTTAAATAACAACAAAAATCTTGAAATTGTATTGCTCAATTTTAATAAATTCCAATGAAAAAAGTTTATCTTCTATAAATTAGACTAGGCTAGATATAAATAATTAAATTTGAAATACACTATGAAATTTGAAATATTAAGTATACTTGATACACACCATCTCTATTACCATCTTTTCAAGTCATTTATTACCATCTCTATAATTAATATACATCACACACACATATATTTCAGATCATATACCATTTTTTACTATTATGAATGGATATTAAATTTTAAATTCAATAGTTTATATTTTACTAACAACATTACATACACTATTATGCTGCTATGATCTATATTTTACTGTATCATATATATTATTTATTGTTTTGAGTATATATTAAATTTTAAATTAATTTGTAAATAAATTTTATTATAATATTATCGATCAATATTATGGTTTATAAATACCATAAGTTTATAAGTTATTTCATAACAAATATCTACCATTCTCTTCATAATTAATTATTGAAACTCTATTTCAATATAATGATATAATTAAAAATACTTCTTTACCTGTAACCTGTGCAAATTATTCCGAATATTCGTTTCTTTTGGTAGGTCTTAAAAGTGTGTTGAATTTTATTTGATTTAATATTATAACATAGGTAATGCGTAACATCTTCGCGTGTTAGTCGAAGTCCATAAAATTTGAAGTAGATGCATAAATCGACAACCTTCAGATTTGGTTGACGGAGTGATTAACATCATCGGTAGACATTCGCTTCATATTGGCATATTCTCAAGTTTTCTAAGATTCATGCAACGATCACCCAACCTTTTAGATAATATATAAAAGCAGACACAGATGAATCCTAGCAAGAGAGACTAGAGATTTTTTTTAATATTATAATGTTCAAAATTATAATAAAATAGTTAAGGCCACAGTAGAACCTTTTAAATCTTCTGACGTTTGAAACAGAATGATGATCAAGAAAAGTTGAAAGCGATAATGAGTGTAAAGATTAAAGAGATGAAATCGAACTGTCGCCGTGGGAAACGTTTTTTTATTTTTCTGGGTTTGGGATATTTTTTGAAATTTTAAAATTTATAATTTTAAAAAAAAAATTGAAATTAGATTTTTTTTTAATTTTTATAATTAAATTTTATTATTGTAAATATTTCTAGGTATTAATTTATTAGGGAAATTGATTTTTACTATAACAAATATTTATAGGCACTAATTTATCTGAGACACCAGTTTTCAATGTTGTAAATATTTTTGGACATAAACTTACATCACTGAGTTTGCTTGCTACTTTGCCTTCACTAGGTCTACTAGCTACTCATGCTTTTACTAGGTTTGAGTTTGCTTGCTATTTTTCCTTCACTAGGTCTACTAGTTAATTATGCTTTTACTAGGTTTGCTTGTTGCTTCTACCTTCCCCAATTCTACTTCTCCCAAAACTCTTTTTTGGCCTCTTCCTAAGAACAAACTTGAATAGCCTGCCATATATCTAATTTTGCAAATTTGATTTTGAAATTTTTAAGTTCTATATGTCTCCTCATATCTCTAAAAATTTCATAGTTTGAAGTCTTAAAAAAGAAGTTAAAAAAAAATTAAAAAAATTAGAGGTTGACCTATTTGAAACTGATTTCAAGACTATTTAGAAACTCTAACATCCACCAGGCATATCTTTGAAATTATAGAAAACCAAAGTTTAAATGTTTTACCATAGGTACTTAGAGATCTTCGTTCTCTCTAAAACCAAAGTTTATTTTTTTTACCATAGATGCCTATAGATCTTGGTTCTGTCTTCTCAAGATTCAACCTGTTTTTTCCTCTGCAAGCTACAACTTGTTGGGAGCACCCATTGCCTCTTATACAAGCTCCAATCTACTCTTTTTGGGCTACTACCTAAAATGAGATGCCAATCCCCTGATAAGATTACAAATTTACTTTGCTATTTTTACTTGTTATTTGTCTATGCTATGAACTATAACTTTGTCCTCATTTAAGCTGTTTATCACCTCTATTCATCTTCCTCAATTTTGCTTCACTTCTACTCCTCTTCTTTTCTCTCTCTTTACCAGGAAATTCACGAACTTGCTCTCACATAATTCAATTCTATAGTAACTCATTAACAAATGCATCTTTTTATATACAATATCGTTGATTGTTTGTATTCCATGCATGAATCTAAAGTGAAAGGTTGCCTCCTTGTATTCCAGGCTCTTTGTGGTTCGCCTATTCATTTTTGAATTTTAATTTCAAGTCAAGACAAATGGACCTAGATGGATACAAGGTGATAGATGTTTATTGGTGTATATATTATGTGGTTGGCCTAGTTAACTATGAACAAGTGGTGAAGGTAACTACTACTGTTAACAATAGAAAATGTGCTTGTTATTGATGAAAATGATTTCCATCATCTATAAATATTAAATTTAGATTATCTAACCTTATGGAAAATGATAACAAATTAATTCTTTTGTTTTAGAAATTTGTGTATGTGCTCATAAACATTGGAGAGAGGTTTTCCTCCAATATCTTTGTACTTTTGATGAGTATCCTTAATGGCATCAATATTCTATGAAATGACAACCTCACTTATTCACAATGATTTAGCAAATACTTAGCAACTTCTTAAGAAACCTCTCATTTCTCATGTTAATTGTATTTTGATTATACATAAGGTTCCTACTCACAACCATACTCTCAATGGAGGAAATACCAACTTCTATAAAGGGGATGAGATGTGGCATACACGTTTTAATATCAAGATTACAAGTTATGAAAAACTTCTCCTTTTTTCAATTCCTCTCCAAAGCATATTTATTGGGGTGGGAAATTTAGTAAGTAAAGGTGGCAAGGGTACCAGACTAAGGTGTGGGAAATTCTATCGATAAACCCGGCCTGGCCTTACTCATTTTGGTAGTAAAATCAAACCCCCCCTAATATTATTTGGATAAATCATTCTCTAACCTATTTGCTTTATTGAAAGCTTTAAAAGCTCTTCACTGCCCGTTTTACTAGCACTATCAGAATGAAAGCCACACGTTTGGCCCCATCGATCCCTACCTTCTCTACAATTTTGTCAAAATAATGGGTCCTTACCTTATGCTTATGACTGTTCACCATGGGTAAACTACTTACCAAGATAAGCTACATACTTGTATCCCTTGTTCGTAGGTCATGTAGAGTACAACCCTATCGATATCATTAACTTAGTAATGGAGATCATAAATACATCAAAGCATAGTTATAACACTATGTCAAAGCTTAGATATGGGATTAGATTAGGATAAGTAAGCTAGTAATAATGGAATAACAAGGAGCTATGTTAGATAATGTATATGTTAAATACAATTAATTTTAAGGTTCATATCGTAACATGAAGGGTTTATATAGTGTCTCTCCTACCTCATGAAGTAACTAAGAATTCTCCAAGATTTCTATTCTTGTACATGTATAGATATTATCGAGATAAAGGTTTTCATCATTATATTTTATAAGATAATTTACACTAACTTTGTATATGAGATTATCAATGTAGATGAAGTTAATTCATACAAATATCTTAGAGTTGACCTTCATCACATGATTCACTGGAGCTCTAGCATTGAGAAATGATTAATAAAGGATGGAAAGCTTATTTGGTCTTGAAAAATATAAACAAGTGTTACAAGGTAGCTTAGTCCCTACCACCTAAGTTAGAAATTATGCTCTCAGAAAAATTGCATATAATATGGTTGTGACCAAATTAATTTAGAACCATTTGATGGGTCAAGAATAATTTGGGAGGGAAAATAAGCTTGACAAAAGGTAGGTCAAAGGAACTGACCACGGATCTCATAATAGATGGGGCATCTAAAGATGCAAAAATTCTCCTCTGACTCGACCTCGTGAAGATGGCATAACTGGAAACTCCTCTATGATTGGACAATCTGGTGATCTACCTCAACTCCAAGACCTATGCGAGCCCACTCTGAACTGATTCATGATATGTCTTTCTCTGTCGTTTGTTGGCAAATTTCACTCTAATATCTTGTTATTGTGGAAATTTGGAAACATATCTCTTTCGTCCAGTGGCAACTTAGAATGGGTAGATAATTTTTGGGAATGGGTGCTCTCACCTCATGGGGCTACATCATATGTCCCCCTTGGCGACTCCGATACGACCAACAATAATATTCATATCTCTATTCGTTGAACTCAATCACTATCTTGTTTGGTGGAAACATGGATAAATCAAGATCTTGTTTGGCGATGTAGCACTATCTCGTAAGGCACCAACAAATTGTTTCGCTCTCATTCTTTTCTTCAGGAGTATCAATCGTTACAACATATAGTTGGTTTTTTTTATAAGTGTTTCCCCTTGATATAATTTCGATCTCAAATCAATACGCTTTTAACCCGATTTCCTTCCACCATCACCTAACGAATTTTAAGCTTTATTTATCTATTTGTTGAAAATAAACAGGTTCAATAGATCTACTCTTCCACCGAGTTTCTTTTTCGTATAAGATTTTTGTGAATAAGATTTGATTTCATTCAAGTGAGTATTATGATTGTCGCATTATTCAGTTTTTTAATCTCCCTTTTTCTCTTTTTATAATAGGATATATCTTCATGGATCAATTTGATATATTATTTTGTTTATGCACCCTATGTTGATGGGAATATTGTTGTGGAGTTTTCTCCTTGGAGGTTTGCTTCAATAAGGTTTCCTTTTTAAACGATTCCCCTTTCTAGTGAAAATAATATTTTCCTACCGCAACAATGTGAATTTTCTATCCCTAGGTGATCGTGGTGCTAATGGTCTCTTTTTAAATAACTCATAACATAATTTAGTTAACAATGTAGAAAACGAGATTTATGAACATTACGTCAAACATATAGTAGTGAAAAAAAGAACAACAAAAGAAATAAAGTACAGATGTAGGTTTTTATACTTCTAATCAACTTTTCACAGATGCTCCACTTGTCTTGGCTTTGATTGGTTGGGATTGGATAATAAACTTGATCACTATACTCTATTAATCTACTTGGTTACTCACACTAGATACTTTGCTTGGGTACCGGTTATTTAAAACATTCTCATTCAACATTCTTGACCAATTAAATATACTCTTTTGGAGATCCAAGGCCTTACTCTGCACCTCAAAGGATTTTCTCTTCCATGAAAATCATGACCCAACAATGGTTTCATTAATAAAATTTCCCAATAAAATAAAAATGGTAACTCAAAAATCCATTTGCAGAAATATTGTAATATTTCATTGTTATATGAGGTAATTTCTTCATCACAAAACTAAAACATTGATAGGTTGCTTTCTTAAGATGCAATTTATTGAGTTTTCTTAAAAGGACATTGTTGTGTTCCTTTTCTTTTCAACTTATCTTCAATTGTAGGTTCCAAATTAAGCCATTTTATTTTCTTCCATTTTGTCATCTTATTTTTATTTTAGCATCTATTCTTTTGTGTAACTCCAACAATTTGAAGCTATTAACTCTTCTTATTTAGACACAAAATCCATTCACTTGGATTTTTTTCTTCTTTTTACACAATAAACTAATAATATGTTGAAACAAAATCACTAAATCTTGTAAATAATAGCCTCAAGAGTTGAATTTTTTGGAAATTCGGGTTACATCTCTCATTCTCTATGATTTTGGTGCTCATGGTTTATTGAGAGTGTTGAATCTGTTTGCACCATATTAAAAAAAAAAATCACCAAATTCTAAAAAAAATAGTTGTCGAGATAAAATCATCACCTAGTTAGAAATAGATGAAATCATCACTTAGTTAGAAAAAACAACTTTAAATGCTAGATGCATCAACTTACACTACACATGTTTATTTGATGTAGTTATTTTCCTTTAATAAATGTTTGTTGATTAATATACATAAGCTTGTTTGATTGACTTGGTTGTGCTTCTTCATCATGGTTGATGTTAATGCTTACAATTTAATTTAATAATAACGATTTATATTTCTGGTTTATATCGTGATTTTCTTGGTATTGGTGGTGAAGGATTTGAGATTAATGTGATGCATTTAAATTATTTAAATATGTATTGGCTAACTTAAAATTTAAATAATGACTTTTAGTAGAATTTGTATCAACTTACACTACACATGTTTATTTGATGTAGGTATTTTCATTTACTAAATGTTTGTTGATTAATATACATAAGTTTAATTGATTAATGTGGTTGTTTTTATTCATCATGGTTGATGTCAATGCTTACAATATAATTTAATAATAGCGATTTCTATTTCCGGTTTATATGGCGATTTTCATGGTATTGGTAGTGAAGGATTAAATAGGTTTCGTTTTTAAAAAGAGTTAACTTATATGTAAATTTCCAAACCCATTCTTTCTCCTTTTTCAACTTTTTTATTTACATTGACCTTTTGTATTTTAATTTCATTGTATATTTACAAATCCTTATTAAAACATCCTCTTCATCATTCACTTTTATTATACTATGTTTTTATCTCTTGGTGAGATTAAAGTATTTTTCAATAAATTCAATTGTATCATTGTTTCCATATTGAAGTTAAAAAGAAACTATCATATTTGCTAGGTGATAAAACCCTAGCTTGGCTAGAAACTTTTTCCACATCCATTAGTTTGTAAGTTTAGTAATTTGTCCAAACCTTTGTTTCCTCTAATATTTTTCCATGTGAATAATTTCCTTGTGAAAGGAAAACATGTCACCATTGTTTTCTAAATAATTAATGCTCCAATATAAGATCTCACTTTTATCTCAATAGTTTCCCAATTACTGCTTGAGATATTCATGAAGTCATTGAGAGGTGGTTGATACAAGGTGATAGATGTGTATTGATGTATATATTATGTGGTTGGCCTAGTTGATGGTGAAAAAGTGGTGAAGGTAACTACTATTGCTAAGAATAGAAAATGTGCTTGTTGTTGATGATAATTTTTTTTTTTTCCAAGGAAAATTTCGTAATTTTATTAGTTAAAACAAGATTACATGTTACATGTGCTGATAATTTTCATTCAAGGAAAACAAAGAAACAACAAGTAAAAACTATAGTACATGGAAAGAAAATCTAAGATTTTCTCCCTTTTTTCTTTTCAACTTTTCGCCAACCACCTTGTGTAGGTGTGGCAGTAATAAGTGTGAGCTGATTTTCTTCTGCGAGTGCTCCATTGTCCTTATCTGAGTGTGAAGTGTCTGATGTGAGTTGTCGTTTAGTTCCCCCACCCTCTAGTGCCCCTGGATCCAATGTTGTTTGAGTCTTGGCGTTGATGTCTATTGAATCTTGCATCTCTTCTTCTTGTACACCCAATGGGGTAGCTGTCTGATTGCTCTCATTTGGGATGGGGGCTTCCTCTTCTTCCTTTGTTTCCTGCTCCGGGTTGTCTGGTGGAAATCGCCATCCTTTGGCAGTCTTCCCCGTCTTCTTATTTTTTCTGTTGTCTTGTTTGGCCTCTTGGCATGTGTTTTGTAGATGTCCAGTATTCCTAAATATTCTGCATCTGAATGCTGTGTTTTCATAGTTCAAATGTTGCTTCCTTATTTTCTGATTGTGAAGCAGATGAATACTCTCGAGGAGACATTTGCTAAGGTCCACTTCCACACAGATTTGTGTGAAAGTGTAGATGCGTTCCTCCAGTCATTGTGTATATTTTTTTATATATCTGCCAAGGATGTTCGCAATGCCTTCAAGCACACATTCTTACCAAAAATGAAGTGGTAGATTGTAGAGCCGGACCCATACCGCAATTCTGGATACTTCCATTGTTTGCATCAAATTCGGGGAACCATGGGGTTATGAAGAGGTTGGTAGAGCCCCAGAACCATGGTCCAGCCCTCATAATGGCATCTCTCACTTCCGATGCTGAGAACTTGACTATGAAGAAGCCTTTGGAGCAGAGATGGATTTCACATTCCATGGTCCATTTGGTGAAGATCCAATGAAAAATATCCATAGGTTTAGGCTAGTAGCAATTGAATCTGTATATTATAGCTTGGGATTCATATGTGGATCAATTCTCTTCTATTTCAGGAGTTTCTATTTTTAATTCAGGCACACAGTTTTGTTGCTCCACGATGTATGGCTTCGGGCAACTCTTTGTTGGTTCAGCTGCTGTTGTTGCTCTGTTTTTCCCTTTCAGAATGTTCCTATATGAGTTTCCTAATGGAGTTTGTGATTTGGAAGTGCTTGCTCCTCTAGTGGTTCCATGGGTGGTGCCTCCTCTCAATCTCAGGTTGAGAGTAATGGTTGAGCCAGAACTGATGGAGTATTCTGATAATGGGTCAGGGGCTAGGAGTGATCTCCAACCATATATCAGAGATTGCATATGGAAAGTGTAACCCATTACAAGACTGATAATATGTTTCAGATCAATCACTCCATTGCAATCCTGAACCCACATTATTCTATTGCTGCCCACAGGAGTCCTAATGAATATTTGAAATCGAACAGAGCATACCTTATTGCCAATGCAAGCAGTGTGGTCGTCCATGGGAAACTGCACAGAGTGCAAATGCCTTGTCCTCTGAGAGTCAGGTGTCATGGTGGCATAATATGCTTATGTGAAATATCAGACTATGTCGGCATGCGGTATGCATAGATTGTTATGTGCCCTATCGAGCCAAGAGTCTGCAGGTTTCAATGTTGGACTATGCTGCCCATAATCGTGGCTATGCGCCATCAGCAGATCCCCGCACATAGCAGTGTAAGCATCCTTGTGGGGTCGTATCCCGAAGAAATGAGTGTGTTTGGAGTGAGCCTCCAAAACTCGCCAAGGAGTGAGGCCGAGAGGGTTGCAGGGGGGATGGGGAGTGGCCAATGTAAGGGCCATGGGCCAGCACAACCAATCCAGAAGCATAGTGTTGACAGGGGGTTTCCCCCCGAATCGCTTGCCAACTGAGTTGCAGTCCCAATAGTCTGCTGACCAGCACGCCTGGTGTTGAAAGCAGGAAACCCTAGCCGCCATGGAAGTCACCTCCGTCTCTTGTTTTCTCCGTTGTTGATGATAATGATTGCCACCATCTATAAATAGTAAATTTGAATTATCTAAACTTATGGAAAATGATAACAAATTAATTCTTTTGTTTTAGAAATTTGTTTATATGCTCATAAATATTGGAGAGATGTTTTCCTTAAATATCTTTGTACTTTTGATGAGTATTCTTCATGGCATCAATATTATGTGAAATGACTACATCATTTATTCGCAATGGTTTAGGAAAGACTTAGCAACTTCTAAAGAAACCTCTCATTCCTCATGTTAATTGTATTTTGATTGTACGTAAGGTTCCTACTCACAATTACCATACTCTGAATGGAGGAAATTCAAACTTATATGAAGGGGATGAGATATGGCATATTCCTTTTAATATCAAGATTATAAGTTATAAAACACTTTTCCTTTTTTCAATCCCTCTCCAAAGCCTATTGATTGGGATGGGAAATTCAGTAAGTAAAGGTGGCAAGGGTACCAGTCCAGGATGTGGGAAATTCTATGGATAAACCGAGCTTGGCCTTACTCATTTTGGTAGTGAAATCCAAATCCCCCTAATATTGTTTGGATCAATTATTCACAAACCTATTTCCTTTATTACAAGCTTTAAAATCTCTCCATTGCCTATTTTTCCAACACTGCGAGAACGAAAGCCAAAGGTTTGGTCCCATTGACCCCTACCTTCTCTACGCCTTTTTTCAAAATATCAGGTCCTTGCCTTACGCTTATGAGTGCTCACCTTGGGTAATCTACCTACCAAGATAAGATACATACTTGTATCCCTTGTTCATAGGTCATGTAAAGTACAACCCTATCTATATCTTTAGCTTAGTAACGGAGATCATAATATACATCAAAACATAGGTATAGCACTATGTCATAGCTTAGATATGGGATCATATTAGGATAAGTAAGCTATTAATCATGGAATAACAAGGACCTATGTTAGATATTGTATATGTTAAATACAATTAATTTTAAGGCTCATATTATAACATGAAGGATTGATGTCGTGTCTCTCTTACTTCATGAAGTAACTAAGAATTCTCCAAGATTTCTATTCTTGTACATGCATAAATATTGTTGAGATAAAAGTTGTGATAATTAGATTTTAAAAGATCATTTACACTAAATTTATGTATGAGATTATCAATGTAGAGGAAGTTAATTCATACAAATATATTAGAGTTGACCTTCATCACAAAATTCATTGGAGCTCTAGCATTAAGAAATAATTAATAAAAGATGAAAAAAAAAATTGGTATTAAAAAGTATAAGAAAGTGCTTATGAATCTTAATAATCCTAGTTTATACTTAATTTATATTAATATTTATTAATATTTAATTAATAAACCTTCATACGATAAATGTTCTACTTGTGGAATTTTAATTTAGACGTAAGATGAAATATAACGACAACCAATATCCACTTTGCTAAATATCATTTAATGTTTCTGTTGGTTTAGAAATTATACTACCCACCATTGTACAAAATAGTGGAAGACTTTCTTAGAGGGTGGATAAGATTTGTGCCCCGGAATTTGATGTTCCACAATTTTTTTTTTCCTGGTTTTCTAAAAGTATTAAAATGTGAAAAGTGATGGCTAAGTAAAAGTTTAATCTCATAAATTTGATATTTAATTGTTAATTTTAAATTAATTATAGCAATTTTTTTCAATGGCGGTTTAAATATTGCCATTTTGACTGAAATATTTTGATGTACATTTTGATGAACCTTTTTTTTCTTGTGGGTTTTGTCCCAATAAATTTTGGCCTTTTGTTCATTGTTCTTTTTGTGATCTTTACTAGGAATTTTTTTGTGGTTTTTACTACGAATTTTTCATATGTAACTACTTAATGATTAGAAAGTTTTATAGAAATCAAATTGTATCACCGGAATTAGTTACCAGTTCAAAAAATTGTTTAATCTTACTTGCTACTAGAAAATCAACGCTGATTACTAAAATTTGTTAAGTTAAAACCAATAAATAAGTTTTTTCTCTTACTGGTTAAAAATTGTTATTACCATACATGGAAAAAAATTGAAACCCTTGCCAGTATGGTTAAGAATCAAGGTCTCATTTACACTGGCAGAAGTAAAGGCATCTGAGCGGTGGTCGAGAAGGTAGCTTCGAGATTAGAATTTCCTCGCATTGCATTGGACGGCGACAGAGCTGCTCTTCTCTCCAATGGCAGACAGTCTGTCACAGAAACAAAAACTCTCCTGATTCTATTCGCGGGATGTGGCTTTGCCGCCATGGAAGCCAAGTCTGTACATCCATCCTTTGTAGCCAGCAAACCATCCTTTGTAGCCAGGGCCTTCCTGATTGGGGTAGGCAGGTATGGAATGTAAGAATCTCTCCTTAATCTCAATGTCATAACTTCGAATGGTTTACAGAGCTGGAACCCATTGTGAACTTCATGTTGTTGCTTATGGTGGTTATGGCTATACATTTAGCTGGAACTCAATGTCGACAAATTTGTCGTCGCTTTTGATGGCTATTGATGTCTGCTACTAACTGGTACCTATGTCTGGACAATTTGAGGTTGCCTATGGTGGTGTCTGTTGAATCAGGAAAAGTTATCGAGGTGGGGATTAATGTGTATCTGTTGAAGTTGGTCTTGTTTAACAGCGCTGGTACCCATGAAGATCAACTGTTTTGTTGCAGTTGGTGGTTATTGCTGAGTTAGTTGAAGCTGGTACCCATGGTCGACAGTTTTATGCGGTCTTTGGTGGCTGTGACGAAAGACAATAACTGGTACCCAGTTTGGATAATGAGTTGATGCTTCTGGTGGCTGCTGTGGAAACTTATAGATTGATGTTTATATGGATGCTAGGAGTGTTTTCGAATATTTCCATGTCAAAATATCTGGCCAAGTTTCAGGTGAAAGGTCGGGGATCCATTCTGTCTTCCGGGAATATTAGGGTGAATCACATGTTTTATCCCGATGGGATAAACTTATCTGATTTGATAGAGATTAGTCTGTCGAAAATCATGCTTCTGATGGCACTTATGATTCTTAGTTCCACTTATCATGTCCACTTCTATGATTGTTGATGCTGTCGGTGAAAAATCTTCCTCTTCTTCAACATCCCAATCCGTATCTTCTGACTCAGCTCAATATTCAGGTGGTTGTTTTCAATCCTGGTCTCATCTCAGAACCAAATTGATCATTTACTTCTCTCTATCTAGACCATGCAAAAGTTTTAGCATCAGGCTACGCAAACAATGGTGGACTTTTCCGAGATGCTGGTGTTGCTGCTGTGCTCACTCATAAAAGCGCCTTCATTGTTCTGGTTTTTCCGATAGTTTCATTCATTGGTCCTGGCCTCGCCTATGTAGGGGATTTTCAAATTTCGACCCGTTGAATCGTAGGATTAATTATCTTATCTATACCGACCTAATTTCTGTCCTTTCGGCAGAATACTTATTGCTTTTATTAGAACCGAGTAGATTATCTCTGAAGTCTCCTGCCGTCACAGATTTGGTCTGACCCAGATTTATTTGGAATATTATTTCCCTTTAAGATTAGAACAGGTACGCATCCTAGGGATGTCAAATGAATGTTTTTTTGGAGGCGGGGTTTTAATCATTCCTACGTCTCCCCCTCTTTGAGGCCTTCTATGACGTATTCCCCTCAAAAGTATGTCTATTCTACTGACAAGCAAGCGATCACCGTTCAGGGATTGCCAGTTTGACATCACTCCCATCATTTCTCCAGCTCTTTCTTTCTCACATAATCATGCATGGCTAGCTGTGCACCTGTCCTTCTGGGTATGTGCCACCTAACACAAACATACGGTGACGGCTACTGATATCTTTCTTTTGATATGGTTTCGATGGCGGGACCTCAGATTGCTAATAACTCTCCTCCTTTGCACGATGAGGTAGACGATTATATTATCAAACAGGCTTTTCTTGGCTCTGCTCCGGATACGCATCGATCTATTGCTGGTTGCCTTCATCAGAGGCATCGTGGCCGTCGCAGGAGGCGGAAATCTTGCTACAAACACAACATGGAAATAAAGGAAGTTACGTTAGATTTTGATGATCTCTGCAAGCGAGTGTCGAGCTTGGAGAAAAGGGAGGTTATTGGTAGATGGCTTTTTCTGGAGAATAGCGAAGTTGACACGGCTTCTTGGATTAAAAAGCAATGGAAGTCCATATTAGGATATACTCCAATTGTTAGTATTCTTATTAATGGATGGTTTAGTGTTCATTTTATGGATGTCAAGGATGTCCATAAGATCACCTGTCGCACCTGGGTTCGGGGACGTAGTTTTTTACAGCTTATCCCCTGGTATGTTGGATTTAATCCTATGTTGGAGGCGCCCCGCAACCGTATCATCTGGGTAAAGCTTCCGGGGCTTCCCCTGGAATTCTGGACTATGAAGGCACTTCAGACAATTGGCAACTCCATCGGCTCCACGAAATATGTAGACCCGGGCATTATTGGTGCAAGCGATAAAAAAATTGCCTGGATTCTGGTTGAATTAGAGTACACAGGTGGTCTCCCCGGGGACATTGATCTGGTATGGGGCAATAGAAAGCATCGCCAGCGCATTGACTTCTGGGGTATCCCCTTCCGGTGTCTTATATGCCATCGTACTGGTCATCTCAGGGAGAACTGCCCTTATAGACTTCGCATGCGCCACGCGGATGATTCTCATATCAGAAGACCCGACAAGCAGAAAATCAATAGCTCTGGTCCCGCTCCCGACGGTTGTAAGGGTATTTCTTGCTCCCATATTCCTGATGATGATGTTTTTTACACTGCTTTTGATCATTCCGATGGTATATCCAATGATTGTCGTGTCTTTCCTCCTGAGTCTAATCATACTTCTCAATCTGAATCTCTGCCATTAGATAGACCATCTTACCCGGAAGTAAACTTGCCTTCTGCATCTACCCTTTATCCTTCAGCGAATTATAAGGAGACAGATGGCCCTGTAGCTCCCACATTTTCATACGTTGATGATTTTCTCAAAGGCCTGCCTCTTAATTCTTCATCTAATGCCAGGTCGATGGAGGACCCCCCTCTCTATCCTTCTTCGAATTTCCACGTGGGGGAATCCTCAGCTCTTCCTCTCAGCTCCACCTGTAGTCCCCATACTACTGTTGATATACCGCCTCTATCAAATGAGACATCTACAGATTCCCCTAGGAATACTTTTGATTCCGATCTAGAGGCTATACTGGCGAATCCTAATGTTGATATCGCAGCCCTCACTGTCTTCGATAGACCTCCCTTATCGTCCGGTAACATCTCTACTTCCGCCAGAAGTACATCAAAAGGGGCTAGCAGACTTTCAAAGGGAAAATTCAAAGCCATTTCTCTGTTTTCTGATCTGGATGATAGTCTTACTGAGATTCCTATTTCCATTAGTGAGGGTCCTCTTGATGAATCCCGGGCGCTTAGAGCACGCCACCCGGAGCCTGAATCTAGATGAATCACATCATCTCTATGAACATTCGGGGGTTGGGTGATGCCCCCAAAGCTCATTGCCTACGAGAGATTTTGATGTCGGGTGATCCTATTATTTTTCTTGCTCAAGAAACTTTATGCGACAGGGAAAGAGCTATTAAGTTATTTCTCAGTATTAAAATTGGATGGAAAGCTGCTGCAGTTGATGCTGCTGGCCATTCGGGTGGTCTTATTGCGGTCTGGAATCCGGCTTTGGCTACTTTTAAGGCATTCAGGTTTTTTGGGGGTATATTGCTGGCCGGCCACCTTCGGGGTTTTGTGGATACTGTCTATGTCATCAACTTATATGCTCCCTTCCGCAACAGGCTCTTTTTTTGGAACCGGATGGCGGATTCAGGTCTTCTTGCGTTGCATAATCTCATATTAATGGGCGATTTTAATTCCACATTGAGACCTGATGAAGTATGGGGTCCAAGTGCTCGATTTGATCCTTTTTCTTCATATTTATGTGATTTGCTATATGGTTTTAATATGACTGATATTCGCCCTCTTCCTATGCTGCCTACTTGGACAAACAAGCGGTCAAATGACCAGTTCATCGCCAAAAGGTTGGATAGAGCTATGGTCCATATTAGCCTCGTGGACAGATGGTGTATGCTGCGCTCTGATATTATTATTTCAAATGTTTCTAATCATATGGCCATTCGGCTATCGTGGAAATCTGATGTTGTGGTTCGTGGAAGACCTTTCAAGTTCAATAGGATTTGGCTGGATGACGCGAGTTATTCAAATTTGGTTCACAAGATATGGCTTCGACATGATGATGATGATGGCCTAACGGGCTGGGACCGTTTCTTTCATAAGCTCCAATGCATCAAGAATGCTACAAAAGAATGGGAGATTAAGAAAAAGCGCGATCTCAAATCGGAGCTCTCCGAGATATCTGCTAAAATGGAGGACTTATTTTCTTCTTTTGTGACTAGGCCTCCAGATGATGATGCACTTAGACTTCTACAGGATCTTGGTTTGAGAAAGCGAGAGATATTGCACATTGAGGAAGTTTCTTGGCGGTTGAAAAGTAGGATGTTGTGGTTAAAGGAAGGTGACCTTAACACTCGTTATTTCCATAAAGCTGCCAATGCTCGTCGCAATCAGAACGTTATATGGCGCATCAGAAAGGAAAATGGCGACTATGTTTACTCCACTGCTGATATCCAGGACGAGGCCTTTTCATATTTTTCAAAGTTTTATTCAGGTGACCCGGCTACGGATGTGTCGAACCAAGCGTGGGTGCTCGAACAGTTCCCCAGGTTCTTTGGTGCGGAAGATATTTCTATCCTTGATCAGGTCATTTCCCGGAATGAAGCTCTTATGGTCCTGAAGTCTTTCTCACGCGACAAGTGCCCGGGGACTGATGGCTGGCCCTCCGAATTCTTTGTCCATTTTTTTGATCTGATGGGTGACGAGATAGTTGATGTGCTCGAACTCTTTAGATGCAGAGGATTCATGCCAGCTAATCTGAATTCCTCCTTCATTGCTCTTATTCCCAAAATTTCTGAGCCACAGACTTTTGCCGATTTCCGTCCTATAGCCTTGTGTAATCTGCTGTATTAGTTGTCCTAAAAAATTATTGCAAACCGCATCAAATCTGTCCTATCTTCATGCATTTCAAAGGAAAAATATGGATTTTTAAATGGCAGATCAATTCATGATGCGATTGCTATTGCTCAGGAGGTGGCCCATTCTATGCACTCTGCAAAACAAGAGGCTCTTATTATGAAGGTCGACTTGCTCAAAGCCTATGATTCAGTCGACTGGTCTTTCATCCGGTCTTTACTGCTTAAGATTGGCTTACCTATTCGGATTATTAGATGGATTATGGCCTGTGTCTCCAATGTCAGATTTGCAGTCATTGTAAATGGACTACCATCTCGTTTCTTTAAGGCTGGTAGGGGATTGCGTCAGGGGTGCGCTCTCTCTCCCCTTATTTTCATTATTGTCATGGATGGGTTTAGCAGGCTCATGCACTTTGCCGAACAGCGTGGATTTATTAAAGGTTTCGCTTTCTCAAACTCTGTCTCTACTTCTCATTCCTTATTTGTGGATGACTTATTGCTATTCGGTTATTTACGGAGGAACCACTGGTTCTTTATTCACATAATGTTTATGCGCTTTAAAAGTGCTACTGGTTTAGGCCTAAATAGCAGTAAGTCTTTCCTTCTTTTTGAATATAGAGACATTCAGGAGATTTCTTTTATTGCCGATTTCATGGGTGTTTGTACGCGCCATATATCAGATGGGTTCAAATATTTGGGTTTTTATATTAAACCTTGTGGATACAAGAACAGAGACTGGCTTTGGATCCTTGACAGGTTACGGGACAGGATCAACGATGGACACATCGATGGTTATCGATGGGGGGTAGGTACATACTAATCCAGTCAGTATTATCTCAGATGATTGTTTTCTGGGATCATCTTCTTTTCATCCCTACAGGCATTATTTCCAAAATAAATAGCATCATTTCTCACTTTCTTTGGAGTGGAGCCAAATTACAGGGGAAATATCATCTATGTAGCATGGTGGACATTTGCAGGCCAAAAGGATCGGATGGCTGGGGTATCTTGGACTCACAAGTTTTTAATAGTGCCCTGTTGACAAAATCTTTTTGGAGAGCCATTTCATGCCCGGGATTGTGGAATGACATCATTAAAACCAAATATTTTCAGGGGGATGTCCTGCTTTCAATTAGCTGTAACACTCTTACCTTTCCTCGTTTCATATCATGTATCTGGCGCAACTTCAGGAAAATCTTTCCTCTTATTTCCCCACACCTCAGATGGAATTTTAGGGATGGTAGTCTCATTCCCATTGGTGCCACTACTCTTCTTCAGCTGCCTCCTGATGGAGGACCTTCACAAAATCTTATTCATGCTCTTTCTATCCGTGGGATTATTTTCTATTCTCAGATAATTCATCAGTGGTCACATTCTGCGCCCATTTTCAAATCGACAGTCCAACTCGGTCTGGAGGGTGTTGTGATCGATGATTGGAATCGCTTTCGGGATACACTACGTCAAGCCGGGTTATGTCACGCTACAGGGGGTGATCTTCTAGTATGGGAAGGGCCGTTGAGAAATGGATCACTGATTGTCAAAGATGTCTACCAGAGATTTTATAATTTTTCTCACATGATGCCGGGTCCAAGTGTTTTTCAATCCTTTTGGAAAAGGAATATACCAATTAAAATTAATATATTCGGCTGGCTTACATGGAAGGGACGCATCCTCACATGGGACAATTTGAGGAAGCGGGGTCAACATGGCCCGGGGTGGTGTGTTTTCTGTTTTGCTGAAGAGGAATCTATATCTCATTTGTTCTTTACATGTCCTTCAGTGATTAATATATGGAGATTATTCAGCTCTTTTCTTATGGATCCTTTATGGCTACCGGTGGATTTCTTGTCTGCGGCTTCGGAGTGGGATCAGTTGCGCTGTCAGTATCGATCGCTCCCATTTTTCTTCATATGGGAGATCTAGTTGGCTAGAAACAGGAAAATTTTTGACCAGATTCCGATCCAACCTCAAAAGATCTTTATTGCCATTAAATCTTGGATGGACGCGACTCCCACTGCCATTCCCGTGATGATTGATGGATCCCGGCATATAAGACCTCATGATATTTCCCTTCCTGCTGTTTAATTCGATGGCGCTGCTGCTGAGGGCACTACCGGTTGCGGGGCATGGATTAAGATCTCAGGACACGAACGATATCATATTTCATGGAATGGTGGTCCTGGATCAAATAATAAAGCTAAAATTATGGCTTTGTGGGGGGCGTTATATGTTGCCTATGATCTTCAGATTATGGTAGCTAACATCTTTGGGGACTCCAAACTGGTGATTGGATGGATTTCAAACAAATCTCGTTTCGAAACACCGCATCTTCAAGGTTGGGTCGATAGGACCAGGCGGCTCTGGAATCTTTTGGACTGTCCCCCTATCTACCATATTTTTCGCGAAAACAATACTAGGGCGGACAAGTTGTCCAAAAGGGGTCTCATGGAGGATTTCGGCCTTATTATTGTCTCCCATTTTTTAAATGGTGCTCAGAATGGGGTGACACACATCCAGCTTCCTTAATCCTTGTTATTTATATCTCTGTCTCGGGTCCGATATCTTTTGCTGACGGATGATCATTTATTGTGCTTAGATTAAAATGACAGATCATATGTCAATTTTTTGTGCATCACACGGGGAAGGTATTGCTATCTGAAGGATCTGCGCCCATTTCTATATTTCAATGCAAGCGAGAGTGTCAAGCGAGCGTGTTTATAAAGTTTTGTTGCTGTTTTCAGACATATTGACAGCCATGTTTTCTGATGATCGGTTCTCATGCTTTAACTTATTTACATCATCCGATCGGCTTCAACACCTTTTCTTCTGATCATGCAGACAGGTTCCATTTACAGGCGAGCGTATTAAGCGAGCGGGATGATTATTCAAGCGAGCATGCAATATATATCTTCACAATGCCCATTTGCTTTTATACATCTTAAGCGCTGCTGGCCGTATTATATGCATCCCCTTATTATATCTATTTGGTCTGCAATATTATCATTTTTTGCTTCATCTGGAGCATCCTTTTCTAATTTTGTAAATCTACTTCTGATGTTCTGGACTATCTCTTTCTTTTTGTAATCTCATACGGCAGTTGATTTCATAGGTGGATTATATTTGCATCTGGGTTGGATCATGACCCGTTTATTTGGATGCCCTCTCATTTAGCTCTGTTTATTCTGAACAGATTTCTTTGGGGCAACTGATGGTGGTATCTCGCTGTTTTCTTCACAGCTTGAGATAATTCGAATATTTGAATATGTACTGTTTATATTTTTAATATATTCAGCGTTTTTTTCTCTCTGAAAAAAGAGAAATTTCCAAAGCCGTGGGAGTCAACCACAACCATAAGAACAAGTTTAATTGAAAGATCAGCTGAAGTATATGCAATGAATTGTCGCAGATACTGGAACTATTGTTATATCACATAGCATTAGGAACTTTATGTATAATTTTCATAATTGTTTCCCAGCGCAAGTTACCAGACACGAGATTGAAGTGATGTCATGGCAATCCAACTCAACAAAAATCAAATATGAAAATGAATCCTGTTTCTTTGGCAGTTTGAGAGGACGGAGCACTTCCAGAACTTCAGTAGATGAGAGCACTATTCTTGGGGGATTTTAAACCTTCAAATGATGATGAATCCGAGGAGCTTGTGGTATGTCAAACGCTGTGGGATTCAGAACCAGGGTAAGAAGCATGTCTGTATGTACTTCAATTCGTAATTTAATTTATGAAATCAAACATGTAAACTGAACACCTTTATCGATTTTGGATTGGAGTTGTTTTACCGTAATTTTTTTGGAGTTTTGGGTGTTTGATTAGCTGAAATGAAATTTTGATTTGTGTTATTTAAAATGGAGCAGCATTCTGAAAAACCTCAAAACATTTTGATTGATTGTGCAGAGTTACTCATCAAACTTATTATTTCAATAAATTCGAACAAGATGTTAGAGAAATTAGACCAAAAAAATCAACCCAAATAATTTTCAAAACTCTAAAAGCAACTATTTTTTTTTATTACCCATAATAAACTTTTTTGGTTTTTTTTTTCTTTTATACATAATTCAAGCATGATTGGAGGAAAAACATCAACATGGTACTCTTTTCGGCCTCCGAAGCATTCTTGGAGGAAAAATATCCTCTAAATATAATAGACTACTTCACAATAATTATAACTAGCAATTGCACCAAGAGGCGCAAAGGAATGCCGAGGCAGTGGATATGTAAGGGAAGTAATTTAATGAAAATAAAAAGTTTGTGACGATATGGAATATTGGATTTTAAGTTGTCAAACATTTTTTTTTTTTTTTGTGTTATCAAGGTATGCACATAGTTAGTAAGCTGCTTAAAACCCTGAAAAAGGATAACTCTGAAACCCACGAGTCATCGCCTGAAACCAAGAAATTATCAAAAACATGAAACACATATCGTGTTAGCGAAGAAGAAACAGAACCCTTTGCCCCTAAGGGTGCAAATGTACACCGAAGGAGTAGACTTTGTATTAATTCTTGTGCCTATGAAAGAGTTTGCCCTGGTCGTGCGTGTTTTGATTGAGATTAACAATTGACATTTCCGAATAAATTAAATGTTAAGAATAATGAAATACTATTTATAGTTTAAATATATAAAGAATTATTTTATTTTTAATAATTATATGTTAGTTGATTCAAAACTCATAACATCATTACCTTATTTTATAAGTAATTTTATTTAAGCTTAAAAAAGAATAAAAAAAAAGAATAATCTCTCTCTTTTTTTTTTAAATACAAATAATTCTTCATATATAAAATAATATAAAATGAAAAATACAAAAGTAAGATTATATTTATACTTTTAATTTTTCTACACCATTTTGAACCCAAATAATAAATTAATGGAAATTTGAAAAAAATAATAATGTAAAATGAAAAGTTGGTTGAAAAATTTATATAATTAATTAATTAATTAATTTAATATGCAACATGTATAATAATATAAAATGAAAAAATACAAAAGTAAGATTACATTTATACTTTTAATTTTTCTACACCATTTTGAACACAAATAATAAATTAATAGGAAAATGGCATAAAATTATAAGAAGAACCATAAGCAACTTAGTTGTGGTGGATGAGGTGTAACTTATGACGTGTCCATGACTTTCAAATCTCATGTGGTTTCAAGAGATTTCATGCATTCTTTCAGATATGATCATATGGTATTTTTTTTCATTTAAAGGACACACTTCAGAACAACGAGACAACGAATCTGAACAGTGTCATGAATATAAACTTCATAATAAAAAGCCTTTGGCTAAAAAATCATCCTTTAACCATATAGTAAATATGTTTTTGATGGGCTAAAAATTTGTTTTATTTTAATATAAAGAAGCATATCATAGATTGAAAAAATATCTAAAAGCTTATTTTAGATAAATGTAAAAGAACCCTGTCATGAATTTAAATAAATAAAAAATCCAAAACATTCCTAAAAAATTATACCTGCAGCAATCTAAGGCTTTATTTAAATGATCAAATTTCTAGAAACAATAAATAAGAATATTGAAATAATATATATTTAATGATAATAAACAACTTACTCACGAGATTTTGTCACCTTCTTAAAAACAATATCAGGTTTACCAAATGAAATGCTTCAATTTCAAAGTAGCTTCCTTCAAGGATCAAACATATTTGCATGCTGTATTTTTAATTTTAGCAAATGTAATTTTTATGTTGACTTAGGTATGTAATTTTTTTTCTCTGGATATGGGATTGGGCAGCTTAGTGCTTATTTTTTCCTGGAAGAATTTTACACAAATCTGGGGTAAAAAGCAAGAAATAATGAGAAAGAAAAAGAATTAATTTGATTAGAAATTAGATATTAATTTGAATTTTAAACTAAATAAAAGATTAATTTAAATTAAATTAAATTCTCATTCTTTATTTAAAGTGGTGTAATACTTTTTATATCATCAGTAAACACTTCTTATATCATTATTATGTTTCAGGCCCCTAACAATGAGTGAAAAGTTCAGAAACCTATAATTTTGACACAGTTTTCCAAAAATCTAATCAGTAAAAATATCTATGCTAAAATTTTACATTCTTAAATATTTCTAAATATTTAAATAAAAATTTCTAAACACTCGAGTAAAAAATTCTAAACACTTAAATAGCTTTATAAATTATAAAATTTAAATCTACATCGTTCAAATTTATAATTAAAAAAAAAAAACTCAACCTGGAAAATGCCATCAGCAAAATGTTCCGGAGAACTCCATACAGGAAATGCTAAATTTAAATTCGTTTCAAAATTTAGAACCCTGCATAATCCTCTGAAATTTTGTACGGTACTACACAGTTTATTACGACATTATTGAAACTTTACAGATACAAGAATAACAGTAAGCTTCTGCTTATCTTCACGTTGGGAAGCCTAGTTCTCAATATATGGTTTGCTATGATCACATATCAGAACAATTGCAGAGGAGATTTGGATTTTCATTACCCTCTTCCATTAAAAAAAACTGTTCACAGGTGATGCGACAGGAGACATGTGCAATGGCAACTCCCAGATAACACAAAAACCAAAATAATCCAGCAAACTGTCATGGGTTCGAATCTCAAGCTTTGAAAGAACATGGAGGAAGAGGATCTCCGCAGAGTCCGCTGTTATCGGTGTAGGAGGATATCGGAAACTTTCGAAGCGGGATCCCATGCGGAATTCTTCCCCACAGGGAATTATGAGACAAGTTCAGTTGCAACAGAGACGTGAGATTCAGAAACTCATTGGGGATTTCTCCAGTCAAGCGATTTTCATTCAGCTTCAGAGTCTTTAACTGTGCTAAACCCCCAGCGTACTGGGTATGGGACCGGACAGTGTATTGTAGCTGAGATCTAGGGCCTTCAAGTGTTTCATCTGCCGATTGAAGAGGGAATGTTTCCGCTGAGAGAATTGTGCGACAGATGCAGCAGTTCCATGCTATTTTGATCGTACACGTGGCCAAAATTTCATTGGTTCCATGCGCCATAGCTTTGCACACCCCAACCCCGCAATGGAAAACGCCTCCGGCGTAAAGATACAATCAAACGCCATAAAATCAATTGGCAGAGTCCTGGCGGCAGAGGATATTGATGAACTCCAATGACGTTAACTTTCAATTACAATTCAGGTTCATGCTGCCCCTGCGAGTGCCTTTCGCCCACTCTGAGAGCAAAGAGCTCTATACAAAGGAAAATAAAAATTTGATAACAAAAAACTAACTGATCTCTGTACAGTTATAACCCTGCCCCAGAAAAGCTGATCCCTGCACATTTAAGACCTCCCCAAAAGAACGAATGATTTTGGCCAACATTTTTCCCCTCCTTTTAAGGGCCCTGGGCAATGCCAGAACTGATATGGTTACAGCAGCAAATACTTGTCCTTTCATGGCCCCCCGTTTTGGCAGAAGGCTCCCCATTTTTTCTTGGGGTCTGCCACTGACAGGCCCTGCCTTGGGCACACAAAATTATCGCACTTGCTTACACTCCATTATCCTGATTCGGAGTTTGCCTTCACAGGAATTCCAATGAAGCACCGAAAGAGAAGTAGTACATGAGCCAAATGAGTCCGGAAGGCTTGTTATAAACCTTACCTGCCCTTTTTTGCACGGGGTTCTTGTGAACGGCGTTCACATGTTGCAGAACATCACTCTCACATCTTGAAAATTCCTCTTTACAGGTCACCATCCTGATTCGCAGATTGCCGTTCACCGAAATTCCAGCGAGCAACACAAGGGAAATAATCGCTGTACAAATATGGCCTGCTGTAGTCTAACCACCTTGTTTTTTTACTTTGAAAATCATTAAAATTTGGATACGATTTTAAGAAACTTAGACAAAGATTTTTGTAAATGTAATTTATAATTATCAAATTTAAAAATAATGTTTAATAATGCTAAATCTATTTTTACCATTAAAAACCATAATTCAAACTTTTCCTAATTTTTTTTTACCCAAATTTCCACCATCATTTTCGGTTGCCACTAATGGGAACTGAACGTCTCGCAATTAAATTGTTTGTCTGTGATGTTTTTTCCGAATATGTGAAAGGCCACTTTGCCTAAGTGATTGAAACCCTGGATACCCCATTTGTACGCGGAGCCAACACGTAGAGCTTCGTTGAAATAATTCTCATGTAGTATCACATCACATTTAATCAGAAATGGCATGGTAGGATAATGAGCATTTAATTTTTTTTAAATGGGACATCTAGGTTTGACGGAGCGGTGTACTATTCTGATGATAAAATTATTTTCACAAATATAAATCAATGTGTATAAATTTAAAGTCATTTTCACAAATGTTAAATCATTGTGTATAAATTTAAAGTCAATGGATTAGTATGATTTAACATCTTATTTGGAGAATTGAAAATATATTTAATATGGATTAGTATAATTTAATATTTTATTTGGGGAATTGAATATGAGTAGAGAGAATAACAATTAGTTTCCTCAATCACTTGAAATAAATCTAATTCACATCATAACAAATTATATATACGAAAATAATAAACATTCTAAATAACAATTTATTTATTTTTATTTTTATTTTTTTAAATTAAAGAAAAAAATACAAACATTACATATCACATAACACTACATCAAAAATTGTTGCTACTAAAATGTAAAGCAGAAACATTACATATCATATAACACTGCATTTCAAAAAAAAAAAAATCAGAAGGAAAAAATCTCTGGCTTATATAATGTGGCAGTTCATATTTCTTAATTTTATCAGTCATACATATCTTCATTGTTAGGCCTGTTGAGTAATAAAAACTCAAACATTCAAGATTGTTTATCATCTATCAAAATAGCCATGAGGTTCACCATCCTTTGTAATTTTAAATAACAAAAATAAAACCTGGGGAAATCGGAGGAACCAGCCCAAACAACAATGGCGCTGCCTGCCATAAACTAAATTCCCAAAAACGCTAGATATCCAACAAGCATCATTCAGCGCATGAATCTGGACTGGAATTCATATTCCTGCAAAAACAACAAAATTGACAGCTCCAAAAAAACCAGAATGGAGATCATAAAACAAAATCAATTGTTCATCTGAAGAAGCATAGACTATGAAATACCAAAAACTTTAACCAAAACTTTAAAAGAGTCATGCAAAATCCACCATTCCAGCTACCCCTCTCCCATCCAAGTCCGTCAATTCACAATGCATTGTTCCAAATACCCCTTTCAAACCTCTCTTCAATAACCTGTCTTCCTGGGAATTCTTCTCCCGGTAGATGTGGTTAAAGAAAATAGTAGTGAAGGTGTTCCTTAAAACATTAATACGCTCCATCCAAGTCACTAGATGGCCAGGTAACAGATTGGTTCCCATGTTCAATTAGAACTTTCGAATCCCCAAACACCCAAAGGTTTTCGATGTATAACTGAGAAGCGAACCATAGTAAACCTCACAAAGCCAGCACTTCGACCCTCATGTCTTTACCAACTCCACCATACCAGTGGATCTTGTAATAACAGCGTGGCGAAATCATCAGCCAAGCTCCACAACCGCATCTTGAGTGTCGAGATGCACCATCGAAGAAACCAACCGGGTATTGTATTTCAATGGACTGCATTCTCTTCGATAGATCTACCAGAGGCCTCTGTACTATTTTCAATTTTTCCGAATGACTTATAATATTATTTGCAATCCCCTCTAGATAACTTTAACTTCTTAAAATATCCATTTGTTTTGTCCAACCCATATAAACCAATGGAACAAAGCTGGGATAATTCTGAGATTTTTGCTTGTCTTAATACCCCATTGTATGAAAACACTTGTTTTCTCTAAGAGAGGTATTTCCATCTTAAGGTATTTACATATCAACTGTAAAACCCTTCTTGCAAAAAACACATTTGTAAAAAAGATGGTGATTGTCTTCTCCCTCCATCATACAATGCCTATAAATACTCGACCCTATCTTCCCTTTTCTCATTAAGTTTTCACAGGTTAGATTCTTGTCCATCAACACAAGCCAAAGGTGCTCATTTTAGGTTGTGCATTAGTCTCCCGAATACCCATGTAAATTTTGATCTTAGACTTCTGAAGATTATTGGATTGTAGTTTTTGATACAAGTCATCCACTGTCAACATTCCAGTCATCGGCCCATTCCAAATCACCCTATCAACCCCAATTGTCCATAGAAATCCACGGCTTCTCAAATCTGCCGTGAACACATCCCACTCCTATAATAGTTGATCCGGTATCTGAAGGTTTTCCGTCGAAAGCCAAATAGGGATGCCTTTTACCTGTTTTTTAACTATTTGACACAAATAAAAAAATGCCTTTTCCGTTTAGATATCTTAATAGCTGATTGCTACATGGAGTGAAGCTCGGATCACCCCACAGTCCGAAATAGCCGATTAATATCTTGCTCCCATTGCCAAATTTCCACTTAAGGAAGACATCAAAGCTAGGCCATATCTGTTTGAAACCATTCCAGATGGTTGAAACCCCCTTACTTTTACTCCACCCCAGAAAATACAGTTCCTCCACTCCTGCTCCCTTTAAATACTTGAACTTGATGATCTCATTCCATAATCCCCTTGACATAAGGCCTCGCCACATAGACTTCATAAGAAGTGCCCTACCAAAGGAAACTAAATCTCTCAGACCCCACCCTCCACAAACCTTTGGCTTCATAATCAAATCCCAACTTCCCAAGTGATAAAAAAATTGCATCATGCTTCTTCTAATGTTATTCAAAATCTTTCTTGGAATGATAAATATATGTGCCCAATAAACCATCAATTGCTGTAAAAATATCTGAATCAATATATATTTTCCCCTTATAGATAGTCATTTGGTGGACCAACCCCTTATCCTTTTCTCCGCTTTTTCAACTATCCAATTCCAGACCTTTGTAGCATAGTTGTTTGGTTTCAAATGAAAGCCCAGGTATTTGAAACCCACACTCAAAGGCGCAGTTCTGAAATTGAATAATTCTCCAATAGATTTAACCACCTCATTTCCATCCGCCTCTTGGTAGATGCACGATTTACTGATGTTTGCCATCAAACCTGTGGCTGCACAGAATCTAGAAAAAATATCATGGACAACAAGCCACACAGAACGGATGATCATGCCAAAAAGTAGGACATCATCAACAAAGAAATTATGGCTAATCTCCCTAGAATGAGATAGTATAATACCCCCAATGTGTCCTGAATTTACAGCTTTGCTAATTTTGGTACTCAGAGTATCCATTACCAAAATAAAGAGGAGCAGAGAGAGTGCGCATCCTTGTGTTAAGCCGCGACCAGGCCTAAAAAAATTTGATGCAACACCATTTATTATAACCGCCAATGAGTAATTTGTCACACATCCCATGATCCAATTTACAAAATCTCTGTCAAGTCCTATCTTGATTAGTAATATTATCAGTAGCCCCCAATCAACCCAGTAATATGCCATACTGAGGTCGATCTTCATAACCATAGCTTGAATTTTCTTTGTGTGAATTGAGTGGATAACTTCTTGAGTGTAGGCTACCGCATCTTGAATGCACCTGTCTTTTAAAAACCCGGACTGTTCTGGTGATATGTAGACAGATAGCACCCTTTTTAACCTTTCAGAAATGGATTTCGAAATAATCTTATAAAGTGTGTTACAAAGAGAAATGGGACAGAAATCATTGAAACGTTTAGCTCCAAAATTCTTAGGAATCAGAACAAGGAAAGTTAAATTGAAAGCCCCGCTAATCCTCCCATTCAGTTTAACATACTCTTCCATCTCCGTTATAAGGGACACAAGGATCTCAGCAAAGTGGAGGAAAAAAACTGGGGTCCAGCCATCTGGCCCTGGGCTCTTATCCACAACGAAGGACTTTAAAACAGACAATATCTCCTGTTCACTAATCGACAAGTAGAAACTTGCAAGCATCCTCTCACCAAACATCGCAAGTATATCCTCCACAGCCCAAAGCTGGTCATGAGGTAACACCTGCTCCCTGGCTTTAAACAAATCATTGAAATGTCGAACAATCACCTCCTTTATGTCATCAGTGGAAGATAAAGAGGACCCATTTTCCTCTATCTGCCAAATAGCATTGGAATTTTTCCTCCCATTCACGAAGGCTTGAAAATACTTAGTGTTCTTATCACCTTCATTAAGCCAAATCGCCCTACTCTTTAGCCTCCAAGTCTGCTCCTTGATAAGAAGGATTTTTCTTTTCTCCCTCTCCACCTCCTTCAATTTTTCCTAGATGCCATCTTTTGGGATATCCTTTTCCAACTCTTTCATCAGGTGAGCATTCTCCACCTCATAAGAAACTAAATGGGCTTTCAGTTGAAACTTCTTCCTTCGTTCCCAGTTCTTAACTTCCCGTTTGAGACCCCTCAGGGTATTCATGAGATAATCCATCACAAATATGGCCTCATCCCGCAGATTGTTACGGAAATACTCCTCCACCAGATTAGTGAAACTTGGGTCCCCCAACCACACATGGTTGAATTTAAAAGGAACACCGCTACCGGACTTAGTAAATTCTCATTCGAGAATTAGGGCCTGTGATCAGAAAAAAAAACAACATGGAAATGTAAAGGGGAAATGACCTGTTTCACAACCATTTTTCTTGTTAATTTTAATAAAAAATGGACAAATATTTTTAAAAACTTCAGTTTAAATTGTTTGATCTGCATAATTTCAGTGCCATAGGGGTGTTGAATCTATTATGCATTCAAAAATATTTCTAAACAACAAAAAAAATCTTGAAATTGTATTGCCTAATTTTGATAAATTCCAGTGAAAAAGGTTATTTCTTCTATAAGTTAGACTATGCCAAATGTAAATGGTTAAATTGGAAATACACTATAAAATTTGAAATATTAAGTATATTTAATACACCTCATATTTTCATATTTTATAAATACATATATCATTTTTCACTATTATGAATGTATATTAAATTTCAAATTCAATAATTTATATTTTACCAACAACATTACATACACTATTATGTTGCTATGATCTATATTTTACTCCATCATATACATTATTTATTGTTTTGAATGTATATTAAATTTCAAATTAATTTGTAAATAAATTTTGTTACAATATTATCAACCAAAATTATAATAAAATAGTTAAGGCTACACTGGAACCTTTTAAATCTTATAATGTTTGAAACAGAATGATGATGAAGAAAAGAGATAAAATCGAAGTGTGGCCGTGGGATTTTTTTAATTTTTTTTTTAAAATAGAAGTTTGGTTTTTTTATAATTTTATTATTGTAAATGTGGGAAACATATATATATATATATATATATATATATATATATATATATATATATATTTTTGGGTTACGATATTTATTGAAAATTTTAAATTTTTTATTTAAAAAAAAAATGAAGTTTGGTGTTTTTATAATTTTCATAATTAAGTTTTATTATTGTAAATATTTCTAGGCATTAATATATTAGGGAGATTGGTTTTTACTATTACAAATATTTATAGGCACCAAACTATTTGATACACCAATTTTTAATGTTGTAAATATTTTTGGAGGTAAACCTATGTCACTGAGTTTGCTTGCTACTTCACCTTCATTAGGTCTACTAGCTACTTATGATTTTACTAGGTTTGAGTTTGCTTGCTACTTTGTCTTCACTAGGTCTACTAGCTACTTATGATTTTAAGAGGTTTGCTTGTTGCTTCTACCTTCCCCAATTCTACTTCTCCCAAAACTTGTTTTTGGCCTCTTCCTAAGAACAAACTTATATAGCCTGCCATATATCTAATTTTGCAAATTTGATTTTGAAATTCATACCTTCTCTATGTCTCTTAAAATTTGATTTTAAAATTTTTACCTTCTATATGTCTCCTCATATCTCTAAAAATTTCATAGTTTGAGATCTCAAAAAAGAAGTTAAAACAAAATTTTGAGGTTGACCTATTTGAAATTGATTTCAAGACTCTTTAGAAAGCCTAACATCCACAAGGCATATCTCTGAAATTATAGAAAACCAAAGTTCAGTTTTTTTACCATAGGTGCTTAAAGATCTTGGTTCTCTAGAAAACCAAAGTTTAATTTTTTTACCATAGATACCTAGAGATCTTGGTTCTGTCTTCTCAAGATTCCATACTTTGAAACATATAAGAAAATAAGTTTTAGAAAAAATGTCAAACTACCTTGTTTGAAGTAGATCTTAGGAGCATTCAGTAACTCTAACTTCTTTAGAGAATATCTCCAAAAGTATAGCAAACCAACACCTGAAATTTTATCACATGTACATGAAGATATTACCTTTATCTCCTCAAAATTTCAAGGTTTGAAACATCCCAGAATAAAATTATAGAGAAAGTTCCATACTGAGTTGTTTGAAGCAGATTTTAGGAACATCCAAGAACCCCAAATTCCTCACAACATATATCTGAAAATATAGTGAAATGAATCGACAAAATTTCAAAACATGTATATGAAGATCTCACCTCCATCTCTTATAAATTTCACAGCTTGGAACAACTGAAAAGAAAGGTTATGAAACTAAGCGATTATTGAGTGGGTGTGAATCAATAATTTTGTCTTTTAAATGACCAATTTCAAATTATTCTACTAATCTTTCAATTCTTTCTTTAATGTATTATCAACTTTATATACATGTTTAACAATTAAACATGAATTCACACGAAAACATGCAAGTGACTCATGCAACACATTGAGACACCAGATATCAGTTGAAACCCATAAGGTGAAAAACCACGAATGTTGGTTGTGATGTAAAGGAAAGCCCCCACTCCCTCTTTTACATCAATTTTGTAGGCTCCTACCTATAGGAGGCTTCAACCTATTTTTCAACTAGAATCCTAATATGAAAGGTGGTGTTATAGCAAGAAGTGTCTATGTCACATAGTTTCTTGTGTGACCCATTTAATACTGTGTATAGTGGTTACCATTACTTGAGTGGGTCTTTTACTTAGTAAGTATACTCTTAGGTGAGTAAGACACTAAATATTTTCATTGAGTTGAGGCCTACATGGGGCACATCACCTAATTATTAGAATTTGTATTGATTATTGAGAAAATCACCCTTGGAATGTGCCCCTGAATGGCTTATCGGAGCTAAACATGTTTAGTTATTTAGGGTTTTTTTTTCCAAATAATATATACAAAGAAAATAATTTTGCATGTTAAAGTTTTATGCTAAATTTTGTAGGGGAAGTCCTTTTTGTAACAACCCTATGATAGCATTATTCTGTTGGGGTTATTACATAACTTTATTGTGGTAAAGATTAACTAGGGTAGGTAAATGAATCGATAAGAGGAGGTCGAAGGGTACAGAGAAGAACATAAAAGGAAATGATTAAGATTAGACTTGAAAATACTACACATATTTTAGGTTAACATCACCAATAATTGAGTTAACTTTACAATCCTTAATAATGGGAAATATAATTTATTAATTGTATTTAATGAGAAAAATACTATGCAGTGGAAAATTTTCATTAAGATTCAATAATCTATAGTTTCAAACGAAAATGGCATAAAATGGAAGTAAACCTAAAGAATATCTTAGTTCATAATCTAAGATATTTTCCATTGGCTTAATATTGAATGTTTGTCGTAAGCTTGAGTTCAATATCAAAACTTCATCTTCATTGACAAGAGATTCATCTCCTAAAGGTAGAACTTCCTTCCACTTCATATTTTATTGCAAAAGTTCAAAGGAAGTATATGCACAAGAATACACATTTCCAACTACATGGAACATATCAAGGTGGACAAATTGTTTATTAGGATGACTTATTTCACTTAAGTTGAAGCTCAAATGGATGTAAAGCATGAGTGAATCCTAACGACTGATAAGATTCAATAATGTTATTCTTTCGAATGGAAAATACATACAATGGTAGTATGCATGAAATATTATCTCTTTCCATGCTATGGTTTCATCATCTTAAGAGGCCTCGAAATCCCCTAGGCCCTAAACCCGCCAAACCTACCTTAAAACCTAACCTATTAACCCATAACTCCTTAACCATTGAGCTCTAATCTGCCCTTATTAACCCTTCAAAAGATAAAATATTAACCCCTAACCCCTTACACACTATACCCCTAAACCTTAAACCTCTTAACTTACTCTCAATTTGTTGTGTACGTAGGATATATCCATAAAGAAACAATAATATGTTATTTTTATTATACATTTAACATACTAACATTTACAAAACCAATTTGCAATATAAAGACATATAATTAATAACTAATTAAGAGACGATATTCATGTCTGCTTTAAAGGTGTCCATACTTACTACAATGTCTTTTAGTTGTTTTTATTAAAATACTCCTCCTTTTATAGCCCTTGAATTCTTTATGAGGGAAATCACATTTTGTATCACCCAAAGCCTCCAATGAAGATGTCACATCTCCTTTTCCTCTTGGAGGAATGTTATGTCACATTTTTCCTTACCAAACTTTTAGTGATGGTTATATTCAAAACCTTATCAGTGTTTAAGTATTTGTAATGTAATTAACACAATACAATATTTTTTTATAATAGCCATTATATATATATATATATATATATATATATATATATATATATATATATATATATATATATATATATATATATATATATCTCGACAAATATTGACCAAAGAGACGTTATCCTATGGGTAAAAATGAAAAAAATTATCATCATATATCTGAATAACATGTTTTCGAATATCCGATGAAAGTTGGGGAGTTTTTTTTTTAAATTCAAAAAGTGAAAATAAAATCCAACAATACAACCGAACTGTCTGAGTACAATATCAAATTTTTTGCCCATATGTACTGGTGATGCATCTCAAAAGTATAGATAGCTTATGAATAAATGATGTGAGATTCAGGTTGTGGGATATAAGAATGAGATTCTACTTGAAGTGGCTCCCTCATTCACATGTAAAGGAAATGATATGTTTAAATGATTAATTATGGGACCATGTGAGAGTAAAAAGGGGTTACATTGGGTGTTCAAACCAAATATGAATTAAACATATAATTATAAATTACTTGGGAGTGTTATGTAGGATAGGGAATAAATAAAAGTCACTTGAAAGCTTGCATGTGAAAGAAAATGAATAAGTATATAAATGGTGCAATCTATATCCTACAAAAATGTCATTGCAGGATATTGTAGAAAAGGAGGGGTTGCAACGTGCATACAAATAAAAGAGAAGGACTAAAGGGTTTGTAGGGTAAATGATGTAAATAAAAAAGGTGTTCAACAATATGCAATCATAAAATAGTTAAGTATTGGGAAAAGAGGAGGTTTAAAATTTAAAAAAAGTATGATGGCTTATAAGGAAATTGATCAACACATATTAATAAACATTTGGATCGTATTATTTGGATCGAATTATGGGATAATAACCCCTTGTGGATTTCTAAGAATCCAAAGGATCTGATCCATTAGGTAGATGGAGTCATTAAGAGGAGAAAAAATTCATGGGTTCTTTTAACAACATGAAAAATATACATAGAAGAAGGGAAGAATATATAGGAAGGTATACAACTTTAGAAGAAGAAGAAGTGTTTGAGATGTCACATATTTACAGGAAACCTTTGAACAACATTGGTCATGTCCTTGAGAAGGTAAGATTTTAATGCATAGAGTTTCGCTATCTGATATGGTCCAAGTCAAAGAGCTTCAAACTTTGTATGCATGGAGAACTTTTCTTTCGACTTGTTACATAATAACACCAATTGATATTTTTGACAATTCTTCAAGATAGAACATTGAAAATAAAAAAATCTTAATTTTTTGTTATCCCTTTTGCATATCATTCATTACTTGAATACATTTTTCTTCTAGATGAAGAAGATGATAAAACCTCATATAAAGTGAACTAATGTCTCTTTCACCATCCATCCAAGTAGCAATGGATAAAGCATTCAATTTTAAATGAATAGGAGGTCTAGCATATTTTATATATACCAACATGTAAGGTGATTCCCATTTGATTTTATTTGGATTAATTTTATTTGTCCAAAGTGCCTCCAATAATTTTTTATTCCAATTTCTCTAATTTGAGAAAAATATTTTCTCCAAATTTGAATCAAGGACTTATTGGTGGATTCAACTAAACCATTTCCTCGAGGGTAGTAATTTGATATTTTTCCCTTCAATATTCCATATTATCCACATAATTGTGTAAACTTGGATCCAATAAAGATAAAACATTATAATCTAAGTGGATATTGATGGCCACCCACCTCATCCACTGACTCAATGATTCTATATATTCTTGACAATTTTTCTATAGTCTTTTGGCCCTCAAACTTCCAGTGCCAATTTTTAGGCCCTTAATGATGTTCTTTGGAAATTCAAGGGGACATGGATTTCCATGGTATTCATTTGTCATGATAAGAAAGTTGTATTCCTCGAATAGTGCTTTCCAATGCATTATTATGTACCCCAAATGGATATTATATGCAAAATTTGCACCCCTAGGAAGTTGATGTACCAATTGACCACCTCGAGGCCTGTAAAACTTTTGGCATTTCATCTTCTATGGGTACAGTTTTGAATCTATAGGTTTATTTATTTACATTAAAATTCAATTCTTAAAACCTATTATAATATCTTTTTTGAAGTGCATGTAGCTGCATTCTATCTCTCTCTCTCTCTCTCTCTCTCTCTCTCTCTCTCTCTTCAAATATAGTTACCACCATTCTAACCATTTCTTGTTCTATACTATCCTACTATTTCATTTATTAATTAAATTTGGTTTTTCACGATATTAGTGTACTTATGTTATGTTTCTTTGTGTGTGTTTCATTTCCTTTATTTCCTTTCATTTATTTCTTATGCAACCTTAATTAATGGTATTAGAGAAATTTTCACCTTCTTGTTTCTAGGTGCATGTATGTAACAAGGTTAGGGTACAGAGAGTTGGGTCTCGAGTTAGTTTCTCTTGGGAATAATCACTCTCACCAACCCAAGCTACCTCCCATGGTGAAAGAAAAGAGAGATGATGAAGTGGGATACCTTATCAATTTTTTTCTCAAGGAATCACTCACATGAAAAAGGAATGATATGATGATTTTTTTTTTGAGATCCTTTAACGACTTCCATTGACAACCAAGGCACTTTCAACCAACAATAATTTTTGAGTTCTGCCACCATTCAAGTTACACGATAACTTTGATATCCACTTATTTGAAGGCCAGATAAATTCATATGCTTTGGAGAAATGGTTAAATATTTTAGATGGCTATTACGCTATCAAAAAAAAAAATCAATAATGAAAATATCGCATTTTCACTTTGGAAAGCCCTTCCCTATCTAAAATATTGGTGGGAAGGTTACTGAAAGAGAAAAAATGAGGAATAGTTTATGATATTCAAGGTTGACCCACTTGGGAAGCTCTTGTCGATTCCCTTGAGGAGGAATTCTACCCTATAGGGAACTACGATGTTCAATACATGAGTTGGACAACCCTACAACAATAGAGAGATTGGATTGTGCCAAAATATATTAATATTTTCTATAGCTTACACTAAATGCTAGGTATCAGAGACCTGAGTGACACTTGGTTATGAAGTATTGTAGTTTTATAACTTTCTAAATCCAAATGGATATGGATTTCTTGGAAATCTCCTCACCGAGAGATTCTTATAGATATGCTACCAAAATTTAGCAATGAAATAAGTAAAAGTTATAGTATACAAATCCTCTACAAAAGAAGCCTATAAAAGGTGGCCCAAACTTGTAGAAAAGAGCATGGAGAGCTAACCTCAATAAAAACCACCAAATTCATAGATAAAGATAGGTAATAAAAAGTTGAAAAATGACATAGAAAGTGGTTTGAGTTCAACAAAATCCCCTAGAAAAACACCGATGAATGTCACTCAAAACAATCGTTGTTGGAGGAGCTTAAAGAAAAGGAGATATAATATTTTCTCTATTTTTTTATAAATAGAATAAAGGAAATCAAATAATATATTTAGAACCTAGTTCTACCATTGTGACTAAAAATATCCAACTGGAAGAGCTAAAAGAGCTTGAAGAGGGGGAGTTATCTGAAATTGTGAGAACAAAGTATTTCTCATACAGAGATTGACAGTAAGGGGCTTTTACTGGTTATTTCACCTTTACTAGAAAGGATGAAACCAGAAGCTTCTGGCCCACAAACTAGCTCTGCCTAAAGAAATAAAATGTAATCACTGAAATAGATCCGATCAATTAAAGTATTTTTTTATGTGCAAATTATTCATTAATCCAAGTTTTATGTGTGAATAAGCAAGTTTAAGTATTCTACAAATGAAGTAATGTGGTTTGAAGATGAACTAATAAGTTTTGTTCACTGTATAAGTCTGCTTGGAAAAAGTGTACTTATGAAAAGTTACTGTTTAATGTAGTTGTTACACAGTAATTTGTCACCGTCCCTACCATTCCCCGTCCCGCACAATGGAGGACCCATTTTGTGACCTGTGAACATTGTCATGCCTTGAAATCATCATCAATGCATTCCTCTAAACATGAGCTTCAATTGCCCTAAATACATCTCCTTGCAAAAAACCATGAAAACATCTACTTTTGCATTGGCGCGGGAAGACAGTTCATCACTCGCGCCAATGGGGAAAATCCTACAAAGAGGTTGCGCCAACTGGCGCTCTGTCCCAGAGCAGCAGTCGCGCCAGCCAATTTAAGGAGTGTTTTTTAAATAAAGGTGGCAGAAGTTGTGTTTCAACAAACTCAGAAACCATTGCCTATCTTGAGTTGGGAGGTTTGGCTATGGGAGTTCCATGGAAGGGAAGTGGTTTGCCACCTTTCATGGAACCTTCCTTGATGATAGGGCCAATCTCACAATAATAGGGATCCCAACTCCCTCCTTCCCCATCTATAAAAGCTTGCTTATTGCCATTGCAAGCTAGTCTTGAAGTGCCTAAGCTTTGAATCTCCAAATTCCCAAGAGCCTTTGTGCTGTAAGAGCCCTCTTTCTTCCCTTAAGGCCGACTCAAGTAAGGAGACTATCGTCGAGAGACTCTAGAGAGGTTTGCCCTTTCCTTGGTGAGCTTTGCGAGACGTGAACGACTGGGGACCCTTCCGAAGGAGACCACGGCGTCAGAACATTGGTTGTACTCTCTTTCGATTGTTTATTAATGAATGACTACCGGTTATGGTTCCACTCTGTTTTTCACTTATGTTAATAATGAGTTATATCCTTTCTGACTGATATATAGTTGCGTATTATGGATTTTATGCTTGTATTCGTGTTGTTTCTTGCATGTGCAGGTGTCCATTCACGGAGATCGTGGGGATCGTGATTTGCCGAGGCTGAGGAACGGGAACGCTGTCTCTTCTACGAATCATAGCACTGGACTCCAGGTAGGCCTCCATTGTTGGATTATTTATTCGCAATTAGGAACTTGCGCTGTAGCATTTGATGATTGTTGCTAGACCCCTGTTGGGCTAGTAGGGATCGCCTCTGTCCGCAGAGGGGATTTACGTCCTCAACAATATGGCAACTCCGCTGGGGAATCGTCTAGTTTTCACTGTCTCGTCTGGATTGTCTCGTTTTGATTGTTTTATGATTCTCCTTGCTTGGTTAGCCTTATGGGCTGGGTTCTTTTACTATTTTTGCTTCTTGGTTTGCTTAGTTTACATTGATCTGCTTCTTGAGTAGTTCTTTTTTGTTTTTGGCTGAGAAACTCGACTGACGCATTTTTTAGCCCGACAGTCGCGCCAATTGGCGCATGTTGCTTTTGTATTGCCCGCACCAATTGCTTGCTGGCGCCAGTTGCAGCCTTACAGTCGCGCCACTCCTGTAGGGTATTTGAGTTTGCTCAGTTTTGAGCTCTCTGGGTCTGGTCAGTGTTTTTCTTCTTGATTTTTCGACTACCTGAGTATGTTGGAGTCCTGTTTGACTGGGAATTTTCCTTCGTCCTTTGGTTGTTTGCTTTTGTCCATCGATTTCACGTTTTAAGCCCTAGGGCATCTAGTGGCTTTGTGTATCGAGCCCTCGTTGGGATTTTTGGTGTTTCGTTTATCCAGTCAACTCTTTGATTGCTCCTCCGCATTATTTTAGTAGTTGTTCACTGTTTTGTTACGATTTTTGGGTGATTGCTCGTTTCTTCATTCAAATTTCGTTTGGTCTTGCTTTGGGCCTAGATCACACGGTCCATTGGAGCCTTTGAGTATTTTTCTTGGTTTTGAGAGACTTTGGTTGATTTGAGATCTGATTGCTTGTGTCATTGAGTGAAATTTGTTCGTTTTGCTCTCTCAATATCGTTTCTCAAGTTGATTCTCTTTTATTTTCAGTCTGTTTAGTGCATCTAGCTATCAAACATTGAAAATTACAAAAAAAATCTCTTTTTCTTTTGGTTGATTAGTGCAAATTGAAATTTTTCGATTTTACTAGTAATTAGTGATTGGAATGAAAAATTTTCGATTTCATTAGTTGCATTAGAGATCTCATTGTTTGTCTTCCGATCATTTTGTTTGTGTAAGAGCTCTCAACTCTTCTGTAGCTAGTTTTCATCGAACGAAATGATGTATTGTGGCATGTAGTTTTGCATTTAGGAGTTTTTGAAACAACACATTCGTTAGGGCCTGAAAACTGAAACGTAATTGAAGATCAACTTTAAAATCTACTCAATTTACACTAATGCAGCATTGGAATCTAACGAAACACATTTAGAGGTCTAGGCTAGAGACGTATTCCGGCGTCTTTAAACCTAGCAGCTGTCGTTCGCCTTTTGGCTTTAGACAGCGCTAGTACGGACTTGTGCTCCCCGTACCGTCGCGTATATAAAGGGAGACCCTTATAGGTTTTCAATCCTTTATCCACAGGAAGCCGAGTCTGCCGCCCTATACCCGTGATACACCGAACACAGCATTCGGGGAGATTGCCTGCACGTACGGAAAGTCCTTGGTTGATTTCTTTTTCATTATTAAAACCAAGGTGTATATTGCAGTTCACAGTGATTTGGTACACCCTTTGTGCCTAGTATTCCTAAGCAGTCATTTGGTTTTTTCTGACTCCCTAAATTTGAAAAGACCGTCAAGCGCTTGTCCTTTGATGCTTGTGTCAAATCTGAAAGAGATAAAGTCATCTTTTATCGTTTCTCGACTCTTAAAACATGAAACGGCGAAGTTTCTTATTTTTCAATGTGGTAAAAATTAATCACCCATGATTACACGCCCTGTTAGATATTGCTTGTTGATCGTTTGATCGTGTGTCTTGAATCTTTTTCCAGCCCGTGTGTGTGTTTGCTTCTTTTTCTCTGGTCGTTTGCCACAGTGGCGGAACCTTCGGTTTCGTCTACTGGTAGTCCTTACACGGACGATTCTTCAGAGGCTTCCCAATCCTCTGCTGAACTGCAGCAGCTTATTTTTTCCGAGTTTCCTGACGGGGGACCGGTTCTTGCTGAGCAACCCTTTGGAGGACCAGTTGAGTTCAATTGGCCTTTTTCGGACCCTGTGTCTGAATTGAGATTAGGAGTTGATTTCCTTTCTCTCACATCGGGTTCGCCTTTTGTTGCTGCTGTATTTCCTCCTAGTCCTCGCTGTCTCTTGCGAGATTTAACGGCAGGATCAACCATGAGTGATTCTGGTGAGGAAATCCCATCCTCTGTTGAAGACTATCAGCTCTTCCCACGAATATTGTTTCAGGGAGACAACTCTGAGCTGGCTGACATGTCAACAGCCAGTCCCTCTTTATCACAGGGATACAGATCTTTGGGTCAAATCATTTCCGCCGCAGCCTCTATGGGAGTGTCAGCTCCTTCTCCGAGGCCAGCTGCTACTAGCCCGGGGTGTCTCCTCAGACGCCCGTTACTTCTGTTCCCATCCGGCCCACTGTCTGTGTGGCCGCCTATTCTCCTGTTGTCACAACATCTGCTGCGAGGGCTGTGCCAAATCCTGAAGATGTTTATCTAGCGACTGCTATACCGGAGAACATGTCTCCGGAGGAGTATCAGCTGTCTTTGCAACAGCCGAATGCCGAGGTTGGACCATCCTCCAAAGATCCCAACCGTTCTTACTTTTTGCACTATGCACAGGATGGTACACCCGTGTATGCTTTCCCAGGTCAGTATGATGAGCATGGGGAGATTTTACGTCTACCCGCTCCTGAGGCTTACCTCTATGCTCAAGGTTTACCTTATAACCAGGCTTATAACCCGCAAGGACAACCTTTCCAAGGCCAACCTGCGGGCCAACCTGGCTATCTTTATGATCCACAGGGGCAGCCCATGCAAGGCTATCCTGTCGGCCAATAAGGGCCATCGTATGGTCTGCAAGGACAGTATTATAGCCCTCCCGGTCAACCTGTTCAGCCTCAGCCGGGGTATCAACCGGGACCGGTCTATTGTCCTGGGGGGCAAATCCAGCCTTCTTTACCAATGCAACCTCAGTATCCTATTGTTTCTAACGTTGCATATCAGCCGGGATCATCCTATGGTTCCGCTTCGGGTCAAACCAGTTTTCAGCAGGCACCTAGCCCTGTTCCACCACCAGGCCAACCGGCCCATCCGGTACAACCTGGTGTTCTGCCTCTAGGCCAACTGGCCCATCCGGTACAACCTGGGGCTCATTCACAACTAGGTCAGCCTGCTCAACCGGCGCCACCTGTCTATCTGGGTCAACCTGTTCATTCAGGGCAACCCTCTTAGTCGAGTCAACCTGTTCACTTAGGGCAGCCCGCTCATTCTATTAACCCTGCTCAGATGCCGACTCATTCAATGCCGCATCCAAATCAACAGCTGTGCCCTACTTATCAGGCTCTGCAGGGTTCCACTTTTCAGCAGCCTACTCATCCTCAGGGTGGTTATTATCCACATGGTCAATCTCAACCGAATTATAACCACCCCAGAGGCTCTCAGTATTATCCTCCTCCACCCGGTTTTACCTATACTCAACAGCCAAATCCAAACGCTGCTTACACCAGGCCGACATATTATCAGGGTCCCTACCCTGGTTATCAGGCCCCACACTCTGGTTACCAGCATCCAAATCAGTTTGGTTATATGACCTACACCCCCTACGGTCAGAATCCTATGGGACAGAACCCATGGGGGCAAGGATATTCACAACCATTGTGGAGTACAGGTAACGGTCCTCATCCTGGGTCTGGCATGCCGGTCAATCCGCCATTTCCATTCCTGGCCACCTTGGAGTTGCTGGATGTTTCAAAGTTGACCAATGATCCGATTTTACATAATCCATATTGGCCTCCGGTTCCCACCAAGATACCACGTGATTGCCCCAAGTTTGAGGGAAAAGCTGGAGAGGACCCCCAGGCGCATGTGATGACGTATCATCTTTGGTGTTCGTCTAACTCTTGGGTCGATGATTCGATTCGCCTGCGCCTCTTCCAGCGTACTTTAACTGGAGCTGCTACTAAGTGGTACATTGAGTTATCCCGCGGCATTTTCCAAGATTTCAACTCTTTAGCCATGGCTTTCCTCATGCACTTTCAGTTACCGGTTCGTTATGAAGCCAAGACGCACCTCCTGACTTCTTTGAAGCAGGATAAAGCCACTCACATCTCTGATCACATTCATGAGTGGCGGCGCCGTCGTAGACTGATCAAGTTTCACATACCTGATCAGATACTAACTCACTAGTTTACCACCTCCTTTGTGAATAAAATCACTCAGGATATTGCGATGGGAGCGTGTGTGATAGAGGAACAAGCCATTGCGAGTGCCAAATATCTGGGTCTTGTATATTCTCAGTCCGGCACGCTTTATGATATCTTGCCTGATGCCCCGCGGTCCGGAACCTCTAAGGCTCTGCCTACCCCCGCGGTGGATGGTGTCATTGGTTCTGTCTCTCAGAATTCGAAGAAATCTTCGAATGGGAAGCAGAAGTCTAATTCTTCCAACAATGCTCCTGCTAATCCCGCCCCCTCTGATTCTGGTAAAACCGCGGAAGTGAATGTCGTTCAGGCCAATCCTACGGAGAAAACTTCCAAGGGGAAAAATAAGGGCAAATGCATATCTAAATCTGATGCCCCAAAGCCAGAATCTAAATCTCGCACTGAGGATGGCTCTCAGCGTAAACCGAAGTACCCTTGCCTCATTTGTGAAGGGGACCATTATACTAAGGATTGTCCACGAAAATCCGAGGTTAGTCAACTTCTCAAGGGCCCGAAAGGGACTCCAGCTATTTTAAAAGAGTCATTCCCATCTCAGCAGACCCAGATGGTCGAACAGCCGTCACCATCTGCACCATTTGGGTCCCAGGTTTTCATGATGAAGAGTGTTGCACCTATCTCTGTTGCTACACGGTCGAAGGATTACAACGAATCGCGACAAGCACCTGGGAAGGCAGTTGCGGATGGACCACCTCCCCTACCTGCCTCCGGTTCGTTGGAAATCAAGAAGCCTACTCCTGAACCCGTTGTGAAACCACCTTCTAAAGGTGTCCTTCGAATATATTCTTATAATCCGAATGCTCGTGCCGCTCAACATTACAGCATTGTTGAGGATTTGGCACAGACGCCGTCTGCTATGTCTGTGCTAGAAGTTCTTCAAAGTTGTCCTTCGCAACGGAAAGCTTTACTATCTGCAATCGGGGGCATTGATCCCACCGACTCGAGTCTTCTCACCTTCGATTTAGAGAATTTCACTCCCCGGATTCCACATCAAATCTCTCTTATTATTCAAGTCGGGATTAACGGTCTGAACATTCATAGGTCCGTGGTGGATGAAGGTGCATCTACCTGCGTTATGTCCTCCGTTTGCTGGAAGGCCATCGGCTCTCCAGCCCTTTCGTCATCTCCCAATGCCCTTGAGGCATTTGATGGTCGGGAATCCAAACCCCTGGGTGTTCTCGAGAGTCTAGCGATCACATTACATGGGAAGACTGTCAACGTGGAAGTGGAAGTGGTTGACGCTAAACTCAACTACAATATACTTCTTGGCCGCAGCTGGACTCATGCCATGCTCTGCGTGCTGTCCACCGTCTTTCGATTTCTTAAGTTCCCTCACGAGGGAAAAATTGTCACAGTGGATCAGTTGTCATTTTTCACCTCTACCTCTGAGAACAACGTGCCATACGTGGATCAAATTCCGAATCCCCAAGACAGTGTAGGACCTGGTCTCTTCAAAGACCCAGTCCTTATGGGTATTTTTCCCACACCACCACCGCACACCGCTCAAGTCAACATGATGTCCAGGTGCGATGACCCCTGGCTAATTCCTATGCCTGAGAAGGTGTTTGAGTTTGGAGAATCAATGCCCTTGACGCCAGTAGAGATCAGCTACTGTGAAATTGTTTCCGCATCTGATCCTCCGCCTCCTCAGCATGCTCCTTTGAGCATGGATCTCGACGTCTACTCTCAATCCCCCTGGCTTGGTCAGGCCGATTCACCTGATCCTCTCAAAGAGACTTTTCCTTCCAATGAGGCTATCATTGAAATTATGTCTCTTGAGGAGCTGCCTTGGGGCGATGGACATCATCGCTCCTCTTTTATGCCTAGCTTGGGGGCAATGACTGACTGTTTGGAGCGTTATGCTACTCAGGTTCCTACCCCTCCTCTTCAAACGCCCATTTTGACGCACGAGGCTTTTTTGGAGGGTAACCTGAGTAACATTACTCAAACCATCCCGATCAACATCTCTGTTAAATCGGGGATCGTTGAGAATATTCATGTGGGTGTGACTTGTTCTCCCGATGAGATTCAAGTCTATACTGAGCTTTTTAAAAAATTCAGAGATGTTTTTGCATGGTCCTACGAGGAAATTCTGGGGATTGATCCCAGTATCGTAGTGCATGAAATTCCAACCTATCCAGGTGCGAAACCCGTGCGCCAATGCTTACGCCCCATGCATCCTTGGAAAGCCATCGCCATTAAGGCAGAATTTGAAAAACTTCTGAACGCGGGTTTTATTTATCCTATCCCCCTCACAGAATGGGTGTCTAACATTGTCCCTGTCGATAAAAAGCAAGGTACGATTAGAGTCTGTGTTGATTATCGCGACATTAATCGCGCCTGTCCAAAGGATAATTATCCCACTCCGTTTATAGACCAGATCATCGACGAATGTGCCAGAAGTGAGATCTATTCCCTGATGGACGGTTTCTCAGGATATAATCAGATCAATATTGTGCCTGAGGATCAACACAAGACGACATTCATCTGTCCGTGGGGTACTTTCGCGTATAAAAAACTCTCGTTCGGCTTGAAGAACGCTGGAGCCACTTTTCAGCGTGCAATGTCCTACACTTTTCATGACATTCGCCATATCGTTCAGGCTTATCTGGACGACTTGCCAGCGCATTCGGCTAAGCGAGAGGACCATCTTAAGCATCTCCGCCAGATCTTTCTTCGTTGCAGGCACTACAATATTAGGCTTAATCCTCATAAATGTGTCTTCTGCGTTGATTCTGGCCGTCTTTTAGGATTCATAGTCTCGAAAGATGGAATTCGCCTTGACCCTTTAAAGGTCGAGGCCATCATAAATCTCCCATCACCCTCCTCCCTATATCAGTTACAGAGCCTGCAAGGGAAAGAGAACTTTCTTCGGCGCTTTATCCCGAATTATGCCGAGGTGGCCAAAGGATTCACTCGTTTATTAAAGCAGAACGTTCCCTTTCATTGGGACAAAATCGCTCAGCAATCCTTTGAGAAGCTGAAGACGTTGCTTGTCAATGCTCCATTGCTTCGTCCTTTGGACTACCACCGCGACTTCACTTTATATCTTGTCGCCGCATTTAGCACCATAGCCATGGTCTTGGTGCAGGATGACGATGACGGTGATGAACATGTTGTTTATTATCTGTCACGGAACCTTCTCAATCTAGAAACACGTTATGCTCATGTCGAGAAGTTGGCATTAGCATCAGTACACGCTGTACAGAGCTTTCGCCATTACATCCTTTTGCGTACAATAACAGTGGTTTCAGACTGCAACCCTATGACGTATATTCTCTCCCAAAAATTACTAGGGGGCAAGTACTCCAAATGGATTGTTATCCTGCAGGAGTTTGACTTAGAGTTCACTACCGCTAAGTCAACTAAATCACTGGTTTTCGCGGATCTTATATGCTCTCTCCCTACAGACTCTGCTCCTTCACTCTCTGAAGATCATATACCGGACGAAACGCTTTTCCTCATCAGTACTCGTGACCCTTGGTATGGTGACATAATAGTGTATCTTCAGACCTCTACATTTCGGTCTGAGTTGGATAAAGTTGCCCGCCGTCGGATTCGGTACCAGTCCCAACCCTACCATATAGTAGGAGATACCTTATACCGCATTGGAGTAGATTCGGTGCTCCGGCGATGCCTAACCTTGGAAGAGGCTGAAAAGGTCCTAAATGACTGTCACATTGGCGCCTGTGGTGGACATATGTTCGGGTATGCTACTGCCCAGAAGATTCTGCGAGCAGGTTATTTCTGGCCTTCCATATTCAAAGACTGTATCACTGCAGTCCATAAATGTCATGCGCGCCAGATATTTCAGCGCAAGATGCGCGCGCCGCCTCTACCCTTGCATGACGTTATTACCGTCGGCCCTTTTGCAAAATGGGGCGTGGATTTTATGACGTGTAACCCTCACTCGGCCGGGGGGCATGCGTATATAATTGTCGCTGTCGACTACTTCACCAAGTGGGCCGAGGCGATGCCTACAATAGCTGCTGACGATAAAACGGCTGCTCAATTTATATTCAACCACGTTATCGCACGGTTCGGGGTTCCTCAAGCCATCGTCACTGATCACGGTACTCATTTCCGAGATTATATGATGGCGGAGCTGACTTCAAATTTGGGCTTGCGTCACGACAACTCAACACCATATTAACCCCAGGCGAATGGTCAGGTTGAAGCAGTGAACAAGGTTCTGGTCACTATGCTTCAGCAGATAGTTGGTATTCACAAATCCAATTGGCATCTCCAACTGTTCTCAGCTCTCTGGGCATACCGAACATCTGCAAAGAGTGCAACCGGGTTCACACCATTTCAATTGGTGTATGGTCTGGAAGCAACTCTTCTGGTTGAATGCGAGATTCCTTCTCTGAAATTAGCTGTGGAACTTCTACTTAATACTTCTGCTGAGGAAGAACGTCTTTTGTATCTGGAACGGTTAGATGAAACCCGTCGTCTGGCTGCTTTGGTTATTGAAGCACAAAATAAGAGGGTCAAAACTCATTTTGATCAATCTGTTTCTCCTCGTTCCTTTATTGAAGGAGACCTCGTCCTCCTGTATGATCAAGCACATGACAAGCTTGGAGCCGATAAGTTCCAACCTATGTGGCATGGGCCCTACATAGTAAAACGCATTTTGAAAACGGGGCTTATGAGCTTATAGATTATGAAGGATTTCCGCTGGCACAGCCCAGAAATGGGTTGTACCTCAAAAAGTAATATGCCTGAAGTGATTACTTGGTGTGGTGTGTGTACATAGGTGTGTTTTTCATTTGTGTGCATGTATGGTGTGGTGTGCCTTGTAAACATCTTTCTGCTGATCGGGTCTTCCTGGTTGTGAAGATTTCCATTCATCCATTTGTTGGTTTCGCGGATGGTGCCTCCCGCAGTACCAGGAATCTGTCTTCGGCAGCCTGGGTAATCTAGTTCCAATACCTGGTCCCGCAACTTGAACACTTGTTCCTGTTCGTCCCAAATACTGATTAGATACTGGAGGAGCTCGGGCTGAGCTCGTAGACAGGGTGTAAGGAAGAAATTCTTTAGCCCACATTTTTTGAGGGCATTCATGCAAGCCTCACTTTCTATGGCTTGTTCATCCTCTTCTCCATGCTCTCTTTCTTTCCACTCAATCACCATTTTGCTTGATTTCCTGCATCCACATGGTCATAAACCCTTAATTAGATCTCTGGTAGGCTTCAAATTTCATTCAATTTGGTTAAAATCTCAAATTTTTAGGCGGAAATTTAGGTTCGGCCGCTGGCGCGGCTATTTTGTGAACAGTCGCGCGACTTGGCGCGAGCCCTTTGCATGGAAAAGCCCATTGGCGCGGGTCCGTGCCCGATACCCGCGCCAATGAGCGCATCCCTAAAAATTCAAAGAGTGGCCACAGAGGTTTGATACATAAGGGAAAACTATCAAAAAATGGATTGAAATGAAGTATAGAGAAGCGCCTCTTACCTGTAGCAGACGAGAATCTGAATGGTCAACCGGATCTGTCGTAATCGCCGTCAGAAGTTTGCACTCCAAATGGACCACTGCTGCTTTTTACCAAGGTAAATAGTAAATGTAATTTTTTTTTTACCATTTTGGCATATTTATAACTTTTTTGACATAAGATGAGTTTTAAAAGTTAATTTTTATCAAATATTTTAATACGTTATGTCGAAAATGGGTTTTACGCTTGCTTGGTATGTGCAGCAGCAGGTTTTTTGTGACTTTAACGGTGGAAACGAGTTGTATTTTATACTTTTTCGGACTCGGTAAATACACGAAAAAGTCACTTTGGAGTCATCTTTCAGCTCTTTTCTGACTCTCTAAACATGAAAAGATTGCCGAGGCCCTTGTCGTTTCGATCTCGTTAAAATGGACATGAATCGACATTCACCCAGTATAAGTTTAACCCTTTTTCGGGCTGGGATGGATTGATTACGAAAAAGGAATACCCTAGCCTATCGCGACTAGGAGGTTTTCCCGGATATTGTTTTCTACCTTTTCGGATGTGGGGAACTATTTACGAAAAGGGACCTGTGGAGTTTTCTTTTCCGCTGTCTTTTCAAACTCTCTAAACATGAAAAGACGCCGAGTTCTTCCTTTGTCAGACTCGTTAAACCCTGATGACATCGGATCTAGTCGAAATGACGTTCTCCAAGTTCCTCCTTCCTAGGACTCGTTAAATGCACTAGGATGGATTCGCCCGAAGGGCGGACTTATATCACAAGCATATGCTATCCCCTTCAAGCTTGTTATCAAAAATAATTGGGGTACTCGCCAGAAATGGTGGGGAAAAAAATGGAACCATCATCGTTGTCGTCGGCAGTATGTCGCTCTTGAACATGGCACTTGTCTGCATTCGTGTCGGGTTGGGGACATCTCATCTCGTTTCTTCACTTTGCCTCCATGGGTTTGGATAATCCCTTTTGACCTCTCATCTGCTCATTGCCTCGCCACCATGACCTCTGATCCGTTGATGTCAAATACTGCCAAGTCCACTGTCGTGCCATTTATATGTTCAATAGAAGTTGACCTCTGCGGATATCAACCTTCCTCTGATTCTCATACAATCCTGATTCACAACAAAAACATCATGTTCCTCTGTCTCATGTTGATGATGTGGGAAGCATTATGGCCCACCTTCGATCAAGGTCACTTCCTGTCAACTTCAGCTCATTATCCAGGAAGTTGATCTAGAGACTCCTTTATGGTACCTTGGAGCATACATGCCCTAATGGCAGGTTCATCACATTCGACGTGGGGTTTTCATCATTGGCCTCCGATCGAGTGATTCTACGAGTGTTCGACGCCAGCTCATTGATTCACAGGCCGTAGATTGTACCTGTAGTACCTTGAGGGCCATTGTCATTATTGGTGGTCCCTCTCACATCTGTTAACAACTCTCATCATTGGTTGGTAATCAGACGATGTTCTTGCATGTTCGACTTCAGCTCACATATTCGCATGCTTGAACTTGTACTTTATTTGGGTCGAGATGGAGCGCAAGACCCTGGATTGTGTCTGTTGTAATCCAGGCTACGATTGTGGATTATTATCATTATGTACATGACTCGTTGATTGGATGGTTGCGACCATACCTGAGTCTATTTATTTGATCCTCGCTGGATGGCTGCGCCCATACCCTGGATCCGGATTATAGTGTACTCTGTTTCGGATGGCTGCGCCCATACCGCATATACATCATGTACTTGGGATATCAGTTGTATTTTTCTACGCAGGTTTTCCGACGGTGGGGCTTCAATTGAACATGTTCTCGTAAAGTATTTCACCCCTCTCTCTCTCGGGCCTCATACTTTAGGGGGCATCTGTTACACATTAATTTGTCACCGTCCCTACCATTCCCCGTCCTGCACAATGGAGGACCCATTAGGTGACCTGTGAACATTGTCATGCCTTGAAATCATCATCAATGCATTCCTCTAAACATGAGCTTCAATTTCCCTAAAGACATCTCCTTGCAAAAAAACATGAAAACATCTCCTTTTGCATTGGCGCGGGAAGAAAGTTCATCACTCGCGCCAATGGGGAAAATCCTACAAAGAGGCCGCGCCAACTGGCGCTCTGTCCCAGAGCAGCACTCGCGCCAGCCAATTTAAGGAGTGTTTTTTAAATAAAGGTGGCGGAAGTTGTGTTTCAACAAACTCAGAAACCATTGCCTATCTTGAGTTGGGAGGTTTGGCTATGGGAGTTCCATGGAAGGGAAGTGGTTTGCCACCTCTCATGGAACCTTCCTTGATGATAGGGCCAATCCCACAATAATAGGGATCTCAACTCCCTCCTTCTCCATCTATAAAAGCTTTCCTATTGCCATTGCAAGCTAGTCTTGAAGTGCCTAAGCTTTGAATCTCCAAATTCCCAAGAGCCTTTGTGTTGTAAGAGCCCTCTTTCTTCCCTTAAGGCCGACTCAAGTAAGGAGACTATCGTCGAGAGACTCTAGAGAGGCTTTCCCTTTCCCTGGTGAGCTTTGCGAGACGTGAACGACTGAGGACCCTTCCGAAGGAGACCGCGGCGTCAGAACATTGGTTGTACTCTCTTTCGATTGTTTATTAATGAATGACTACCGGTTATGGTTCCACTCTGTTTTTCACTTATGTTAATAATGAGTTATATCCTTTCTGACTGATATATAGTTGTGTATTCTGGATTTTATTCTTGTATTCGTGTTGTTTCTTGCATGTGCAGGTGTCCATTCACGGAGATCGTGGGGATCGTGATCTGTCGAGGCTGAGGAATAGGAACGCTGTCTCTTCTACGAATCATAGCACTAGACTCCAAGTAGGCCTCCATTGTTGGCTTATTTATTCGCAATTAGGAACTTGCGCTGTAGCATTTGATGATTGTTGCTAGATCCTTGCTGGGCTAGTAGGGATTGCCTCTGTCTGCAGAGGGGATTTACCTCCTCAACAATAGCAGAAACTGAAATAATACAACAAAAATACACAGCATAACAGTAAGCATTTGTTTAAGCAGTTTACCCCTCTCTTGGGCTACCTCTGCTGGGTCCAAAAGCCTCTAATTAGGCTTTTCCCTTTTTCATTAATGCTCAAAATGTGAATTACACTATGTAGAAAGCCTCAAAAGGAAAAATAAGCTGCAAATTCAGAAACAGAAGGCTGAAATCAGTATAAATCGACTATTCATTCACCTCCATTGGATGAGTATAGTCCAAAACAGCTGATCTTTCATTAGGCCCTAGTGGCTCCACAACCAAAATCGCTGGTAAAATCACTGATAGAGCACCCTGATGGCTCTGAAAACACTCCAAACAGCTCCAGAATGCTTCAATACCCCAAAATAAAAATAAAATACGTCCCAAAAGGACTTTCCTAGCCAAATTTAGGCTAACTGAAGTTTGCCCACTGTCACCTAGAAAAACTCCAGCTAAATCTGGCTAACTGCCAGATAGCACCGACAAAACTGGAGTTAGGCGCTGAAATTAGGGGTTCCGCCGAATTGACCGCCAGTTGTGGGAGGGGCTAACGAATAGCCCACGTGACCGCACCGATCGCATTATATTAAATAACTTTGAGTTAAAACCGCATATATTAAAGTTTCAAACCATAACTTATAACATAACTCCGCTCCAAGCGCTATCTCTGCAGAACCACGACCCAAGCGAAATGTTAAGTTTAAATAACAATTCGCGCCAATGAATAACACAAACCACCGTCGTAGCCCGTTGGTCGGGCCTATCCGTTGTGTCCGCCCTAACCCGGGGTGGAACCATGCCACACCATACAAAAGTTTTAAAATGCCATTCCATTTAACCTTGGGGCCACGTGGCGCCCTTTGATTGGCTGTGCTCGGAACATTCCATAGAATATTCCATGGAATATTCCTAGAATATTCTGTGGAATATTCTTTTTTTTAATAAAAAATATTTTTTATAAAGTCAACTTTGGGCCATTTTTTAACTGAAATTGGAAAACTTTAAAATTGAATATATTCCTCATACGACGTCGGTTTTCAGTGCTATTCTCGTCTACAGGATCGTTTTTTTGAGCTCTTTCCAGTCGATTTGGTTTGGACCAATTCTGAGCAACTTCATTTTTGAGCATTTTTCTACAAGAGACTTGATCTCCTGATCACACCTCCCAAATGGGAAGCTTTTGGACCCCAAAGATTTCTGATTACTAAAATTGATGATGTGGAGACTGATTCTCCACTCTTCCACCCTTGAAAAACTGAAATCTACCTGATTTCATCAAATGAAGCTTTTGAGAAAATGATAATCTATCTCTGGAATCAACTGATCGACCATTGCTAAGATTGACGGATTCATGATGCAAATTATTAAAATTTATAGAACAACAATTGTAATTTGCAGAAGATAAAAATTTTCTACACTGATCAAACTTCCCAAAAGACTTAAAATAACATTCACCTTGAAAATTGTTCCCATGGCGAATTCTATCATTCTGAAACCAACTTTGTCCCATGCTAAATTGTGTGTCCTTCTTGCTTGCACTGCTTTGCTTTGACACTTCATTCACTGCATTGGCTAACCCAAAAGGTAATTTGTGCAACATAACATCATCATTTTTCAAAGATAAACTATTATGAAACTGAGACAAATCATTAGCAACATTATAAAAAGTCGAATGCTCAAAATCTGGCCGTTTCAACATTAATAAAGTTAGACTTTGACTTGCAATAACCAGTCTTTTAAATTGACTTGCATGTAGTAAAGAAGATTCTAGCTTCTTCTTGCGAGCTCTCACAATGTACTCTTTACCATCTTTGAACAAGTCATACTTGTTTTCATGGCGATGAAAGATGGCCTTCCTGTCAAATAAGTAAGGACTTCCCAAAACAATACCTGAGATATCAAGCGGCACCACATCAAGTTCCACTGTGTCAATAAAGTGTGCAGTTATTGCAAAGCGCAATATGCACTTCCTTGAGACTTGCAAATTAGCATGCTTGCATATCCATCCAAGTGGATAAGGCTTCGGATGTGGAATGGTCTCAAGTTTAAGTTGCTTGACCAAGTCTTCAGATATAAGATTCTCTTGTGACCCATTGTCAAATAATGTGTCAATTTTGGTATGCTTTTAAATTACCCTCACATGGAAAAGCTCTATCCTCCTCTTTTCTTTATGAGTATCTTTGTGACAATTCAAAGAGCTAGAACTAGGAATTGTGTCTTGCACCACTTCTTTCCCCTTAATGTTCTTTAAAACCATGGCTATGATTTTGGTCTCATCTCCTGAGTCTGACCCTAAGTCTTGCTCAATTGTTGCTACAGTTTTCTCCTTTTCTTTGGTCTTTTTTTTGTTCTTGTATTTTTCTGGTTTCAGTTGAGGATGAAGCTTCCAACAATGATCTTCATCATGACTAGTCTTCGAACAGTTCTTGCAAAATAACTTTCCTTTTTCCTTTCTTGAATTAGCAACTCTCTTCTTTCCTTTGTCTTTGAAATTAATATCCTCATCAAAATTATTATTTCCTCTAGCTTCTAAATGTGTAGCCTGGACACAGACTTCATCTAAGATGGTAGGATTAAACATTAGAATAGTATGTTGAAGGTAATTGTGCAAACCTCCTATCTATTTCAACAAGGTGTCTTGACTTTGTAAGTCTACTCCAAGTAGAAGTGCTCTCCTTCTAAACTCTTGGGTATAATCTTGCACATTTTGACCCTTAAGTTGCCTAAATTTTTTCCAATTCATGGTTTCTTTCTGAATATGAGCAAGAGGATAAAATTGTTTCTTAATAGTAGTAATAAACTCATTCCATGTTAGAGTTATCTTACCATGATTTTTAATTTCCTCCTTGGTCTTGGCTTCCCACCAAACCAATGCTGCTCCATCCATTCTCAAAGAGGCTAATTGGAGTTTTGTGTCATCATCATACAAATTCTGAATTCTTAGATAGACTTCTAGCTGTCTAATCCAGTTATCCAATTTTTCTGCATTCACATCACCATTAAACATCGGCAACTCAAACTTTACATCAAGCTTTAACAAAGGATTTTTAAAAGAAGTTTTTGTTTTGTGTGACTGATTAACAGAAGTTGAAGAGGATGATGTGGAGGAAGAGGATGACAATGGAGATGGTGGATCACCATTTCCTCCATTCCCTTTCTTAGCATCATCTTTGTCTTTCTTCCCTCCTGAAGAATCTCCTTATTCTCTTTAGTTTCTAGACCCTTCTCCAGCAATCCTATCATTTCTCTCCTGGTATAGGATCCTAACCATCTCAGTCATGTCCAAGAAAGCTTTTCTAAAGATTCTTTCTTCTTCCTTGGGATCCATTTCCTCATGTACTTCTCCTTCTCTGGAAGACATGTTTGTGGCTGATTCTAAGGCTAATGAGGATGAAATGGAAGGTGGATATAATGGCACTCTAGCCCTCCTTGGTTGAGGATTAACTTTTTCTCTAACCAATTGACCTTCCCCTCTTTTCAATTTCAGCCTATTAAGCATCTTTGCAGAATAACACAATCTTCTTGCACAAATTTCACAAACTCTTAAGTAAAACCTAGAGCTTTGATACCAATCTGATCTGAAATTGTGAGAACAAAGTATTTCTCATACAGAGATTGACAGTAAGGGGATTTTACTGGTTATTTCACCTTTACTAGAAAGGATGAAACTAGAAACTTCTAGCCCACAAACTGGCTCTGCCTAAAGAAATAAAATGTAATCGCTGAAATAGATCCGATCAATGAAAGTAATTGTTTATGTGCAAAGTGTTTATTAATCCAAATTTTATCTATGAATAAGCAATTTTGAGTATTCTGCAAATGAAGTAATGTGGTTTGAAGATGAACTAATAAGTTTTGTTCACTGTATAAGTCTTCTTGGGAGAAGTGTACTTATGAAAAATTACTGTTTAATGTAGCAGAAACTGAAATAATACAACAAAAATACACAGCATAACAGTAAGCATTTGTTTAAGAAGTTCACCCCTCTCTTGGGCTACCTCTGCTGGGTCCAAAAGCCTCTAATTAGGCTTTTCCCTTTTTCATTAATCCTCAAAATGTGAATTACATTGTGCAGAAAGCCTCAAAAGGAAAAATAAGCTGCAAATTCAGAAACAGAAGGCTGAAATCAGTATAAATCGACTATTCATTCACCTCCATTGGATGAGTATAGTCCAAAACAGCTGATCTTTCATTAGGCCCTGGTGGCTCCACAAAAAAAATCGCTGGTAAAATCACTGACAAAGCACCCTGATGGCTCTGAAAACACTCCCAACAGCTCCAGAATGCTTCCATACCCTAAAATAAATAAAAAATTCGTCCTAAAAGGACTTTCCTAGCCAAAGTTATGGCTAACTGAAGTTTGCCCAGTGTCACGTAGAAAAACTCCAGCTAAATCTGGCTAACTGCCAGATAGCACCGACAAAACTGGAGTTAGGCGCTGAAATTAGGGGTTCTGCCAAATTGACCGCCAATTCTGGGAGGGGCTAACGAATAGCCCACGTGACCGCACCGATCGCATTATATTAAATAACTTTGAGTTAAAACCACATATATTAAAGTTTCAAACCATAACTTATAACCGAACTCCGCTCCAAGCGCTATCTCCGCGGAACCACGACCCAAGAAAAATTTTAAGTTTAAATAACAATTCGCGCCAATGAATAACACGAACCACCGCCGTAGCCCGTTGGTTGGGCCTATCCGTTGTGTGTACCCCGACCCAACGGATGATTAAGGTTGAGTAATGTTATAATAATGTTATAATGAAATTGTGAGAACAAAGTATTTCTCATACAGAGATTGATAGTAAGGGGCTTTTACTGGTTATTTCACCTTTACTAGAAAGGATGAAACCAGAAGCTTCTGGCCCACAAATTGGCTCTGCCTAAAGAAATAAAATGTAATCATTGAAATAGATTCGATCAATGAAAGTATTTGTTTTTGTGCAAAGTATTCATTAATCCAAATTTTATGTGTGAACAAGCAAGTTTAAGTATTCTGCAAATGAAGTAATGTGGTTTGAAGTTGAACTAATGAGTTTTGTTCACTGTATAATGCTGCTTGGGAAAAGTGTACTTATGAAAAGTTACTATTTAATGTAGCATAATTTGAAATAATACAGCAAAAATACACAGCATGACAGTAAGCATTTGTTTAAGCAGTTCACCCCTCTCTTGGGCTACCTCTGCTCGGTCCAAAAGCCTCTAATTAGACTTTTCCCTTTTTCATTAATGCTCAAAATGTAAATTACACTGTGTAGAAAGCCTCAAAAGGAAAAATAGGCTGCAAATTCAGAAACAGAAGGTTGAAATCAATATAAATTGACTATTCATTCACCTCCATTGGATGAGTATAGTCCAACACAACTGATCTTTCATTAGGCCCTGATGGCTCCACAACCAAAATCGCTGGTAAAATCACTGATAGAGTGCCCTGATGGCTCTTCAACCTATCCCAACAACTCCAGAATGCTTCAATACCCAAAAATAAAATAAAAATTCGTCCCAAAAGGACTTCCCTAGCTAAAGTTATGGCTCATTGAAGTTTTGCCTAGTTAGGGCTAGAAAAGCTCCAGCTAAGTCTGGCTAACTGCCAGATAGCCCGAAAAAAATGGAGTGGTTGCTAAATTTAGGGGTTCCGCCATTATTTCCGCTAGTCCGGGGGAGGGGCTAACGAATAGCCCACGTGACCGCACCGATCACATTACATTAAATAACTTAGATTTATATGCGATGAAACATTAATATAAAACCATATATTAATTCGAACTCCACTCTGGGTGCTGCGTCGTGTGACTATGACCCCGCCACCTACGCGCCAATTGAAATTTGAAAATTTAAATTCAAATTCGCACGGAAAATTTAATAACAAGCACCCCGCGGCCTAACGGTTGGTCTGTTGCATTTCCATTGACCCGACCCATGTTCGAATCCTGCCGCGTGCATAAACATAATTTTGAACGCCAATTTCATATGAATATTGGGGCCATGTGAACGCCAATTTCATATGAATATTGGGGCCACGTGGCAGCCTCCGGGCTGGCCACGTGGCACCTTTTGATTGGCCACATGCGGAATGTCGAACCCTGCCGCACCATACAAAAGTTTTAAAACGCCATTCCATTTTACCTTGGGGCCACGTGGCGCCCTTTGATTGGCTGCGCTCGGAATATTTTGTAGAATATTCTATGGAATATTCCACAGAATATTCCCAAAATATTCTATGGAATATTCTTTTTTTTAATAAAAAATATTTTTTATAAAGTCAACTTTGGGCCATTTTTTAACTAACATTGGCAAACTTTAAAATTGAATATCTTCCTCATACGATGTCAGTTTTCAGTGCCGTTCATGTCTACAGGATCGTTTTTACGAGATCTTTCTAGTTGATCTAGTTCGGACCAATTATGAGCAACTTCATTTTTGAGCATTTTTCTACAAGAGACTTGATCTCCTGATTAGGGAGCGCATCTTCCATTCATAGATGTAGGTGAATGGGACCCCATTATATTTCATCATTAATCAGTAGCTAGAAGAATGTAATCCCAACTAAGATCATCAAGAGAATGAAATTTCCAATAGTGTCACATCCCCAACCTTACATCATTGGCTAGTTGAGCTATGGATGCGACATTTGTGTCATCCAATAATGTTGTTTTTCTTATAAAATCAAGCCTTTCAAAAATAAGGTAATTTTTAATGTTTCCCCACTCAAATCGTGTGATCTTAATTATGAAAACCTTATATGTGTAAAAATCATGTTGTTTATCAGTCTCATTCCTGTAGTGTCATTTGTACTCTAGGAGGTTAGCTCTATAGGGTACCAAAGGTAGTTCCAAGTACTGGAATTTCATTGAAATTAGCAAAATAGTGTTGAAAGGTAATCTCTCAAACCAAATATTTTTTCTTATTCATGGTTTATTTATAAGATGAAATGAATGTGATTGCATCCACAATATCCACAACATATGGCCTATCTAAACAAAAAAAGTATGTGAGTAAGATTGTAGAGACATACAGAGATATCTTCACTCTACTTATGGGGGAGACTAAGCACTACCAGGTCAAACACTCAATTGACTTGATACTTGGTGATCCTTTACCTAATGGCAATGTATAGATGCTCTCTCTTAGAGAACGAGGAAATAAATTTCAGATTCACGAGATCATCCAAAATGACAACATTTTATTGGTATCGTCACCTTGCGGGAGTCCAATTGTGTTGGTGCAGAAGAAGGATGGGACATGGAGAATTTGCATTTATTATAGAGATCTAAATAAAATAAATATCAAGAACAGACACTTGATCACTTGGATTGATGATCTTCTTGATAAGCTTAATGGTTCCAATTTCTTTAGTAAGATTGGTTTGAAGGAAACATACCACTAGGTTCCAATTGAAAAAATTAACATATGGAAGACAAAATTTAAATCTAAAGAAGGATTTTTTGAGTGGATGGTCATGCCCTTTGGCTTTACTAATGCTCTAGCAGCATTCATGAGATGATGGATGATATCCTACAATCATTCACAAAAAATTTTGTAGTCATATATTTTGATTTTTACTTGGCACTTCAAAATCAAGTCTATGTCTAAAACACAATCACAAACACATTGAAATACCACAACTCCAAGCACTTTTCACAATGGATATTTAACAACAATGAATAAATGAAGTATAAAATAGATCTACAAACCCACAAATTTCTTGTGTTACAACTTTAATACAACAAACATAGGGCTCATGTACCACGGATCATGGCCCTTACAATTTGCCCTAATACAAGTAAAAATAGGGCTTGATCTTAACAACTTATTATTCTCATTCTTCCAAATAACAAGAAAAACTTGAATTACTTTCTAGAGAAGCGCTTACACTAGCCCTTTCATTCCACTTTTCTTAAACACCTTGCTGGTCCTTTGCCAACTATACACACATAGAATACGTTGCTCCAATGCCTCTTCCCTAGCTGTTCATAAGCTCCTTTGTTGCTTCATATTTTCTTGCACATTCCAAATCAACACTCTGCCTTCTTTTAGTGATCTAAGTTTCTCCAAAGACACTAATCTTAGGCTCCAAAACATTTCTCTCTAACAATGAATTTATCTCTTCAAATCCTTGTACATAGGGCTTCAACAAACTAACTTCATACAGTCTCTTTACACCATTCAAGTGATTGAACATAATATATAAAACTAGGTCTTTTCACCACTTGAATTCACTCTTGAATTAAATGTTCAATACAACCCTAACCAACAGTCCTAGTGCACCACTACATAACAAATTTCACACATGCACTTCAACAACTCATCTCCAATTAATCAACCCTTCTTCCTTCAATTTATGACAAACCATCTCTATGTCCCTTCTTCACTCCTCTGTCCACAACATGAGCTTTTTCGACCCTCTTTAGGATCATATACCACCATATAACTAGTGCACAATTAGTTAGGCTTTGCATCACTAACAAAATCACTAAATAGAACTCGTAGTCCCCTTTCTTAGGGCCTTGACCCTCTCTTTTATAGAAAAAACTTAGAGTGAGTTTCAATAGACTTGGGACATACTTCAATGTAGCTAAAAAACCTAGAAGGAGCCCTAACTAGGGCACAAAACAAACATAATTTCTACCTCAAATATGCCAGATCATACCTCCTTTAAGGCAGAAATAAACACACATAAATTTTCCCTACTCCTGGGGAAACTCAGCCACCAAAGAGACCGAATATAGACCATGAAATTCTCCATATTATTTACTCCTTAAGGTCTGCGTCTCTCTTGAGGTAACTCACACTTATTGGATCGATAACACTTGAGAAGATATGTTAGGCTTGATACTAAATGAGATCAAATTTACTTCTTCTTATAGTGTTCTTAGTGGAGACATTTTTCCACCAAGGTTCATGTCCTTAAGCCAAGATGACCTGAGCCTAATTGCTTAAACACCATTATCATAAGGAATAAAATTTATTTATTTGACATTCAACCACTCCATTGTAGACTTAGGTTCCCTTTGTCCCATCAAAGGTTCCCCTCATGTATCCAACATTATAAACAATCATTTTCTCTTGGGTATTTCTCCCATAGTTTTGGGAATAAATCCCATCACTTGGGTACATTTCCCATAAAACCAAATTCTTGTGGGTTAAATCCCCAGAAACCCAATACCCCAGGGATTGTGGGAGAACCTCCCAAGCTACACATTTCAACAATATATTTGGATGGAATCCTCATCTTTACTTGAACCAAGGAAAAACATTTGTAAAATATTCAGTAGGTCCTGAGCACCCTACTACAACACAAGTGTATGCCAATCTAGAGAAAAGATCATTTGGTTTGCATATAATTAAATATTTGATAGGTTCAATAAGACATGTCCCATCATTCTTCTGCACTAATAAAATTGATAAAAATAAAGGTTTAATAAGACATGTCCCTTGATTCCTTCTAGCATGATCATTAAAGAACCATAAGATAGTTTGTTCTTTGATAGTTTTCTACATTTTATGATACCAAGTAGCATAATATAAGATAGAAATACTAGGTTTCTTAGTGTAGTAGATATTTCATTACGGGAGAATTTGGGTACCAAATTAAAGATATCTACATTTATCTATACCAAATAAATGAGAGGATGAATGTGGGAATATGAGTTTGGTTCAATGTTTCAGAAACTTCAATCAAAAGCATCCATGGTCTTGGGATGATACCTTTTTTTTAATGTTTAACACTCCTATAACAATGCTGACAAAATTTCCACCAATATTTCACGCCTTTAAATCTATTTAGGGCACCTTTATATAACACATACGGACAACCTAAAGGAAGTGAAATACCATCCTTGAGTGATGTACTAAAGACAAAATATCATTGGAACGAGCATATAGGAAATGTTGCAGGCTTCAGAAAGATTGGAGAAATATTAGGAGGAATGCAAAGGCTATAAAGGATGGAAATGTGGTTAAAAATACTTTTAAAGTTGGATATCAAGTAATTTTGCACTCAAATAGAAAAAGGTTATAGGTGCCAAGAGAGAAAATCAAGGCCTGAAGATATGGACCCTTTGAAGTATCATGGTAGGTAGGCAACACTTTTTACAAATTCAATTTTTCTCCCATGTGCATTTAATCCATATTAAATGTGGAGAGCCCCAAATTTTACTATTTATATATGCTTGATAAGGATGAAGAGGGACATTTCATTGATTTATAGGTTTTTGAAAATATGTTTTTGGATGTATTGAGATTCTTCAGATATGAGGACAATTTTTCCAGAATCGTAAGCTCTCATCTACTAGTGTGGATAAAATACAACGAAAAGTTGAAAATTCAATGGTCTTACATTTGATGGCTTTGAATCTTTGTTCCAATTGCTTATCTTTTTTGCAAGATGTTTTAACTGCTTCTCTTTTTTGCAAGATGCTCTAGTTGTTTTTTTTTTATAGGATGTTCAATTCAATTTTATTTGATGTCTAGGAAGATGTTGGAAGATGTTCTTTGGAAGATGATTAAGTGGGTAAATGAATTTTATAGCCACAACCTCAATTTATATTAATCACTGAAATTAACTGTTGTCGTTGTGATAAATCATGTTTGATAGCACAAATTCAAACGTAAATTTGCAATCATATCCTACCTTAATTTCTCTTGCAATCATATCCTACCTTTAATTAATTAAATCAAAATCTAACTCTTAGGTAACTCACATGTTTGCACTTACAATTTTGTTGGTGTAGGAAGAGACTAATTTTTCGGTGTTAAAGTTAATTATTTGGTGGTGTCACATGAATTTTATATAAGCATATTCGTTATTGTTGTTGTTTCGACTTGTGACAACATTTAGAGAAATTTATTATGCATATGGTGTCAACATGAGTTAATTCACATGGATATTCAGGAAAATAATATCAAATTCATACAATACACTAGTGGTTTAAAATAAAATTATTTTCATTACAAACACATTGATTTAGAAATTAATGAATGCAATTAAGTGATGGATATGTGAAGGTCTTAAAGAGTTTTTCAATTTTTTTTTTTTTACCTTGATAGATTCAAAGATTTTTTATTTTTTTTTGTTTTTAAATGAAAAATATAAATTTCACAATTTCAATTTGTGAGGAGTTTCATAAATCTAGGGTTTGAAGGTTTTATCCCTAACCCCTGGTCAGATGGCCAACAAGTGTTATTACCGAGAGATAAGCTAAAAGGAACTTAAGTCCCCAAGGCAGGATGTGGGGTTAGAGTTTGATGGTATTATCCCCAACCACTTGTCAAATGGCCAACAAGGGATATTACTGAGAGCTAAGCCGAAAGGAACTTAAGTCCCCAAGGCAGGATGTGATGGGGCTATTGATGATTGAGTGTCTATGCATTAAGCTATCATAGTCACAAGTTATGAAGAAAATATTATTGGTGCTAATATAACTCAAAAGGGATATTACTTAACATGGAGTTCTTCTTGTTAAGTGACTATTGTCCATCTGTTCACCGAGATACCAAGCATTAGGGTATCAGGTTTACAAGAGGTGAAGGGGAAGTTCCTAAACAATAATACTAATAAAACCCACAGATATTTAAAATGGTTGTCATTTGTCAAAGAAATATCCATTGATTGCCTTTGTATCATGGTTTATTAAGGTTTGAAATTTGCATTGGAGGATTGTTGATGAATCACCCGATATCTATCTCTCAACAACTTGCTAGCTCATATCTAATCGTGAATAACTTTCCATCTAGGTAATGCACTTTTTTTCGATAGTTAACCTTATTTTACACTTTTAGTGGGTTCCATTAGTATTGAGACTTGTTTTCAATCACACACCTCTTGCTCTCCTCACACCTCGATACCTAATAATATGAAAGCCTAATATGTTGTAGTTAAATGACACTGAATTTTTCATGTATGTTTCTTTACTTGGCATCATCAATAATCGTGACAAGAAGACAACCTATCATTGAAATGATGGAACCAAAAAGAATCTATAGCAACTATTTCTTGCAAAACAATCTTAGAGATAACTTGATAGCAATGTGACAGTCACCACATACACGAGAATTATTTATCACACCAATGGGGGTTTCTTTCGGCGTGCTTATAAGACAAAATATAATTTCCAACTTATCACTATGATGAATGAGAATGTGTCCCTTATGCTCCTCATCCACATCATAGAGAAAACAAATTATGTCAGGCACATATTCTCCATCTTTCCACTGTAGGGTGAGATTGTACAATATTCCATTGATGCTTGAGGTTCTCATTCTACAAGGAATTTTGTTTCATGTATTCTTAGCTTTATTCCCCTACTGATTCTACAAGCACCAAGTAATGCATCCCATACATGGCCATCAGGTTTAGTTAGCATTTTATACTAAATAACACAATTATCGGGTTTCGTTAATCAGTGGGGGTTTGTTTCATAACCCATCACTTCAATCCTCTGATGTCTCAACACTCGAAATCCTGATCACTTTTAACTTATCACTTGAGTATGACATGTGTATATTGTCTCTAACATGTGCTAATCTCAAGGACTCACAAATAATTGGTCATTCTCAATTCAAAAAGGTGACAATTAGATTGCTCCCTTAAAATCATAAAAATATAACAAATTCTTATTTGATGATAAATCTGGTGTACAACACTTCCCACAGTGTTGAGATTTATTCCCATGAGTACATTGTATACTTATAATAGATCATTCCATTTCAAAATTGGACTTGGTCCTGGAAAAAATACCAAATCAGAATTGATTGTTGTTTGGGCACTCATGATTCTTGCCAAATTAAGAAACATAAAAAATATCCTCATTATGGATGATTCAAAATATGTTATTGATTGGTTGCTAAGAGAGACTCACTATAAGGTTCTAAACCTAATAGTGTGGAAACACAAAATTGAGGATTTAAAATCCAATTTCCAAGATATTATATGCCATCAAATATATAGAGAATTCAATAGTATAATAGATAATTTTTCAAAAAGTGCATTAGAGTTGGACCTAGGCATAACTATTTATGAAGACATTATTGGTAACCAGGTTCAGGGTTCTCACTCCATTCTTATTTCTCATATGAACTAACTTTTAGTGCACAACCTCTGGATGACAAATGGTAACTTAAGCAATACAAAATTAAAGACTTTAGGCCCAACATGGGAAGATCTTGATCTAGAGCAGTCAAATTAGTGTTTTTTTGTAACAGGAATTTATTGTATATAGATAGCCTTACTTTTGTGTTCTATTAGCCCTCTCGGGATCTAAAGTCTCTAGTTTTTCTTAGGTCTTGTAGATGAAGGTTAACTGTTTTTTCGAGACAAATAAAAAATACAACCTTGAGATGCTTCATTGGTAGTGAATTCAATAAAAAAAATTAGAAAGATCTAATCAACAAAACTGTACATTTTTATATTTCAAATAAATAACAAAAATTAATATTTATAGTGAAAAAAAAGGTACACCGTTTCATCCAAAAACACCATGTTGACTCTAGTCACAGTGTTACGTTGACGTTAAAATGCTTGCTAAATATTAAATCATTAAACACGATGCACAAGATTTATCCTCCAATTTTTTTACAACATACATATCATACATAAATTTTAAACAAAACTTATGTTACTAGTATAATTGAAGTACCGCTAAATATTAAATCATTAAACATGATGGACAAGATTTATCCTCCAAATTTTATATAACATACATATCATACATACATTTTAAGCAAAAATTGATGTTACTAGTGTAATTGAAGTACCAGGTAAAGAAAGAAAAAAATTAAAAACAGATTCACTCATCAAATTGGATGTTTTAAACAATTTGATTATCATTAATAAATATTTAATCAATGGAAACAAAACTTATTAGGGCAAGAGGGGCTCTCCAACCCGGTATGGAAGAGATGATCTGAGGTTATGTATTTTTATGTGATGTTATGTAATGTTATGTAAACATTTAGACTCGGTCAAATTACATAACAATAAAAGTAAAATACAATTAAAAACCTAGATCTATCTTAACTCCGGATCCACCAAGTACCTAGAGGGATCAAATCTCTTGAGGTGTAGATAAGAGATGTTGTCATGTTCTGTCATGTTATTTAAACATTTTGACTCAATCAAATTAGGCAAAAATAAAAATTAAATTAAATTAAATAGCAATAATAATCAAAATATTAATTAAAAAAGATGTGATCCCTCTCAACATTGGTAGATCCTGAGTTAAAATGGATCTAGGCTTATTGTAATTTAAATAAAAAATGTCACCAATTATTATGAATATTTAACCATCTTTGAGAGTAAATTACTGGTCACATTTTATCTAAAATAATTTTAACTACTATGTTTTGCAAACTTTATCCACCCTTATATATAACATTTAATATTGTGATAGCTTTGTAGATTATTATCATTGTTGCAACATTAAATTCCATATAAGAAAGTGCTTATTGATTTTCAAATTTAGATATAATATGGAATATAACGACAACCAATATCCATTTTGCTAAATATCATTTAATGCTTCTGTTGGTTTAGAGCTTATACCATCCACAATAGTGGAAGACTCGGTTAGAGGGTGGATAAGATTTCTGCCCTAGAATTTGTTTTTTCAAAAAATATTTTTATTTTTGTTTTCTGAAACTATTTGACAACAAATAGAAATGTCAAAAGTGATGGGTAAATAAAAATATACTCCTATAAATTTGATATTTAATAATTTAACTTGGTTATTGCAATTTTTAATGGCTGGTTAAAGATTGGCATTTTGAGTGGAATATTCTGACATATGTTTTGATAAATTGAATTTTCTGTTTCCTAAGGAAAAATTACCCGGTGAAATAGAAGTACTACATGATCCAAATGAGTCCGGAAGGCTTCTTATCAGCTGTACTTTTTTTTGGTGGGAATTTTGAAGAAAATAAAGCTTGAAAGGGAGCCCCTAAAGAAATTTGCTTCATTTTCGAATGTATGTAATGTTAGAGTTAACACAGCGGAAAATTAAATCAAATAAAGACACACACAACATTCAAATCATGAAGAACATATATTTTAACGTGTTTCACCCAACCAATCTGCGCTACGTCCACCTAACAGGGCATCGACAATCTCATTAATCAACTGGAGAAATACAATAGCAGAGTTTCTCATCTGCTCATCTCTTTCACTCACCTCACATTCCTCATCATGCACACTTGCCTCTACGGGCTTACATTTTATAGCTGTGAATGGAAACAGACTCATAAATTCTCTCACAACAAATATAGGATGCATTAAATCCTCATCAGAAATTGATGGAGCCAATGTAGCAACAAATCCTATTGTTGTCACCTACATGAGATTTTCTCCAAATTTAATTAAAAATAAGAAATAAAATCTCAACAATCTCCACCTTGACAACAATTAGCCTGATACCCTATTTCATTATTATTTTTATCTTTTCTGCAAGCCAAAAGAAGCCGGACACCATTGTAGCTTGTCTAACAAAACTGGTTTCGTGAACATGTCTGCACAGTTTTCCTTTGTATGCACCTTTTCAAGAGAGACTCCCCTTTCAGTGATAACATGTCTTAAAAAATGGTATTTGATAGGTATGTGCTTTGATTTACTATGATAGGAGGGATTTTTAGCCAAGTGAATTGCACTTTGACTATCACAAAATAACTTGATGCTGTCCTGCAACCTACCAAACTCACCAAACAAACCTTTCAACCAAACCGCTTCTTTGCAAGCATGTGAAGCAGCTATGTATTCTGCTTCAGTAGTGGATAAAGCAATAATGTTCTGTAGCGTTGACATCCAGCTAATAGCTCCACCTGCAAGAGTAAATACATACCCTGAATTTGACCTTCTCTTATCCAAATCACCTGCAAAATTGGAACCAACCTATCCACAAACAAATTCACTACTCTTGTTATAAGTGATACAATAATCACTTGAGCCTCTCAAATATCGAAGCACCCATTTCACTAGTGACCAGTGTTCTTTTCCTGGATTTTCCATATACTTGTTGACAACCCCAACTACATGTGAAATATCTGGTCAAGTACAAACCATCGCATACATCAAACAACCTACTACATTGGCATATGGAATTCGAGACATATATTCCTTTTCATCATTAGTGTTAGGACATAAACTTGAAGAAAGCTTAAAATGGGAAGCAAAAGGGACTGAAACAGGCTTCACATTGTTCATACCAAACCTCAAGAGTATTTTCTCAATATACTTTTGTCGTGATAGCCACAACTTACCATTGCTCCTGTCTCTAAAAGTCTCCATGCCCAAAATCTGTCTTGCTGCTCCTAGATCTTTCATATCAAACGTCCTAGCCATCTAAGCCTTTAACCTATTGATCTGACTTATGATTTTGCTTGCTAAAAGCATATCGTCAACATACAACACTAAGATAATGAACATTCCATTACTTAATTTCTTAAAGTAAACACAATGATCGTAATCACTTCTTATATAATTTTGACTCATCATGAAAGAATAAAATTTCTTGTACCATTGTCAAGGCGACTGCTTCAGACCATATAATGATTTCTTGAGCCTGCAGAAAAATTTCTTGTTGTGATTTTGAACAAACCCTTCCGGTTGTTCCATGTAATTCTCCTCATCTAAATCTCCATGTAAAAATGCAGTTTTAACATCTAGTTTCTATAATTCTAAATCAAGTAAAGAAACTAATGCTAACACAATCCAAATTGAAACAATTTTTACAATTGGTGAAAATATCTCATGAATGTGAGTGTCGGCTTTCTGAGAAATACCTTTCGTGACCAGCCTTGCTTTGTACCTAGCATTTGTATCATCAACACCCTTCTTCAATTTGTAAACCCACTTACATCCTATAGTTTTCTTGTCTTTAGAAAGTTCTACCAGATCCCATGTGGCATTCTTGTCTAATTCCTTCATCTCATCCTTCATAGCCTCTTTCCACTTACCACTGTTTGAACCTTCTATAGCTTCCTGATAACACAAAGGTTCATCATCATTAGCAATTAAAGAAACTAAAGTAACATAATCATCATACCTTTTAGGAAAACATTTTATTCTCGTAGACCTCCTTAAAGATATTTCTGGTACTTCCCCAATTTGTGGATTATTATCTGTAGGAACTTCTTCATGATCAACATCTGAAACACGTTCACGATCTGCATCTAAAACTTGTTCATGATTTAAATCTGAAACTTTTTCATCTGGACTGTTATTAGTATTTGATCTAGTTTCAAATTGAATGTGTTGGAGCTTAGGTACATTATCCTATTTCAAATCTATCATCTACATCTGGATTTTCAAGTGAAGATTCATTAAATTTAACATCTCTGTTAATGATGATCTTGTGTGTAGTAGGATCCCACAACCTGTATCCCTTAGTCCCATCACCATATCCAACAAAGATATATCTTTTTTATTTAGGATCTAATTTAGAACGTTGATGTTTCGGAACTAGAGCATATGCATCACAACCAAAAACTTTCAGTTTAGAATAATCACATGGATAACCTTTCCATACCTCTTGAGGAATTTTGCATTCTATCGCAGTTGATGGTGATCGATTTACCAAGTAACAAGCTGTAGAAACCGCTTCTGTCCACAATTCCTTCTGCAAGTTGGCGTTACTAAGCATACTTCTTGCTCTCTCTAAGAGAGTCCTGTTCATGCGTTCAGCAACTCCGTTTTGCTGAGGAGTATATACAGTGGTTTTATGTCTTTCGATCCCAGCATCCTTGCAATAATTATCAAATTCCTTTGAAGTGAACTCACCACCATTGTCAGTTCTTAAACATTTAATGGTTCTTCCAATGATGTTTTCAACTAATGCTCTAAATTGTTTGAAAACTGTGAACACATCAGACTTCTTCTTTAACATGTAGACCCACACTTTTCTATAGAAATCATCAATAAAAGATACAAAATATGACGATCCTCCATATGAGGTTGTAGGAGATGGACCCCAAACATCAGAATGGATATAATCAAGGATTACCTTACTAGTATGTTTTCCAGTTTTAAACTTCTGCTTGCTTTGTTTCCCAAACAGACAATGTTTGCAGAAATATAACTTAGAAGATTTTAAACTAGGAAGTAACTTACGATTAGATAAAAATTTTAATCCTCTTTCGCTCATATGGCCCAACCGTTGATGCCATAAAGGAATAGAATTACTGTCGTTTTCAGATATTGTAGAAGCATGATCTGACTCTATTCTTCCTTCTAACTAAAAAAGATTTCCAACCTTCTTTGCTTTCATGACTAGTAAAATTCCTTTATAAACTTTCATTACTCCACCTTGAATAAAGGTTTTATATCCATTAGTTTCTAGTACTCCTAGTGAAATGAGGCTTTTTCTTAGTTCATGTACGTGTCTTACATCAATTATAATTTTATTTGTCCCATCAAACATTTCAATCTGGATGCTTCCAATTCCAACAATATTACACGAGACATCATTTCCCATGTAAACAACTCCATCATTGATTGATTTATAAGTTTTAAACCACTCTCTATGAATGCACATGTGATTTGACGCACCAGAATCTAACAGCCAATGTTGATCATGATTAGACAAACTAACTGATAACACTTCATCACTCATACCTGAAATCGATGCCGAACCTGTATCTGTCGTGTTTGCTTCTTTCTTCTCTATCGAAGAGTCTTCTTTGGATGTTTGTTGTCTCTTCCAACAATCCCTCTTCAAATGTCTTGATTTGCCACAAAACCAGCACTTTACCTTACTCTTCTTCCCTTTCGATTTTGAACGCGAGTTGTTGTGCTTACTGAAGCGTCTTTCTTTAGAACGACCTCTTACCATCATTGCTTCTGATGTAGAGGTTTCTGAATTTGACCTCTTCCTTGTTTCTTCGGACAATAAAGCTCCAACAACATCATCAAATTCAAGGGTTTCTGATGAACTAAGACTTATAGAAGTAACAAAATGATCCCATGACTCAGGCAACGAGCATAATAAAGTTACAGCTTTATCTTCCGATTCAAATTTTACTTCTATACTTTCTAACTGCACCAGAAGAGTATTAAAGGTATTCAGATGATCAGTTATCATCATACCTTATTTCATGCGCAAGCTGTACAATTGTCGCTTCAGAAGAATCCTATTGGTTAAGGATTTTTTCATGTACAAATTTTCAAGCTTTGTCCACAAACCAACAGTAGTTTTCTCTGACACGATGTTAAACAAAACATCATCTGCCAAACATAGTCGAATGCCGCTCAGCGCTCTTTCATCCAAGTCACTCCATTCATCATCTGTCATGGTGTAAGGCTGTTTGGTTTTTCCCAACAGCGCCTTCGCCACGCCTTGTTGCACGAGTAGATCATACAGCTTCACTTTCCAGATCTCGAAGTTGTTTTTGCCATTGAACTTCTCGATCTCAAGCCGAGCACTTTGTGTTTTTGCCATGTAGTCACAAAAACAATCTCCAATTGCAACTTTTAATAAATGAGGTTTTATTTAAAAAATAATGCCCTTCACCTAAAATAAAAAACCCGTCCCTTGTTACATATTCAAATAGAATTTAATATTCAAATCGATTTCAAAAATGCCACCTTTTTTAATAAAATCGATTTAATTTTTAGAACCACCAATCAAATCGATTCAAATCGATTTATTGTTCCTTAGTTTTTAAAACCACTTCAAAATCGATTCTTCACAAATCGTTTTTTCTTTTTTTAAATACACATTGAATGATGTAAAATGATTTGAAATATATCCATAGCAAATCGATTTAGGAAATATGAAACACAAATCGATTTCTAATAAAACAAATCGACCTTTTTTTCAAATGGCACACGTTACCAAAATACATGCACTGAAAACACGTGCTGTTTGGAAGCCACCGTTCAGAAGCCAACGTTCAGAAGCCACTTTGATTTTTTTTTTTGGGTGTTAAAAACGACTTCATACAAATCGATTTTAAATATATGAGTTTTTAATAAAACTTCAAACGGTTTGTAAAGAAAAATTTCAACCTGGCACTTAGAAATCGATTTAAAAAAAAATTCACCATTCAATGCAACGTCCAACATCGTTTATTCTTCCGACATCATTTCTGTCTCCAGCCCACACGCAGATCTGGTATTCGACACACAGATCTAACACTTTAGCCTAAGTCTCAACGGCTCACAGTCACAGCTCACGGCTTTTAACACACGATCCAATGCACAGTCGCACGCTGGTTTTAACGCTGTGTTCAAAGATCTCCCTCACGACGCAGATCGAACAACGCAGTGTTTTCACCAGCCGCACAACGTTTCTTGCCAGGCAGCAACTTCTTCAATCGAGCTTATAGGCAGCAATAGGCATACAACCTGCTCTGATACCAAGTGTTAGAGTTAACACAACGGAAAATTAAATCAAATAAAGACACACACAACATTCAAATCATGAAGAACACAGATTTTAATGTGGTTCACCCAACCAATCTGGGCTACGTCCACCTAACAGGGCATCGGCAATCTCATTAATCAACTGGAGAAATACAATAGCAGAGTTTCTCATCTGCTCATCTCTTCCACTCACCTCACATTCCTCATCATGCACACTTGCCTCTACGGGCTTACATTTTATAGCTATGAATGGCAACAGACTCATAAATTCTCTCACAACAAATATAGGATGCATTAAATCCTCATCAGAAATTGATGGAGCCAATGTAGCAACAAATCCTATTGTTGTCACCTACATGAGATTTTCTCCAAATTTAATTAAAAATAAGAAATAAAATCTCAACATGTAATGGGGTGGAGATCCTGTCACGATTATTTAGTTTGTTTCAAATATAAAAAAGGCCATTCAAAGGCCATTTTTGTGAATGACGTTCACATGTTGCAAAACCTCACATCTTGAAAAGTCCGCTTATTCCTTTTTACAGGTCATGATCCTGATTCGCAGATTGCCTTCACCGAAATTCTAGCGAGCAACACATTGGAAATATGGAAATAATCGCTGTACAAATATGGCCAGTCGTAGTCTAAATTTTTTTTTTTTCTTCTTCTTCATAAAAAATTATAGAAATTTTGGCCAAAATCTAGATTATAACTATAAAATTTCAAGATACTATAGAGTGAGAGAATAACAATTATTCTTCTATAATTATTTAAAATTAGATAATAATAATAAATATGATTCAACAATTTATTTGGGAAATTGAATATGAGTGGGAGAATAACAATCATTCCTCCAAACCACTTCAAATAAACCCACCTGACATCATTACTAATTATATATACAAAAATAATAAACATTCTAATAATAACAAAAAATATTAAGAAATTAAAGAAAATAATACAAACATTATATATCACATAACACTGCATTTACAATTGTTGCTATTAAAATATAAAGGCCAAATGAAAAATACAAACATTACATAACACTACATTTAAAATTGTTGCTATACATAACCCTAGTGCCATAGGGGTTTTTTAGGGTGGTGAATCCATTTATGCATTTTAAAATGTATTTTAAACAACAACAAAAAAAATCTTGAAACTGTATTGCTGAATTCTAATAAATTCCAGTGAAAAAAACTATTTCTTCTATAAGTTGGACTAAACCAAATATAAATGATTAAATTTGAAATATACTATGAAATTTGAAATATTAAATATATTTAATACTCTTCATCTTTTCAAGTCATATATATATATATATATATATATATATATATATATATATAATTTCAAATTCAATAATTTATATTTTATCAACAACATTACTTACACTATTATGTTATTATGATTAGGTTTATCAATACCACATGTTCAAAAAATTACAATTCATTTCAAATATTTACTATTCCCTTAATAACTATCAATAATTAAATTATTCTAAAACCTTATTTCAAAATAAATATGCTTATCAATATAATTATATAATCAAAAAATTATAAATCATTTCATATAACAAACTTCTAATAATTATCAATAATTAAATTATTCTAAAAATCTTATTTCAAAATAAACCTACCATTTAATATAATTATATAATGAAAAATAAAACATAACCTGAAAAAATACCTATATACTTATATAATTAAAAATAAGACATGACCTGGAAAGATACCTATTTACCTCTGCAAATTAAAGATTATTGCAAATATTCGTTTACTTCTGGTAGGTCTTAAAAGTGTGTTGAATTTTGATTTGATTAATATTATAACAAATCTAATGCGTAACATCTCGGTGTGTTAGTCGAAGTCCATAAATTTTGAATTAGATGCATAAATCGGCGACCTTTAGATTTGGTTGTCGGAGTGATAAACATGATCGGTAGACGGTCGTTTCCTCTTTTGCGAGGGTGTATACTATTGCCATATTCTCAAGGTTTCTAAGGTTCATGCAATGATCACCCAACTTTTTAGATAATATGTAAAAGCAGACACTGATGAATCCTAGAAAAAGAAACTAGAGAGTTCTTTTAAATATTATAATGTTCAAAATTATAATAAAATAGTTAATGGGACAGTGGAGCCTTTAAATCTTATAACGTTTTAACGTTTTAAACAGAATGATGATCAGAAAAGTTGAATCGAAGTGTGGCCGTGGTAAAGTTTAGTTAGTTAAAGTTAAAGTTTTTTGTTTTTTGTTTTTGTTTTTTTAAATAATGCTAAATATTTATAGGTATCATTTTATTAGGATTGATTTTTATTATTAGAAATATTTATAGGTATCAATATATTTGAGACACTAATCTCTATTGTTATAAATACATGAACTTATCGCATTAGTTTGTTTGTTACATTTTATTTTAGTAGGTCTATTATCTATTTATGTTTTTACTAGATTTGTTTGTTGTTTCTCTAGTTCTGCTTCTCCCAAAACTTGCTCTTGGCCTCTTCCCAAGAACAAACTTGTATAGTCTGCCATGTATCTAATTTTGCAAATTTGATTTTGAAATTTTTACTTGAGGCACATCTCTGAAAATTTCATAGTTTAAAGCTTTAAAAAAGAAGTTAAAACAAATTTCCAAGTTGACCTGTTTGAAATTGATTTCAAGACTATTTAGAAACCCTAACTTCTAGAAGGCATATCTCTCAAATTATAGAAAACCAATGTTTAATTTTTTTACTATAGGTACCTAGAGATCTTGGTTCTGTCTTCTCAAAATTTCATAACCTGAAACGTATAAGAAAATAAGTTATAGTCAAAATGTCAAACTACCTTGTTTGAAGCAGATTTTAGGAGCATTCAGTAACTCTAACTTCTTTAGGGAATATCTCCAAAATTATAACAAACCAACATCTAAAATTTTATCACATGTACATGAAGATCTCACCTTTATCTCCTCAAAATTTCACGGTTTGAAACATCCCAAAATAAAATTACAGAGAAAGTGTCAAACTAAGTTGTTTGAAATAAATTTTAGGAACATCCAAGAACCCTAAATTCCTCATAGCATATACCCAAAAATATAGTGAAATGATTCCAGAAATTTTCACTACATGTATATGAAGATCTCGCCTCCATCCCTTATAAATTTCACAGTCTGAAACAACCCAAAAGAAAAGTTATGAAAAAAATGTTGAAAACTAAGCAATTATTCAAGGGGCGAATCAATAATTGTGTCTTTTAAATAACCAATTTCAAATTATTTTACTAGTCTTTCAATTATTTCTTTAATGTATTAACAGTTTTATATGCATGTTTAACAATTAACCATGAATTCATAGGAAAACATGCAAGCGACTCATGCAACACACTGAGACACCAGATATAAATGGAAACCCATAAAGGGAAAAGCCACAAATTTTAGTTGTGATGTAAAGGAAAGCCACCACTCCTTCTTTTACATCAATTTTATTAGGCTTCTACCTACATGAGGCTTCAACCTATCTTTTCTTTTGCAAGTTACAACTTGCTCGGAGCACCCACTCGCTCTTCTACAAGCTCCAACCTACTCTTTTTAGGCTACTACCTAAAATGAGACATTAATCAAAGATTACAAATTTACTTTGTTGGTTTTACTTGGTCTTTGTCTATGTTTTAAAATCCATCTCTATCTTCATTTTAGTTGTTTATCACCTCTATTCCTCTTCCTCAATCTTGCTTCACTTCTGCTCCTCTTCCTCTCTCTCTTTATCACACAATTCATGAACTTGCTCTCTCATTATTAAATTCTATAATAACCCATTAAAAAATTCATCATTTTATATAAGAATCTTGTTAACTGTTTTTATTTCATGCAGGAATATGAAGTGAAAGGTTACCTCTTCAAGGTTCAAATGATTTCTATTCATTCTACAAAACACAAACGTTGATTACCCATTTGTAATCTCGGCTGCACACCCTAGTTTTCCTCTGAGTACCTGAGTTGCAAACGCAATTGGCTAGGCTCTAATTTGCGTCAATTCCATGAATTAGGGAAAACTTAGAATTCTTCTCACAAATTTGCAACCATTTTTATCGCAACATCTTCAAACTCAACAAAATCTTTAGCGTCAATAACATGATCAAGTGAACTAGATTGCAAGGTGGATACTAATCATAGATTCCATGGCTTGGATACAGTGCCTTCTTATGGCATATACCATATTGAAAGTTGATGATAAAATTAATATTCTATGCAAATAAACATACTTGTATTCATATTCTCTAGATCTTGTGTGCCATGTATTTACTTTTAAGGACGAGAAACAAGAAATTTTACAACCTTGTTTACAAACCATTGTAACAAGTCTTGATTCTTCATATCATTGTACCCACTGTAATTAACCTTTCAAACCAAGTGCATTCATTTATATTTCCGTAACCATTTTACTCAAGGCTTTTGTAACCATTTTAAATCAATTCCAAAATTGCCAACAAAAAAATTCAAGGTGACTTGTTCATTCTACTAATCACTTTTTTTCTCCACTTATAAAATACCAAGAGTATTCTCCAACTTCTCTTGTACATCTCAGATCTCTTCTTACTTGGATAATATTCAAATTCACTTATTTATCCTTTCTTTTTTATGCTTCTCCATTCAATTATGGGGTTGACTAGTAAAATTGGTTGGGTTGACATGTACCTTTTGGCCAGGCTAATTTGGCAAAATATTTCATATCTCCTCATTCATATTGAGTTAGAAATACTGCCATATACTATAGAAAATGCCTTAGAATAATATTTCCAACCATATATCTTATGCTCCCATTTGAGCTATATATTTAGATTAAAAATTTATTCAATGATAGTTTATTCAAATTGAGCATAAAAAAAAACTAGTTATCTAGAAATTATTTTCAGCAATTTTGATTTTGCAATATTTATCTCAAACATTTGTTGTCTCCCCCTATCTTTGACATCGATGAAAATAATATTTCCAACAATCTCCATATTCCAAAATTTATCTTAGACATATGTAGTCTCCCCCTTTCTTTGACATCAATCAAAACAATGTTTCCGACACATTCTTCTCAATCAACACCTTGCGTACTACAGTTTTGATGGGCCAATGTAAATCCAATGTCTTCTGATATTTGGTATCTTTGGGTCTGGTGTCACTAGTTTCAAGATGTAATTCCATATCTTTTCATCGATATCTACATCATGGATAAACCAATGTTTAAGTATCAATGCCTCCTATGTTGTTTCAATTTCCTCTTGAATATGTGATACAGTTTGCTCCTAAAATATTTATGCTAACTCTTTTACCCCTCACTATGCTTGGCAATGGGTTGGTCAATCTCTCCCTCTCCCTCATTTTCCCTATGCCCCTACCTCCACCGAGGTAGAGTGACATGCCTTGAAACAATTATAAATGGAAATACAATCCTAGAGATGGTAACCTATGGAGTAATGAACCCAAAGATGGTTACCACACATAGTAGATCACTTATTATCATTTTTACCATTATAGAGAACAAAGGTGTTGAATTGACGATAACTATGACCTCAAACTGGGAACCTGGCATTAAAAACCCATATTTTTGGGTCAAAAGAACAAAAATCAGCTCTTGTTTCATAAAGTGGTATTATTGGTACCACCTCATTTTTTTAAATTTACAATAACCGCATTTTGCAACAATGAGGCTTAACAACATTGAATGTTGTCAAATAAAACCTTTAAATTGCCCCAAAATTGAAAATTGGTGCTAATAGTAACATCATTTTTTATTTTATATGTTAAAATTATAATTTTTTTGAAACCTTTAAACCACAAGGCACAATACACCGTTTTGACTACAGTTTTTCTATAATACATATGGAAATAGAATTCAGTTAGTGCAATGTCCTCATTATTGAAAAATGGTAGTTGCAGTCAATATTCTCATTGTCAAATTCAAAGGAGAAATCATGTATTTGCTAAGTGTCCAAGTTAGCCTCATCTTGACAAGTTGGCATGACCATTTGAATGGGATTGATCCAAAGGTCAAAAACCACCTCTTGACTCACATATATATAAGCATTTGTTGAATTCATTTGGAGACATCACATCACTCATCTATTCAACCAATCAAGGAGTTATGTTCGCACATGGGAGAAGGAAGAACAAGAAGTATATCTGCATTAACTGAAGTTTGGCCTTTGTTTGACCAATATTAACTTGATTTGTTTCTCTTTAATTTGACTGAGTTTTTGGCTGAAGTTTGAAAGACTAAGTTTTTGTGGTTTGTTGACTATTTTTGACCAAACCTTTATCTCTGTTCTGGGCCTTTGACTGAGAGTTAACCGCAGATCAACTATTTCACTTTGACTGGAGTTTATTGTGGAAATTGCAGGTTGAATTTCGACCCTTTGGCCAACAGTCTCAGGCCGAAATTCAACCCTCTTGTGCAGACTTTGACTGTGAGCAGAAGTTGATTATTTCTCTCTCATTTGACAAGTTTTGACATAGCAATTATTGAGGTTAGATTGACATTTTAATTAGAATATTCTGATATACATTTTGATGAATTGTACTCTCTCTCATAAGGACAGATAAGATTATCAGTTTTCCCCTTGTGGGGTTTTGTCCCAATAAATTATAGATTGAAATTTGATTAGAATATTCTGATATACATTTTGATGAATTGATCTCTCTCTCATAAGGTAAGATACGATTATCAGTTTTCCCCTTGTGGGGTTTTGTTCCAATAAATTTTGGTCTCTTGTTCTTTGTTCCTTTTGTGATCTCTATTGTTTATTAAAGTTAATGGTTGAAATTTTTCATGTATAACTGCTTAATGATTGAAATGTTATAAAGAAGTCAAAATGTATCATTGGAACTAGTTATTAGTTTGAAAAAATGTTCTAATCTCGCTTGCTTCTATAAAATCAACACTGATTTCTAAAATTTGTTAAGAGTTAAAACCATTAGATAATTTTTTCCCTTACTAGTTAAAAATTGTTATTACTGTATAGGGAAAAGAATTTGAAGCCTTTTTTTTTTCAAAGAGGAAAAAAAATTGATTTGTATTAAAAGAAAGCAGTACATTACAAACATAATTGCGCTTAATAGCGACATCCTGTCCAAATTTGCAGAAAGAAAATATAAATCCAAAGGATTGCAACATTACCAAAAACATTACACAGTCTCGAAACTAGATACAAGCCAGAAAAATAGATTCGACCATAATTAGAACCGCACTAGAGGAGAGACGCCTTTGGACGAGCATAAGAGGAATGCGATCAATAACAAAGGGACCATAAGCATGGATGCAGATAGGAACGACATGTCCCATAAAAGAAATTGGCTCGCTTGAGGAGAGGCAGCCCCGCCTGAGAGAAACATAAAAGGCATCTCGACAAAATAGACAAAAAAAATGGTACAATTACAAAATGAGAACACGCTCGCTTGATGAAGATAACCTCACTTGAGAAAAATTGTATAAGAACACCTCAGCATTGAGCAGACAATTTAGGGAATAGGAATAGAAAATGACCTTGTCATTTCATTGTTTTGATAACAACAGATTTGGACAAGGCTGAAAGGTTCAAGAAGGCCCATTTTGGATAGACCATTAGCTCGCGTGTTTGCCTCCCTGTAGATGCGTTGGAGAGATGGGACCCTTAGCCATTGCAGTGGGAAGGAGATCCATCTGATCCATTTTAGGAGACCTGGGGGCTGAAAGTCACATAAACCTTTAATCCCGTCGAAAACCACTTTGGATTCCCAGTAGATATGAACTTGAGGAAGTTGCAAATTGAATGAAACCAAGAGCACACTCTAGAGAGCAAGAAGCTCAGATTTTGTGTTAGATCCAAGGCCATTTTTCCAGAGAATAGAATAACTGTCACCATTATCCAATTTGATCCATCCTCGACAACCACAAGACCCCTGCTGCTCAGTTCCATCAAAGAAACCAGTAGGGAGGAGAATGGGATGAGGTTGGAGGCAATGAGAAATATCAATGGTGATCGGGTCTGAAGCAACCTGGAGATCCGTCCAACCCAAGATCGCTCCATAGCCTTTGTGAGAAACAAAGAGAGCACCATAAAAAATGATCTTTTTTCTAGCAATCCAAACCTCCCACACAAGGAAAAAGAGAAGATATATAAATTTCTGATCCAAAGGAGTCCAAGTGAGAATACAATGAAGCAACCCAAGAGGGTGTGAGCTTCTATCCTACAACAGATAAAAAAACCAAAACCATAATTCAAGAATAACAATCCATTGAAAAAATATCTGAGGAACAGATTTAGTCTCCCTCTTGCAAAAAGGACAAACGCCAGGCCCCTGAGAGCCCCTCTTGTTCAAATTATCCCATGTGAGAATTCTATTCCACCAATTTAACCACGCAAAGAGTATAACCTTTATTGGGACGCTGCGATTCCAAAAGGAAAGGAGGAAAGGCAGGTCCTACACCCATGGGGAGGAAGAAATGATGGAATTATATAGATTTGCTACCTCGACAAAGTCTCGTTTCATATGGCTAGACCAGAAAATTCTATCCCCTGACTGGCTTAAACACATTCCAACTTGTTTTAAAACTGAAGACACCTCCTCCCACATGGCCTAATGTCGACCCCTCAACCTAGTTGTTCAAAATTCTTCCAAATTAGGCATCCCAACTGCTAGTGAGAGATAAACTGGGAAAAATGGAAAATCCACCTGCGTGCAAAAAATGTGTCGAAGTTTAAGGGGCAGATTGAAACTATGGGGGAGCCCCCTGACATGGTCTGCACCCAGGATGATACTTTGGCCGTTTCTGAATATCCATTCAAGCCTACCAAGTAAAGAGGCCTCGATGTGTCTGAAGCTAATCCAAATATGGGAGCCCCGACTGATAGGAGGAAGTCCTGATATGAAAAAAACCAACAGGCCTTGTTGCACTTTGTATTTCTCCCTAAAAAATAGAAGGCCAGATACTTGTACCGGAGAGATCTGTCCAATTTTTTTTTTCCAATAGGGCCTATGAGAAGACTTTTATTTCCAATAATGCCCAGCCTCCTAGTCGCTTCAGAAGAGTAATCATGTTCAGCCTGCATAAATGAAATTTTTTTGTGCCCATCGCCCCAGACCATAGGAAGTTGGAAATGATGCAATTGATTCATTCAATAATGGAAGAGGGAATGTAGAATAAATGGTCCCAATACACTACAATTTTTTGGAGGAAGACCTGGGTGAGAATAAAACGTCCACCAAGGGACAACCATCTATGCATCCATGCATGAAGTTTCCTTTTGAATTTATCAATCAACCAAAGCCAATCTCTATTGAGGTAGTTGCAAGGCTTGAGCTGGAAACTCAGGTACGAGAAACCCCGAGCCAAGGGAATCTGTGTCATCTGAAAGAGGCTTACAATGATCTCAAGGTCCTGTGAATTTTTTGAGGCCGAGATTATAAGAGATTTGTGTCCATTAATAGTTAGGCTAGTGGTCGCCGCAAACCTTAGGAGAGTTTAGTGTATTGCAATCCATTGGGCCCATGATATGATGCCAAACAACAATATGTCATCAACAAAGAAGGAATGAGTGGTAGAGATGAAGTTTGTTAGTTTGATATTTGAGAAAACACCTATGGAGTGAAATTCCTTGATATGAATATTATGGCCATCCAGCATTAAGATGAATATGAGGGGTGAAAGAGAGCACCCTTGACGAAGGCCCCTTCCAGCCTTAAAGAAATCTGGAGGCTTACCATTTGTGATGACTGAGAACCAAACAGAGGATATGAAAGACAAAATCCAATTTATGTTTTGAGGGGTCAGACCAATATTATGGAGGACAAGCTAAATGAATCCCCATTCGACGTTGCCATAGGCCTTGCGAAGGTCTATTTTCATTATAATTGCCTCCAACTTTCAGATGTGCACGGAATGAAGACATTCGTAAGCCACAACAATGGCATCGTTAATGTGCCTGCTCAGGAGAAAGCCATACTGTTCTGACGATATATGGGCAGACAATGTTCCAATGATTATGTGAGCAATCACCTTGGATATGGTTTTGTAGGTCACATTCCACAAATAAATTGGCTGAAAATCCAGGAATTTTTTTGGATTTGAGGACTTTCGGATTAATGCTATAAAGGTGGAGTTTAAGTCCCCTGGAATGAAGTCAGATGTTCAGGTCTCCTCAACCAAGTTCAAAAGATCATTCCCCATAAGTTCAAAAAAATGTTCAAACATTTCCGCTAGCCAGCCATGAGGGCCGAGGCTTTTGTCCCAAGTGAAAGATTTTAACACCTTAAGAATCTCAGGCTTTGTCACTGGGTTCCCCAAAGCCACACTTGCCCCGCCATCAAACATGAGAGGGAATTTTTCCAAAGCCCATAACTAATCAAGAGGGCATACCCCTTCCCGAGACTTGAATTGCTGAGAAAAATACTGAATAACCTCCCTATTGATCTCGGCGTCGTCGTGCACCAAGGTTCCATCATCCTTTTCGATTCGCGAGATAAATTATGTTTTTTCTGGTTGGAAGCATAATGGTGGAAAAACTTTGTATTCGAGTCACCCTCCTTGAGCCAAACTGCCCAGCTCTTGAGTTTCCAGGTTAATTCCTATGCCTGGAGGATTTCTTTCTTTTTTTGTTCAAGGATCGGTAGTCTCTGCTTAGGGAAAAACTTCGGGGAACATGTATTGATGGAGTCATATATTCCTTCTATCTCCTTGTTAATGGAGCACAGATCAAATATCATTTCCTTATTTTTTTGGCGTTCCCAATTTTTTGTTCTAGCTTTTAGTACCCTAAGACGATGAGGCCTTCCATCCGCGAGCCAGATAAGCAAATGTCCAGAGTTTCTTTACCATTGAAAAAAACTGCAGATATTCCAACCACAATCTATTGAATTTGAAAGGTGTCCCTTTTTGCATTTGTTCATAGCACCAGAAAAGGCAGATCGGGTGATGGTCCAACAGAGATGATTGTAAGACGAATGAGAGTAGACCCCCAATAATGTCCATAACACTTTCGTGGACCAATTCTCGGTCCAATATTTTCCCAATAAAAACCTCACCCGAGCGGTGATTAGACCAAGTCTATGATACGGGGGATGGCCGAATGTCAACCATGTGGTGGTCTGCAAAGATTTGGGAAATTCGTTCAGCAAGGGGATCATAACGACTGTGAACACCCCAGACTTCTAACACTTCAAGAGTAGCATTGAGATCACCGATGACAATAAGGTTTGGGATACTAAGAATATCGCTGGTGCGAATACAGTGCTAGAAAGGAGCTCGATTGCGACTAGGGGCATGCATATTTATATGACGAAAGCGGGGGAAAGACCTCGGATTCTGTCCGACAATAAAATACCCGAAAAGAAACCATATTCATGAAAAATTGCAAACTTTGTATCCCACATGATGAGAAGTCCCCCCGATAAGCCAACCGAATCGATCCCGGGTAGCCACGAGTCTGGCCGAATAACAAGAAAATAGGGGACAACCCTTGATACGATGCAAATTGTTTCTTAGAAAACGACAATGAAGGGAGATAATTTAGAAAATAGGTCTTTGAGTCATAGAAACTTGGCATGATCTCCAATTATGCGGAGGTTTAGTGACATGATTTGGTTCATGGCGAAGGAGAGTCGGGTATGCATGCTCTAAGTGCTCGAGGGTCAAAGGATGAAATGATGGGAATGTCACATAGGTCTTCATAATTGATTGAGAATATAGACATGGTTTTGTGGCAACCTCTAAAATGACGACTGTCATTCTTCCCCTTCTTTCGAACAGTAAAATTCCAGCCCGACGTAGGATAGATTTTAGTTGGGGCGACCTAAGCACTATTATCATGGACAGTGAGAGCCGCCATATCTAGCTCAGGATTCTTGAAAATGAATTCGAAATCATTTCCTACAGAGTTGTGAGGATAATCCGGTATCGATGAGCCGTCAGCCAGCCGAACGAGGGGAGGGGAGGCTGTTTCCAAGGAAGTCATGGATGAAGAACATTCATTTGCAGCAGGTTGGTGAGGAGGGGGATTGAACCAGGGGATGAGGGTGAGATTTACAATGAAATGGATATGTGGTTCCCCATCCCATGTTGGAACATGACCAGATTTAATATGAGGACCATCATACGGGTCAGGGGACGAGGATGGAAGGACACGATGGAATTTCGAAGAGGAGTGCGGAGGGGAGACTGATGACGAGCCCTTGCATGGATGAAAATAAATACGAGAATGGATAGTGGGGACCATACCTTTCACCTGAATAGGCCCAACCGTGTGCAGAGGAAATGAGCCAAAGCCACCCCTTGTGGAGATAGTCTAAGAAAGCCCAACTGAAAGTTGAGGAGATGAGCCAAAGCCACCCCTCCTAGAAACTGTCCGATTGTGATGGGATTTCATTCTACCCTTAGGGCAATGCCACATCAGATGGCCCATTTGGTGGCACATGAGGCATCTAAAGGGGAGGCCCCAATAGTCCAGCCTCTACTAGTGGTGAAGTCCAGACCACTCCAAGTCAACATTCCCAGGGAATCCCCATAAAATTTTACCTCGACCATAATCCATGTGATTCTCTTGTCCTAGGCTCCCATGCAACTTGGGTTGATGTATTGACACTTCCCAATTGAATTCTCGATGGCTGTGAGCGCTGCCTTGGTCTAGTATTACAAGGGCAAGCCCAAAAGCTTGACCCAAACCAGATTATTGGGAGGAGTCTCCAAGAGCGGGTTAAACTCGAGCTACTAGGGATGGAGCTGTAAGAAACCACGGCCACAAACCCAGACTCTGTTCAACATGTCCTTTGCATCCTTCGTGTACAAGAAGTGTATGGAAAACCATGCATTCATCAATCGAATAACTAATCGACTAAATTTAGGGGGACTTTAGGGGGTACCCAACCATCAGACCCAAACCTTCTTTACCCAAATTTGCATTGCATCTTCAGCCAATATGGTTAAGAATCAATGTCTTATTTAGCATTGCAGCTTCGGCCAATGTGGTTAAGATTCAATGTCTCATTTACAGGGGTAGAATTAAAGGCATCGGAGCGATGGTGACATGATAAGAGAATTTTCCAAAGCCGTGGGAGTGACGTTCTGAGACTTTTCAACCACAACCATAAGAACAACTTTAATTGAAAAATAAGCTGAAGTATATGTAACGAATTGTAGCCAAGATATTGGAATTATTATTATATCATCAATAGCAATAAGAAATTTATGTATAATTTTCAAAAAAAATTCCGAGCGCAAGTTACCAAAGACAATATTGAAGTGAAGTTATGGCCATCCGACTCAACAAAATTTAATATGAAATTGAATCATGTTTCTTTGGCAGTTTGAGAAAGTACACCTTCAAATGAAGATGAATCCGAGGGCTTGTGGTTGTGTTATGTTAAACGTTATGGGATTCAGAACCAGGGTAAGAAGCATGTCTGTAGGTACTTTAATTTGTAAAAAAATTAATGAAATAAAAAATGTGAACTGAAAACCTTTATGGATTGAAATAAAAAATAACCATGGATTATACATAAATAATTTTGGATTACCCATGGAAAACCTTTTTTTTTCCTTTCTTTTTTCTTTTATACATAAATCAAAGCATGGATGGAGGAAAAATATCATCATGGTACTCTTTTACTCTTTTCCACCTCCGACTCATTCTTGGAGGAAAATTATCATGTAAATACAACAGACTACATCACAATAATTATAAAGATTCAAGAAAACCCTATAAAATTAATTGGCAGAGTCCTGGAGGTAGAGGAGATTGATGAACTCCAATGACGTTAACTTACAATTACCATTAAGGTCCATGCTCTGCGCCTGCGAGTGCGTTTTTCCCACTCTGAGAGCAAAGAGACCTATACAAAGGAAAATAAAAAAATGATAACACTGATCTCTGTACAGTTATAACCCTACCCCAGAAATGCTGATCCCTTTACATTTACAACCTCCCCAGAAAGCATACCTCTTTTTATTACAAAACCTTTGAAATGTTTGCTGCAATTCACAGGCTCACCTTTCCACTATTTAGTCCACCCCAGATGTAGTGGGATAGATCTTTTGAGGGCAGCAGGTATTGCAGCAAGAACAAATGATTTTGGCCAACATTTTTCCCCTCCTTTTAAGGGCCCTGGGCATTGCCAGAACTGATATGGTTACAACAGCAAATACCTGTCCTTTTATGGCCCTCCGTTTTTGCAGAAGGCTCACCATTGTTTCTTGGGGTATGCCACTGACAGGCCCTATCTTGGGCACACAAAAACATCGAACTTTCTTACACTCCATTATCTTAATTCAGAGTTTTCCTTCACAGGAATTCCAATGAATCATCGAAATAGAAGTAGTACATGATCCAAATGAGTCTCGAAGGCTTATTATAAGCTGCACCTTTTCTTTTTCTTTGAAGAAAATAAAACTGTAAAGGGAGCCCCCAAATCAATTTTCTACATTTTCGAATGTCTATAATGGGGTCGGGAGCACGTCATAATTAGTTAGTTTGCTTCAAATATCTGAAAGGCCATTCAAAGATTTGAAAGGGAACTTTTCAAAGCCAGCAAGTGATTGAAATATTGAACTCCCATTACTGAAGGGTGCCAGCAAGTACGAAATAAAATTCGAAAAGGAAGCACCCACAGTACTAATTTGTTACATTTTCGACATCTGTGATGGGAACCTGTCACAATTAGTTTGTTTTTGTTATGTTTTTCTTTCAAATATTTGAAAGGCCACGCGAGAAGGTGATTGAAACCTTACTTGAGATAAAATATACACATAATTGAAAAGAAGGAGTTGTAGCTCTCAGGTGAGTACTGCACCTGGAGACTAAACTCAAACGGAGAGATCACTCTACATTCATTAATCAGAAAATACATCTTTAAGTACATTACAAGAAATCAAGAAGTTGTAAATAGACTCCTAAATTCTAGGAGCAAATCCTAAACTAAGGAGATACGTTACAACTATGTAACCTTTTCTCCATTAATACACAAATAATATAATTATTTCCAACTCCCCCCCTTAATGGAGAAAGGATTATCCTGAACTCCTAACATCCCTCTAAACAATTCAAACTTTACACATGAAAGAGGCTTAGTAAAAATATCAACCATATTGTCACAAGTTTTACAATATTCAACAAAAATTTCTTTTGACTGTAGTTTTTCTCTAACAAAATGGAACTGAGTGTCAATATGTTTGGTGTTTTTATGAAACACTGGATTGTATGCTAGTTTAATGGTGCTCGGGTTGTCGCGTTTAATGGAAGTTGAGTTTTTTTGTTCTTCTCCCGCATCATTGAGAAGCCTTATCAACCAGATCGCTTCACATGTGGCTGCACACAATGCTTGGTACTCAGCTTCACATGAAGATAAGGCTATATTACTTTTCTTTTTGCTGCTCCATGCTATGACCCTAGATCCTATGCTAAATGCGTAACCTGTGATAGACCTTTAATCATCCAGGTTACCTGCCCAGTCTGAATCTGAAAAACCTTCTAGAGTAACATCAGATGTGTCAGTGTATAAAATACCATAATTATTAGTACCACAAAGATACCTCAACACGCTTTTTGCTGCAACCCAGTGACTTTCAAGTGGTTCAGACATAAATTGTCTCAACACACTAACAGAGTATGCCAAGTTTGGTATAGTTGTTGTGAGATATATCAAACTCCCAACTAGTTTTTTGTACATAGTGGAATCCACCTCCTTAGTGCCATCGTCACTGCACAACTTCAAATTCTACTGCAATGTTGTTGCTGCTGACCTACACTACTCCATGCTGATTTTTTCCAGCAGACTTCTGGCATACTTTACTTGAGTAAGAAAAGTTTTTCCAGTATCTCTCCATAATTCCAATCCCAAATAGTAATGGATACTTCCGAGATCTTTCATTTCAAAAACTTGTGCCATCAGTCGTTTGATTTCTTTGATCAAATTATCTGCATTTTTTGTTATAATCATGTCATCCACATATAAAGAAATCAAAATAATCTGCCCCTGTTTATTGTACTTGGTATACAAATTTGGGTCATTCATACTCCTCTGAAAACCATGTTGTAAAAATAAAGAATCAATCTTTTCATACCAAGACCTGGGTGCTTGTTTTAAGCCATATAGTGCCTTTCTGCAAACAAGATGTTCCTACCCCTTCTTAACAAAACCTTCAGGCTGTACTAAGTAAATTTCTTCTTTCAATTCACCATTTAAAAATGTAGACTTAACATCTAGCTGGTGTAGCTCCCAATTATGTTTTGTTTGTAAAGAAATAAGCATTCTGATAGTGTTTAAATTCTCTACAGGAGCAGAGGTATCATCAAAATCTATACTTTCTTGTTGTGAATACCCTTTTGCAACCAATCTAGCTTTTAGTTTTTATATACTTCCATCTGCATTCATTTTAGGTTTATACAACCATTTACATCCTATTGGTGTTTTACCTTTAGGAAGTTCAACTAAATCCCAAGTGTTATTTCTAGTAATAGATTCAATCTCTTCATTCATTGTAGCCCTCCATGCCTCAGATTGACTAGCTTCTTTATAATTTGTGGGTTCTACAATGTTTAAAATATTTGACATCAAAGCATAGTCTTTCAATCTGGATGGTATTTGAGTCTTCCTACCTGATCTCCTTGGTAGGGGACTTACCTCAAATTTGTTTGCTTCAGATTTATTCGGGCTTGCATTATTGATTATATCACCTTCTTCCTGTTCTTCTTTATGCTCCTGCTCACGTTCATCCTCGCTTCTTTCCTCCATCAATAATGGAATGTGCCAATCAACATCACTGTCATCCTTTCCTTCTTGAACCTGTTCATGAAATACTACATCCATGCTTGCAAATATTTTATGAGACTCAGGATTGAATAACGTATATGCTTTAAATTCAGTGCCCTATCCAACAAAGATGCATTTGATAGCTTTAGGGTCTAATTTATTCCTATCAGTTTTGGGTATATGGGCAAAGGCTTTTGACCCAAATATTCTCAAATGATTTATTGCTGGTTTGATTCCATATAATTCTTCTAAGGGGGTTTTGAAGCCAAGACATTTGGTAGGACTTTTGTTCTTTAAATAGACAACAGTGTTAATAGCTTCTGCCCAAAAACTATTAGATAGACCCTTACCTTGTAACATACTCCTTGCGCACTCCATTAAAGTTCTATTCTTGCACTTTGCCACTCCATTCTGCTGTGGTGTGTGAGGCACTGTAAACTGGTGAACAATCCCATGAGATCTGCAGAATTTCATTAATTCCCCTAACCTGTATTCTCCCCCTTGATCTGAGCGGATAATTTTTATACTTTTTCCTAACTGTTTTTCCACTAAGGTTTTAAATTATATAAAGTAATGGAAAGTCTGACTCTTTTTACTCAGAAAATAAACCCATGAGTATCTAGTGCAATCATCAGTGAATAAAAGAAAGTAATATGCACCACCTAGCGACCTCGTCTGCATAGGTCCGCATATGTCAGTATGCACTAGTTCTAGGATATCTCTTTCCTTCCTTCTATCATGCACATGAAACTCTTCTCTATGCATTTTTCCTAAGGCACATCCATCACAATTTAACTGAGTACTGTGAAAGACAGGGAGTTCCCCAACCACACCTTTTCTCTGTAATAACATGGAGGTCCTGCAAATTCAGATGACCGAATCTCTGGTGCCAGATTTTTTCTGCTGTCGATCGAGCTGCAACCATGGCTTGCTGTGGCATACTTTTTACAGCTAGTCTGTATAGGCTCCCTATATGCATGCCTGTTGCAACAATCTCTTTCCTGCAATCCTTAATGACACAATGAGTCTTGAAGAATTCGACTTGCATATCTTGATCAGTTATCATGGATACAGATATCAAATTTTTCTTAATCCCAAGTACATATAAAACATTTTTAAGACGAGTAATGTCACCATTTGGTAACTTTACCGGAATATGCCCATACCCTTTAATCTCATATCCACTATCATCTCCTAAGTAAATTTTTTATCCATATGAACTTTCTTCAAGAGTTTCAAAAGATTCCTTCTTACCTGTCATGTGAGAGGATGCACCAGAATTGACATACCAGATGTCATCCTCATTAGATGATGAAAGGGCATAGTCAGTTGTGAATAGTCGAAATTCATGGCTGAGATCTTCATCTTCTTCAACAAAGTATCCTCTGTGCTTCGCCTGATTTTTATTTGCATCATCTGCCTGCTTCTTAAGGCATTGAATTTGTATATGACCTTCTTTCCCACAATAATAACATCTTCTTACATACATACCTCTATACGGTCTCTTTTGCGATGTGAAACTGATTTTTTTGAGAAAATTTATGACAAAAATGTTGAAAACTAAGAAATTATTGAGGGGCTATGAATGAATAATTGTGTCTTTTAAATGACTAATTTCAAATTATTCTACTAGTCTTTCAATTCCTTCTTTAATGTATTAACAAATTTATATACATGTTTAACAATTAACCATGAATTCACAGGACAACATGCAAGCGACTCATGGAACACATTGAGACACCAGATATAAGTGGAAACCCATAAAGGGAAAAATCGTGAATTTTGGTTGTGATGTAAAGGAAACCCCCCACTCCCTCTTTTACATAAATTTTGTAGGCTCCTACCTACAGGAGGCTTCAACCTGTTTTTTCTTCTACAAGCTACAACTTGCTGGGAGCACCCACTCCCTCTTCTACAAGCTCCAATCTACTCTTTTTGGGCTACTACCTAGAATGAGATACAATCCCTTGATAAGATTACAAATTTACTTTGCTAGTTTTACTTGGTATTTGTCTATGCTATGAACTATAACTTTGTCCTCATTTCAACTATTTATCACCTCTATTCATCTTCATCAATTTTTCTTCACTTCTACTCCTCTTATTTTCTCTCTCTTTACGAGGAAATTCATGAACTTGGACTCACATAATTCAATCCTATAGTAAATCATCAAAAAATGCATCTTTTTATATACAATATCGTTGATTGTTTGTATTCCATGTTGGAAGCTAAAGTGAAAGGTTGCCTCCTTGTATTTCAGGCTCTTTGTGGTCTACCTATTCATTTTTGAATTTGAATGTCAAGTCAAGACAAATGGACCTAGATGGATACAAGGTGATAGATGTGTATTGGTGTATATATTATGTGGTTGGCCTAGTTAATGGTGAACAAGTGGTGAAGGTAACTACTACTGTTAAGAATAGAAAAGGTGATTGTTGTTGATGAAAATTTTCCACCATCTATAAATATTAGATTTAGATTATCTAACCTTATGGAAAATGATAACAAATTAATTCTTTTGTTCTAGAAATTTGTTTATGTGCTCATAAACATTGGCGAGAGGTTTTCCTCCAATACCTTTGTACTTTTGATGAGTATTCTTAATGGCATAAATATTCTATGAAATGACAACTTCATTTATTCACAACGGTTTAGCAAAGACTTAGCAACTTCTTAAGAAACCTCTCATTTCTCATGTTAATTTCATTTTGATTATACATAAGGTTCCTACTCACAACCATACTCTCAATGGAGGAAATACCAACTTCTATGGAGGGGATGAGATATGGCATACACATTTTAATATCAAGATTACAAGTTATGAAAAACTTCTCCTTTTCTCAATTCCTCTCCAAATCATATTGATCAGGGTGGGAAATTTAGTAAGTAAAGGTGGCAAGGGTACCAGTCTAAGATGTGGGAAATTCTATCGATAAACCCGACCTGGCCTTACTCATTTTGGTAGTGAAATCAAACACCCCCTAACATTATTTGGATCAACTATTATCTAACCTATTTGCTTTATTGAAAGCTTTAAAAGCTCTTCACTACCCATTTTTGTAGCCCTGTCAGAACAAAAGCCAGAGGTTTGGTCCCATCGATCCCTACCTTCTCTACAATTCTGTCAAAAGAATGGGTCCTTACCTTATGCTTATGACTGTTCACCATGGGTAACCTACTTACCAAGATAAGCTACATACTTGTATCCTTTGTTTGTAGGTTATGTAGAGTACAACCCTATCGATATCATTAACTTAGTAATGGAGATCATAAATACATCAAAGCATAATTATAACACTATGTCATAGCTTAGATATGGGATTAGATTAGGATAAGTAAGCTAGTAATAATGGAATAACAAGGAGCGATGTTAGATAATGTATATGTTAAACACAACTAACTTTAAGGTTCATAGCATAACATGAAGGGTTTATGTAGTGTCTCTCTTACCTCATGAAGTAACTAAGAATTCTCCAAGATTTCTATTCTTGTACATGTATAAATATGATCAAGATAAAGGTTTTGATAATTAGATCTTAAAAGATAATTTACACTAACTTTGTGTATGATATTATCAATGTAGATGAAGTTAATTCATACAAATATCTTAGAGTTGACCTTCATTACAGGATTCATTGGAGCTCTAGCATTGAGAAATGATTAACAAAGGATGGAAAGCTTATTTGGTCTTGAAAAATATAAACAAGTGTTACAAGGTAGCTTAGTCCCTACCACCTAAGTTAGAAATTATGCTCTTAGAAAAATTGCATATAATATGGTTGTGACCAAGTTAACTTAGAATCATTTGATGGGTCAAGAATAGTTTTGGAGGGAAAATAAGTTTGACCAAAAGTAGGTCAAAGGAACTCACCACGGATCTCATAATAGATGGGGCAGTGAGATATGAAAAAATTATCCTCTGATTCGACCTCGCGAAGATGGCATAACTCGCAACTCCTCTATGATTGGACAATTTGGTGATCCACCTCAACTCCAACTCCTATGCGAGCGCACTTTGAACTCATTCATGATAGGTCTTTCTCTATCGTTTGTTGGAAAATTTCACTCTAATATCTTGTTATTGTGGAAACTTAGAAACATATCTCTTTCGTTCGGTGGAAACTTGGAATGGGTGGATACTTTTGGGGAATGGGCTCTCTCACCTCACGGGGCTACATCATACGTGCCCCTTGGCCACTGAGATAGGATCAACAATAATATTCAGGTCTCTATCCGTTGAACTCAATCACTATCTCGTCTGGTGGAAACATGGATAAATCAAGATCTTGTTTGGCGATGTAACATGGCTCAAGCACTATCTCGTAAGGCACCAACATGTCTCGCTCTCATTCTTTTCTTTAAGAGTATCAATCGTTACAACATATAGTTGTTTTTTTATAAGACTTTCCCTTTGATATAATTTCGATCTCAAATGAATACACTCTTAACCTGATTTCCTTCCACCATTACCTAATGAATATTAAGCTTAATTTATCTATTTTTTGAAAAGAAACAAGTTCGATAGATCTACTCTTCCACCAAGTTTCTTTTTCATATAAGATTTTTGTGAATAACATTTGATTTCATTCAAGTGAGTATTATGATTGTTGCATTATTCAGTTTTTTAATCTACCTTTTTCTCTTTTTATAATAGGCTATATCTTAATGGATTAATTTTATAGATTATTTTATTTATGCACTCTATATTGATGGGAATATTGTTGTGGAGTTTTATCCTTGGAGGTTTTCTTCAATAAGGTTTTCTTTTTAAATGGTTCCCCTTTCTAGTGAAAATAATATTTTCTTACCCGCAACAGTGTGAATTTTCTATCCCTAGGTGATCGTGGTGCTAATGGTCTCTTATTAAATAACTCATAACATAATTTAGTTAACAATGCAGAAAATGAAATTTATGAACATTGCGTCAAACATACAGTAGTGAAAAAACAAACAACAGAAGAAATAAAGTACATACGCAAGTTTTTATACTTCTAATAAACTTTTCACGGATGCTCCACTCATCTTGGATTGGATTGGTTGGGATTGGATAATAAACTTGATCACTATACTCTGTTAATCTACTTGGTTACTCACACTAGATACTTCGCTTGGGTACCAGTTATTTAAAACATTCTCATTCAACATTCTCGACCAATTAAATATACTCTTTAGGAAACCCAAGGCCTGACTCTCCTCAGGGCACCTCAAAGGATTTTCTTTGCCATGAAAATAATGACCCAATAATGGTTGCAATAATAAATTTTCCCAATAAAATAAAAATGGTAACTCAAAAATCTTGTAATATTTCATTGTTATATGAGGTAATTTCTTCATTACAAAACTAAAACGTTGATAGGTTGCTCTCTTAAGATGCAATTTATTGATTTTTCTTAAAAGAACATTGTTGTGTTCCTTTTCTTTTCAATGTATTTTCAATTGTAGGTTCCAAATTAAGCCATTTTATTTTCTTCCATTTTGTCATCTTATTTTTATTTTAGCATCTATTGTTTTGTGTAACCCCAACAATTTGAAGCTATTAACTCTTCTTATTTAGACACAAAATCAGTTCACTTGGATTTTTTTCTTCTTTTCACACAATAAACTAATAATATGTTGAAAAAAAATCACTAAATCTTGTAAATAATAGCCTCAAGAGTTGAATTTTTTGGAAATTTTGGTTACATCTCTCATTCTCTATGATTTTGGTGCTCATGGGTTATTGAGAGTGCTGAATCCGTTTCCACCATATTAAAAAAAAAATCACCAAATTCTAAAAAAATTAGTTGTCGAGATAAAATCATCACCTAGTTAGAAATAGATGAAATCATCACTTAGTTAGGAAAAACATCTTTAAATGCTAGATGCATCAACTTACACTACACATGTTTATTTGATGTAGTTATTTTCCTTTACTAAATATTTGTTGATTAATATGCATAAGCTTGTTTGATTGATGTGGTTGTACTTCTTCATCATGGTTGATGGTTTTTTTTTTCTAAGTTAGGCTAATTATATTAGATCATATAAAACAAAAGGTTACAAGTCGCATCTTGAGGATTGAACAAGTTCAGTCTGCAGGGAAGAGTTTAGAGAATTCTATCATGTGCTGGACTTCCCCTACTGGGGAGACCAGTCCTTAGAGGTTCAAAAAATACTGCTGCCCATGATCGGAAACTAACAGAAGCAGTTTGCAAAATTATACACAATAGCCAGAGAAAAACATTTTTAAACATGTGCAATCTACGAAGAGATGAAAATAAAGTCCTAAGGATGACCTGCATGCTTATCACTGGAAGTAGGAAGCTCCTCGAGGATCCTACACACGTAGCCAACATCCTCCATCCCCGAGTGTAACGTGTGTGCATCAGACGGCTAGCGTGAATTCGCCACATTATCCTTAGGCTAAGGGACTTCCTGTTGTGGAGAGAAGCCGCCTATGTTCAAGTCCAAACTTCTACCCACATCTAATTCTAGACTGCTACCACTGTTGCTTCCTGTATCACCAGAGTCGCTACTGCCACTCGTTGCACTTTGCATCGGAAGGGATTTCATCTTGCGCAGGGTGAAAGGAGGTTCAGGGGAGATGGTGGACTTACGCGCTCGTTTTTTGCTACGAGGGGAGGGGGGCAGTGGAGCCGAAGCAGGGAGTTGTAGAGAAAGCTGGGCATTAAAGTTGACAGGGGGAGAACTGGGAAATTCGTTCCAATCAAGGGAGAGGTTAATTTCACATCCATGGGAGAGTGAAATGGAAGGGCAGGGAGGACGAGAAGGCTGGCCGCGCCCACTAGCTCTCTGGCATCGTTGCTTGTGATGCCGAGGCATGATAGTCCACAGGGGCGAGTCTCCTGACTAGAGGGAGACATAATCAAACTTCCGAGGAGGGAGACGACTAGAGAGAGCTCCAGGCTTGGATGAGTAAGAGTAGTGCACCAGAGACCGGGGAGTGACAAAAGAAAAACGCACAGCAAGCGAACGGGCATAGCTAATAATGCTAGTGAGAGCCAAGGTGGTGGAGTAAATGGCCATGGCTGGCAGCATTAAAGGAATGCAGGCCTGGTACGTCGATGGTACGGTGGCATAGGGTGGAGTAAAGGATCCCTCACGCCAGGTTTTATGAAGGAGCTCATCCCAAAGTCTGAGCACGTGAAGCCGCTGAGTGTCCATCCTCATGGCAGCCCCGTGGCACCTCCTCACCTTAATTGTCACCCGCATCCGGGTTCATCATGGTTGATGTTAATGCTTACAATTTAATCTAATAATAACGATTTCTATTTATAGTTTATATTGTGATTTTATGGTATTGGTGGTGAAGGATTAGAGATTAATGTGATGTATTTAAATTATCTAAATATGTATTGGCTAACTTAAAAGTTAAATAATGAATTTTAGTAGAATTTGTATCAACTTACACTACACATGTTTATTTGATGTAGGTATTTTCCTTTACTAAATGTTTGTTGATTAATATACATAAGTTTATTTGATTGATGTGGTTTTTCTTCTTCATCATGGTTGATGTCAATGCTTACAATACAATTTAATAATTGTGATTTTGATTTCCAGTTTATATGGTGATTTTCATGGTATTGGTGGTGAAGGATTAAATAGGTTTCGTTTTGAAAAAGAGTTAACTTATATGTAAATTTCCAAACACATTTTTTCTCCTTTTTCAACTTTTTTCTTTACGTTGACCTTTTTTATTTTAATTTCATTGTATATTTAAAAATCCTTATTAAAACATCCTCTTCATCGTTCACATTTATTATACTATGCTTTTATCTCTTAGTGAGATTAAAGTATTTTTCAACAAATTCAATTATATCATTGTTTCCATATTGAAGTTAAAAAGAATCTGTCATATTTGCTAGGTGATAAAACCCTAGGTTGGCTAGAAAAATTTTCAACATCCATTAGTTTGTAAGTTTAATAATTTGTCGAAACCTTTGTTTCTTCTTATATTTTTCCATGTGAAAGGAAAACATGTCACCATTGTTTTCTAAATAATTGATGCTCCACTATAAGATTTCACTTTTATCTCAATACTTTCCCAATTTCTGCTTGAGATATTGAGAGGTGGTTGATACAAGGTGATAGATGTGTATTGATGTATATAATATGTGGTTGGCCTAGTTGATGGTGAAAAAGTGGTGAAGGTAACTACTACTGCTAAGAATAGAAAATGTGCTTGTTGTTAATGATAATGATTGCCACCATCTATAAATAGTAAATTTGAATTATTCTTATGGAAAATGATAACAAATTAATTCTTTTGTTTTAGAAATTTGTTTATATGCTCATAAATATTGGAGAGATGTTTTCCTCAAATATCTTTGTACTTTTGATGAGTATTCTTAATGACATCAATATTATGTGAAATGACTACATCATTTATTCACAATGGTTTAGGAAAGACATAGCAACTTCTAAAGAAACCTCTCATTTCTCATGTTAATTGTATTTTGATTGTACATAAGGTTCCTACTCACAATTACCATACTCTCAATGGAGGAAATTCAAACTTTTATGAAGGGAATGAGATATGGAATATTCCTTTTCATATCAAGATTATAAGTTATAAAACACTTTTCCTTTTTTCAATTCCTCTCCAAAGCCTATTGATTGGGATGGGAAATTTAGTAAGTAAAGGTGGCAAGGGTACCAGTCCAAGATGTGGGAAATTCTATGGATAGGATAAACCCACCCTGGCCTTACTCATTTTGGTAGTGAAATCCAACTCCCCCTAAGATTGTTTGGATCAACTATTCAAAAACCTATTTCATTTATTGCAAGCTTTAAAAGCTCTCCATTGCGTGTTTTTCCAGCATTGCGAGAATGAAAGCCAAAGGTTTGGTCCCATCGATCCCTAACTTCTCTACGTTTTTTTTTTTAATATCGGGTCCTTACCTTACGCTTATGAGTGCTCACCTTGGGTAATCTACCTACCAAGATAAGCTACATACTTCTATCTCTTGTTCATAGGTCATGTAGAGTACAACCCTATCGATATCTTTAGCTTAGTAATGGAGATCATAATATACATCAAAACATAGTTATAGCACTATGTCATAGCTTAGATATGGGATTATATTAGGATAATTAAGCTAGTAATCATGGAATAACAAGGACCTATGTTAGATATTGTATATGTTAAATACAATTAATTTTACGGTTCATATCATAACATGAAGGGTTGATGTCGTGTCTCTTTTACCTCATGAAGTAAGTAAGAATTCTCCTAGATTTCTATTCTTATACATGTAAAATATTGTGGAGATAAATGTTGTGATAATTAGATTTTAAAAGATCATTTACACTAAATTTATGTATGAGATTATCAATGTAGAGAAAGTTAATTCATACAAATATCTTGTTAATTCATACAAATATCTTAGAGTTGACCTTCATCACAAGATTCATTAAGCACTAGCATTAAAAAATGATTAATAAAAAATGAAAAACTTCTTTGGTATTGAAAACCACAAAAAAGTGCTTATTGATATACAAGAAGGGATCTTAATAATTCTAATTTATATTTAATTCTTATTAATAATTATTAATATTTAATTAATAAACCTTCATAGGATACATGTTTAGTTGTGGACTTTTAATTTAGATGTAAGATGAAATATAACGACAACCAATATCCAGTTTGCTAAATATCATTTAATACTTCTCTTGTTTTAGAAATTATACTATCCACCATTGTACAAAATAGTGGAAGACTTGGTTACAAGGTGGATAAGATTTGTGCCCCGGAATTTGATGTTTCAGAAATTTATTTATTTATTATTTTTTTTTTCTGGTTTTCCAAAGGTATTAAAATGTGAAAAGTGATGGGTAAATAAAAATTGAATCCCATAAATTTGATATTTAATAATTAATATCAAATTTGAGAGGACAAGTCCGAGTAAGAATGTTTTCCAGAACTTCAAAAGATAAGCACTATTCATGGGGGATTTTAGACCTTCAAACGATGATGAATCCGAGGAGCTTGTCGTATGTCAAACGCTTGTGGGAAGCATTCCTGTATATACTATATACTTCAATTCGTAATTTAATTTATGAAATAAAACATATAAACTGAAAACCTTTACCGATTGAAATAAAAAAATAACCATTGATTATACATACAGAATTTTGGATTACCCATGGTAAACCTTTTTCTTTTTGGTCTTTTCTTTTTTCTTTTATACATAAATCAAGCATGATTGGAGGAAAAATATCATCATGGTACTCATTTCCGCCTCCGACGCATTCTTGGAGGAAAATTATCATCTAAATACAAAAGAATACATCACAATAATTATAAAGATACAAACAAACGCTATAAAATTAATTGTCAGAGTCCTGGCGGCAGAGGAGATTGATGAGGAGATTGATGAACTCCAATGACGTTAACTTATAATTACCATTCAGGTCCATGCTCTGCCCCTGCGAGTGCCTTTCGCCCACTCTGAGAGCAAACAACCCTATAATAAAAAATAAAAAAAATTGATAACATTGCCCAAAAAACACTGATTTCTGTACAGTTATAACCCTGCTCCAGAAAAGATGATCCCTGTACATTTACAACCTCCCCAAAAGCAGACCTCTCATTACAAAACCTTTGAAATGTTGGCTGCAATTCACAGCCTCACCTTTCCACTATTTAGCCCAGCCCAGATGTAGTGGGATAGACCTTTTGAGGGCAGCAGGTATTGCCGTAAGAACGAATGATTTTGGCCAACATTTTTCCCCTCCTTTTAAGTGCCCTGGGCAATGCCAGAACTGATATGGTTACAGCAGCAAATACCTGTCCTTTTATGGCCCCCAGTTTTGGCAGGAGGCTCACCATTTTATTTTGGGGTATGCCGCCGACAGGCCCTCTCTTGGGCACACAAAAATATCGAACTTGCTTACACTCCATTATCCTGATTCGGAGTTTGCCTTCACAGGAATTCCAATGAATCACCGAAATAGAAGTAGTACATGACCCAAATGAGTCCGGAAGGCTTCTTATAAGCTGCACTTTTTATTTTTCTTTGAAGAAAATAAAACTGTAAAGAGAGCCCCCACAGCAATTTGCTACATTTTCGAATGTCTGTAATGGGGTCGCGAGCGCGTCACAATTAGTTAGTTTGCTTCAAATATCTGGAAGGCCATTGAAAGATTTGAAAGGGCACTTTGCAAGGCCAGCAAGTGATTGAAATCTTGAACGACCATTACTGCAGGGTGCCTGCAAGTACGAAATAAAACTCGAAAAGGAAGCACCCACAGTATTAATTTGTTACATTTTCGACAGCTGTGATGGGAACCTGTCACAATTAGTTTGTTTTTGTTATGTTTTTCTTTCAAATATTTGAAAGGCCACCTTGCAGGGCGAGCAGGTGATTGAAACCTTGCAGTTGCCATTTACTGCACGGGGTTCTTGTGAACGGCGTTCACATGTTGCAGAACATCACTTTCACATCTTGAAAATTCCTCTTTACAGGTCATGATCCTGATTCCTCTTAGCCAAAGGCCACTTTACCTAAGTGATTGAAACCCTGTATACCCCATTTATACACGCAGCTAACACGTAGGACTTCGTGAAATAATTCTCATGTAGTATCACATCACATTTGATCAGAATGGCATGGTAGGATAATGAGTATTTAACTTTTTCTAAAATGGGACATCTAGGTTTGACTGAGCAGTAAGCGGTGTACTATTCTGGTGATAAAATAATCTTCACAAATATTAAATCAATATGTATAAGTTTAAAGTCATTATAATAATACGTAATATGGATTAGTATGTTTCAATATCTTAGTTGGAGAATTGAATATGAGTGGAGAGAATAACGATTATTTCTCTCAACTATTTAAAATAAATCTAATTGACATCCTAACAAACTATATATAAAAAGATAATAAACATTCTAAATAACAATCAAAAAATACATTCTAAATAACAATAAAAAAATACAAACATTAGATTGTTGCTACTAAAATGTAAAGGTTAAATGTTTTTTTTTTTTTCACAATTATTTTTCTGGTTAATTTTAAATAAAATTGGACAAATTTTTATTTTTTTAATTTTAATTTAAATTATTTAATCTCAGTGCCATATCATTCAAAAATGTATTTTAAACAACAAAAAAAATCTTGAAATTATATTGCCAAAATTATGATAAATTTCAGTGAAATAGTTAAATTTGAAATACCTTGTAAAATTTGAAATATTAAGTATATTTAATACACTTCAAGTTTTCAGGTAATTTATTACCATCTCTATAATTAATATACATCATAACTATATATATATATATATATATATATATATGAATAATTTAATTTTATATGACAAATATGTACTATCCTCTTAAGAATTATCAATAATTAAATTATTCTAAAAACCTTATTTCAAAATAAACATGTCCAAATCAATCTAATTATATAATAAAAAATTTATAACTCATTTCATATGACAAATATCTAATATCCTTTTTAATAAATATCAATGATTAAATTATTTTAAAAACTTTATTTGAAAAGAAATATACCCATTAATATAATAAAAAATAAAACATAACATGGAATTAAAAATAAAACATGACACGGAAAGATACCTCTTTACCTGTCCAAATTACAGATTATTCCGAATATTCGTTTTCTTTGGCTAGGTCTTAAAAGTGCGCTGAATTTTATTTGATTTAATATTATAACATATGTAATGCGTAACATCTTGGCGTGTTAGTCTAAGTCCATAAAATTTGAAGTAGATGCATAAATCGACAACCTTTAGATTTGGTTGACGGAGTGATTCACATCATGGGTGTATTCTCAAGGTTTCAGGATTCATGCAATGATCACCCAACCTTTTTAGCTAATATACAAAAGCACACAGATGAATCCTAGAAAGAGAGACGAGAGAGTTTTTGATAATGGGTGTGAAGATTAAAGAGATAAAATCGAACTGTGCCCGTGGGAATATTTTATTTTTTGGCTTGGGATATTCATTGAAATTTTTAAATTTATAATTTAAAAAAAAAATTGAAGTTTGGTTTTTTAAAATTTTTTATAATTAAATTTAATTATTGTTAATATTTTTAGGCATTAATTAATTAGAGAGATTGATTTGTATTATTACAAATATTTATAGGCATCAATCTATTTGAGATACCAATTTTCAATGTTGTAAATATTTTTAGACATAAATCTATATCATTGAGTTTGTTTGCCACTTTGTCTTTACTAGGTCTACTAGCTACTTATGTTTTTACTAGGTTTGAGTTTGTTTGCTACTTTGTCTTCACTATGTTTACTAGCTACTTATGCTTATGCTTTTACTAGGTTTTCTTGTTGCTTCTACCTTCCCCAATTCTACTTCTCCCAAAACTTGTTTTTGGCCTTTTCCCAAGAACAAACTTGTATTGCTTGCCATATATCTAATTTTGCAAATTTGATTTTGAAATTTTTACCTTCTATATGTGTCTGCAAAATTGATTTTGAAATTTTTACTTATGTCTCTTCACATCTCTAAAAATTTCATAATTTGAAGTCTCAAAAAAGAAATTAAAACAAAATTTCTAGGTTGACCTATTTGAAACTGATTTCAAGACTATTTAGAAACCCTGACATCCACAAGGCATATCTATGAAATTACACAAAACCAAAGTTTAAATTTTTTTACCATAAGTTCTTAGAGATCTTGGTTCTCTGGAAAAACAAAGTTTAATTTTTTTACGATACATAGAGATCTTTGTTTTGTCTTCTCAAGATTCCATAAACATATAAGATTTTGGAATTTTTACTTATGTCTCTTCACATCTCTAAAAATTTCATAATTTGAAGTCTCAAAAGAGAAATTAAAACAAAATTTCTAGGTTGACCTATTTGAAACTGATTTCAAGACTATTTAGAAACCCTGACATGCATAAAACATATCTATGAAATTACAGAAAACCAAAGTTTAAATTTTTTTACCTTAAGTTCTTAGAGATCTTGGTTCTCTGGAAAAACAAAGTTTAATTTTTTTACCATAGATACCTAGAGATCTTTGTTTTGTCTTCTCAAGATTCCATAAACATATAAGAAAATAAGTTATAGACAAAATGCCAAACTACCTTGTTTGACTCAGATTTTTAGGAGCATTGAGTATCTCTAACTTGTTTAGAGAATATCTCCAAAAGTATAGCAAATCAACACCTCAAATTGTATCACATGTACATGAAGATCTTACCTTTATCTCCTCAAAATTTCACGGTTTGAAAAATCCCAGAATAAAATTACAGGGAAAGTGCCAAACTGAGTAGTGTGAAGTAAATTTTAGGAACATCCAAGAACCCTATATTCCTCATAGCATATCTCCCAAAATATAGTGAAATGATTCGAGAAATTTTCACTACATGTATATGAAGATCTCACCTCCATCTCTTAAATGACCAATTTCAAATTATTTTACCAGTCTTTCAATTATTTCTTTAATGTATTAGAATAAATTTATATGCATGTTTAACAATTAACCATGAATTCATAGGAAAACATCCAAGAATGACCAATTTCAAATTATTTTAACAGTGTTTCAATTATTTCTTTAATGTATTAGCAGCTTTATATGCATGTTTAACAATTAACCATGAATTCATAGGAAAACATGCAAGCGACTCATGCAACACACTGAGACACCAATATAAGTGGAAACCCATAAAGGGAAAAACCCAAATTTTGGTTGTGATGTAAAGGAAAGAAACTAATCCCTATTTTACATCAATTTTGTAGGCTTCTACCTACAGGAGGCTTTGACCTGGATTTTCTTCTGCAAGCTTCAACTTGCTCTGAGCACCCACTCCCTCTTCTACAAGATCCAACCTACTTTTTTTCTGCTACTACCTAAAATGAGACACCAATAAGATTACAAATTTACTTTGTTGGTTTTACTTGGTCTTGGTTTATGTTATGAACTCTATCTTTGTCCTCATTTCAGTTGTTTATCACCTCTATTCGTCTTCCTCAATTTTTCTTCACTTCTGTTCCTCTTCCTCTTTACTAGGCAATTCATGAACTTACTCTCTCATAATTCAATTCTATAGCAACTCATTCAAAAATGCATCCTTTATATACAAAGCTCGTTGATTGTTTTTATTCCGTGCATGATTCTGAAGTGAAAGGTTGCCTCTTTGTATTCCAGGTTCTTTGTGGCCTACTTATTCATTTTTGAATTTGAATGTCAAGTAAAGAGAAATGGACCTCGTATTATTCAAAAAGCCAAAGTAACATAAGCCAACATAAATGATTTCATAAGTCAATGCTCAAAATTATCTTTATCCATGCTACAAAACACGAACGTTGATTACCCATTGGTAATCTAGGCTACAGATGCTAGTTTTCCTCTAACAACCTCGGTTGCAAACACAATTATCTAGGCTCTAATTTGCGTCAATTCCATGAATTAGGGAAAAATTAGAATTCTTCTCATAGAATTGCAATCATATGTATCACAACATCTTCAAGCTCCTGAAGAAAATCTTTAACATCAATAACATGATTATGTGAATTAGATTGCAAGGTGGATACTAATCATAGATTCCATGGCTTGGATATAGTGCCTTCTTAGAAATGTAAACTCAACATATGTCATATTGAAAGATGATGATAAAATTAATATTCAACAGAAATAAACATATTTGTATTCATATTCTCCAGTGTGCCATCTATTTACTTTTAAGGATGAGAAGCAAGAAATTTTACAACTTTGTTTACAAACCACTGTAACAAGTCTTGATTCTTCAAATCATTGTACCAACTGTAATCAACCTTTAAAACCAAGTGCATTCATTTATATCTTTGTATCCATTTTACTGAAGGCCTTTATAGCCATTTCACATCAATTCCAGCATTATCGACAAAAAAATTCCAAGGTGACACGTTCATTCTACAAATCACATTTTTGCTCCACTTATAAAATGCTAAGAGTATTCTCCAGCTTCTCTTGCACATATCAGATCTCTTCTTACTTGGATAATATTCAAATGCACTTATTTATCCTTTATTTTTGATCTTTCTCCATTTAATTATGGAGTTGACTAGTAAAATTGGATGGGTCGATATGTACCTTTTGGTCGGGCTAACCTCGCAGAATATTTCATATCTTCTCATTCTTATTGTGTTAGAAAGAGTTCCATATACTATAGAAAATGACTTAGAATAATATTTCTAACCATATATCATATGCTCCCATTTGAGTTAGATATTTAGAGTAAAAATGTATTCAAAGATAGGTTATTCAAATTAAGCATAAAAAAACTAGCTATCTAAAAATGATTTTCAACAATTTTAATTTTGCAATCTTTATCTCAAACATTTGTTATCTCCCCCTATCTTTGAAATCAATGAAAATAATATTTCAAACAATCTCCATATTGAAAACTTTATCTTAGACATATCTGGTGTCCCCCTTTCTTTGACATCAATCAGAACAATATTTCCAACATATTCCTCTCAATCAACACCTTGCGTACTACAGTTTTGATGTGCTAATATAAATCCAATTTATTGTGATATTTGGTATCATTGGCTCTGGTGTCACTAGTTTCAATATGTAATTTCATATCTCATCATCGATATCTAAATCATGGATAAACCTATGTGTAAGTATCAATGCCTCCTATGTTGTTTCAATTTCCTCTTGAATGTGTGATAGAGTTTGCTCCTAAAATATTTATTCTAAATATTTTTCCCCTTTCTACACTTGATAGTGGGTTGGTAAACCTCTCCCTCATTTTCCCCTATGCTCCTACCTCCACCGAGGTATAGTGACATGCCTTGAAAGAATTATAAATGGAAATACAATCCCAGAGATGGTAACCTATGGAGTAATGAACCCAACGATGGTTACCAGAGATGGTAGATCACTTATTATAATTTTTATCATTATGGAGAATAAAGGTGATGTATTGATGATAACTATGACCTCAAAATGGGAACCCCAGCATTAAAAACCCATATTTTTGGTTCAAAAACAAAAAAATAAACTCTTACTTCAAAAAGTGGTATTATTGGTACCACCTCATTTTTTTAAATTTAGAATAACCACATTTTTCAACAATGAGGCTTAATAACAATGTAATTTTATCAACCAAAACCTTTAAATTGCCCCCAAAGTTGAAAATTGGTGCTAATAGTAACATCATTTTTTTATTTTAGATGTCAAAATTATAATTTTTTTTTAAACCTTTAAACTTGATAGCTAGTACCACTGCAACCAAAACCTTAAAATCAACCCTTGCATCAAATATATATGCTCTAAGTTTCAACCTCTTTTATGGGATAAAATTACATTTTTTTTTTAAATCACAACCTCGATAATTGGTACCCTTGATACTAAAATCTAAAGATCAACAATCAAATAGAAATGAGATATTATCAACAACATATAATTTAATTTTTAGGTTTCAAATTGCAAAATTGTAGACATCACTTAGAAACCTAATATTGTTGTAAAAGAAAGAAAACAAATTAAAAAAAATCAAAAGATATAAAAAGGGGAAAACCCAAGATAGGTAAAAAACATGTTTTTTTGAAATTATATGCATAAGTGTGTGTGTATATGTTCCCCTCGAGTTAAGGGTTGTTATAATGAGGTTGTATGAGAATGTTATTACCAAATTTAGTACCATTGAGGGTTGGTCGAAAGAAATTAATTGCAATATTGGAAACAAGAAATGGTGTCCCTTGTCCCTCACTCTTTTTGGCATAAGTATTAATAAACAGCAAGATTGTTTGGTGTTGGGTGTGTGTTATATTCTTTGTATTATTACTTGAATTTGAACCCTAGTTCCTAACGGGGGTCTTGGCCCTCCAATATAAATGTCACAGTGGGGGGATGGATCCCCCACCCCCCAACTCGATAGGGGATTTTAGGGACAATGCCCTGGAAGAAAACTTCTTGCAAATTTTTCCTTGCAAAATATTTCAATTTTATAGTCAATTTGAATTGTTCATCATTAGGTCACATATTTTATTGTAAACGTTATGTTAGGATTTTTCTCCTCACAAGGAAACCCTCGTTTTTTAGGGAATTGTATAGTAGTTTTGTATTCTTTATTAGATATAGAAAAAATAGTCTAGCTTTCTTGGTTTTGGGTTTCGAGGGTAAAATATCTATGCAAATTGTGTGCATGTGCTATTAAATCTTTTTTGTTTTATATTGAGAATATGTTTGCAGGAATTATATGTGCAGGGTTAAAACCTTCATTTGGTATCATAACATATCTGTGGTGTATCATAGGTAGTCAAATCCTGCGACTCGTGAGCTCCAAATTGTCAGCCCCCACCTTTGTGTGTTAAGGGTGAAATCTAGCACGAACTGTTGGCTCCAATTTACTATGCTTTATGGTCAGGCCCTATGGGGACAACAAACACCACCTCATTAGATAAAATAGAGCCTCAAATTAGTATACACAACGTGGCTGGACTCTGGTGGAGACTGCTAACTTCAAATCTGTGTGTAACCTGGGTGGAGTTTGGTGGGGACGTTGAATGTCCAATTTCTACTATCGTGAACTGCAGTGTAACCCCACTTCCCTAGCCTAGGATTACTCTTGACCCCATTGTATTTACAATATCTTGACAACCGATTTTTGGGGTTAAGCTCTTTAATATCCCATTAATACTTCTAAAACTGGATTTACTAAAATTATTGGTCCTTAGGGGTAGAAACCAGTTAATACTTTATGACGGATAGCGTAATAGGTGTAGAAAGAAACAAGGGTGAATCAAGGTAGTTCCAATACTTGGAACTACCTTTGGTACCCTATAAAGCTGACCTCCTAGAGAAATAATGGCACTATGGGAACAAGACTCCTAAAAAACATGATGTTTACACATATAAGGTTGCCATAAAGAACATCACAAAATTTGAGTGGGGAAACATCAAAAATTACCTCATGTTTGAAAGGTTTGATTTTGTAGGGGAGAAAAAATTGTTGGTTGACACAAATGTCTCATCCATAGCTCAACCAACCAATGATGTAACATTGGGGATGTGACACTATTGGAAATTTCATTCCCTTGATGATCTTAGATGGGATTAGGTTCTCCTAGCTCCCGCTCAATGATGAAATGTAATGGGGTCCCTTCACCTACATCTATGAATGGAAGAGGCGCTCCCCCTCTTCAAGATCCTTTAGCTATTCTAGTTGGATATTTTTAGTTGCGATGGTAGAACTAGATTCTAAATAGATGATTTTCTTTCCTTTATTCCATTCAAAATTAAAATTAGAGAAAATATTATATCACCTTTTCTTTAAGCTCCTACAACAATAATTGTTTTGATTGACATTCATCGGTGTTTTTCCAGGGGGTTTTGTTGAACTCACACCACTTTCTATTTCATTTTTAAAGTTCTGATTACCCTTATTTATCTATGAATTGGGTTGGTTTTAGTTATGTTATATCTCTATGCTCTTTTCTACAAGTTTGAACCACCTTTTCCAGGCTTATGTTGTAGTGGATTTGTAGACTATAACTTTTAATTATTTCTTTGTTTCAATTTCTGCTCAGTTATGATAGCATATCAATAAGCAGCTCACAGTGAGGAGATGTCCAAGAAATCAATATACGTTTAGAAATAGCAATGTAGACCACTACAGTACTTCAGAACCAAGTGTCACTTAGGTCTTTGATGCCTAGCTTTTAGTGTAAGGTATAGAAAATATTGATGTACTATGGCACCGTTTGATCTCTCTATTGTTTGGTTTTCCAAATTGTGTATTAAAGACCATAGATACCTATAGGGTAGAATTACTCCTCAATGGAATAAACAAGAGCTTACCAAGTTGGTCAACCTTGAATATCATAAAATATTCCTCATTTTGTCTCTTCTAGTAACCTTCCCACCAATATTTTATATAGGGAAGGGATTTCAGAAGTGAAAATGTGATATTTTCATTATTGAATTTTTTTTGGATAGAGTAATAGCCATCTAACATATTTAACCATTTCTCCAAAGAATATGCATTTATTTGGCCTTCAAATAAGGGGATATCAAAGTTACCTTGTACCTTGAATCACTAGAAGGAAAAGACCCTCTAGCAGAGGTTATAAATGAGGTTTTTAATGTTATAAAATTGGCCAAAATTGTCAAAAAAGCATTTGCTACAACATTCATTTTCTGTAACAGAGGTTTTGGTGGAGCTTCTAACGGAATTTAAATACCACTAAAAAACCTGGTAGGTGGGAGGTTATTACGAATGTTATTCTCATCAGTGCGCTAATCAGGTGTCAACGCACTGGTGCGTTTTAGAGTGAACGCACCGGTACTGCAAACCTACCAAGCACCGGGATGGAAAACAAATATAGGACGCCCCAGGGCGTTTAGCAACGTTCCGGTGCGTGTTAGCCAGACAGTCGCCCCGGGGCAGTCGAAGGTGAATGCACTGGGACATAAAGGTCTACAACTGCATCGAGCGCACTGTATGTTATATAATGCACCGGGCTGTTCTAATTCGTATTGGGATTTTTGTAGTGCCCATAGGTCATATCAACGCACCGATGCGTAGTATTATACAAATGCACCGACATGCAGTATCACACGAACACACCGATCGTTCTAATTGGTATTGGGATTTGTGCGGTGCCTATAGTTCGTATAAACGTACTGGTGTGGAGTATTATGTAAATTCATCGATCGTTTTAATTGGTATTGTTATTTGTGCGGTGCCCATAGGTCATAGAAACACACCGTTGAGAAGTCTCACGTAAACACACAGGTGCACAGTATCGCACAAACGCACCGAGAGTTGTAATTGGTATTGGTATTTGTGCGATGCCCATAGGTCGTAGAAATGCCCCGGTGCGCATTAGAATAAAAACACACCGGTGCACATTAAATGACACACACCAGTGTTCATTTTATATTTTTTAGAAACATCGACCTGTGATAGTGCAATGATTTTGTTTTTTTTTAATTCATTATTCATCAAAAGTCGACGCATATCTTATAATAGTATTCATATAAATTAAATTTTTATTAATTCATTTCAATGTGATGTTTCGATTAATTTTTTATATCATATCATAATTATTGTGTTTTTTTTTAATTCATTCTTCATCAAAAGATGACACATATCTTATAATGTTATTCATATCAATTAAATTTTTATTAGTACATTTGAATGTGATGTTTGGATTAATTTGTTATATCATATCATAATTATTGTGTTTTTTTAAAATTCATTATTCATCAAAAGACGACACATATCTTATAATGTTATTCATATTAATTAAATTTTTATTAGTGCATTTGAATGTGATGTTTGGATTAATTTGTTATATCATATCACCAGATTTCACATCTCTTCATTATAATATATAATCATCCATATATTTAATCAGTGGTGTTACATTTCACAATGACATTGAAAATTGCAATATAATAAATTAAAACGTATTCTATTATATATATATGAATAAGACACTCTTTGTCATACAAAATGGGATATTTATTGGTATCCCTTTGTCTTTCAATTAGGACACTATGTCCATTACATGAAACAAAATTTCTGATTTCACAGACAAATATTTCAAAAAATACAACGCCTTGCTTTGATATCCAAACACAATGATCATCATTATTCGCTTGAATTTTTGTCACTTCTAGAGCTACTTCCATGACTTGGGTTATTTTGAGGATTGTTTTGTTCACGGTGTTGATTGTTTTCTTCTTCTTGAACTTTCGTCTACAAGCATAAAAAAAAACTATAATGAGTGTATATACATTGGTGAGAATAATGAAAATTTCAATATTAAATAATATACATCAATGTAAATCGAAAAGAAATGACGTACCATAGCAACAAGTGACTCAGGAACTATACACATTCTTTCAAAACCAAATTTCATGGCATATTTCAAGATTTAATCTATTGGCGCAGTTCCATACTTTGTTTCCTGCAAGTTTTATACCCCATAACAAATTATATATGTAATATAAAAGATTTTTTTGTTCTATTAATTATAGACAGAGCTAAGTAAAACACGATCGATAGATGATTACAAATTCCACAATTAATTTCTGATATGCCAACATATATTGACAACCCGTATTTAACCCAATGTCAATCAATTCATCTGCTGGTTCTTCTTTGTATGTTAGCACATGTGTGAAGACATTCAATGATGATTGTTGTAAGACAACTTAAAATATACAAAAATTAAATCTAGTTAAGTTGTTATAAGGAAGTAACAATTACTCACAAACTTAGATATCAACTCTTTTATTCCTTATCGTCATGTTTTATGTGTTGAATGGGTTCCATTTTCTTTTATTTTCTACAAGAAAATACTTAAATTAATATTTAATGCTAAATTGTTTATTTATTGTACCTAGTCGAAAAATTCAATTATTACATATTACATTTGAAGCACAGTTGTTTAGATGGCTCCTCGTGTGATACAATTATATCCATTTCTTTGACCATCTCCTTGTACACCTTTTTGGACATTCCTATTGGCATATTTATGATATCAGTTTGTTCATATTTTGATATTTTAATAATCTTCCTGAAAATGTAACATGACAATATACTATTTAATTTTTATATTGATATATGAAAAGTAAATATAAAAAAAGTGATATTTATAAATAATTTATTTCTATTAATATATGCATATAATTCTAGAAAAACATTTAAAGGAATATTACTTTTTCATTCCTTCATTTTCATTGTTGTACGTTTTTTCTATTAAAAGTCTGACATGTCCCATTGACCAATTCTCTAGAAACTCTTCCTCTAGTTTAGATAAAATTTGGTTCTTGGAATCATTGGATTGATTTTTATATTGTAAGTGGAAATAACGTTTATACATTCGTTCCACTAGATCCCTCAAAGTTTTGTAAAAGTTTTCCCCCCTTTCGTTAACCTCCAACACCACTTCAGATGAGCTAAGGAGCAATTCATTTTCATTTGCATGTTCTATTTTTTTCTTTTCTTAGAACAACATTCCTTTTATGAGTTGTTGGTCCTTGTAGAAAATTAAACATATGTGAATTAATAGATTTTTTTAAAACATGTTATCTAACAATTTTAAGTATATTATTAAAAAAAAAGAAACTCATATTGGATCGATAGTATTTTTTCATTCACCTGATTCATCATTTTGAAATTTTTCGATCATAGTTTTATGCTCTTCTTGTCCTCTATCAGAAATAATCTTATCGAGCTTCGTCATTTTATGGCTCTGCGTGATACACAATAAACAATACATATTATTTAAACTTACATATAGTTCAAAAATAATAATTTTTGTAAAAAAATTACAAAGAACTTGCTTTTTTTGCTTTTATTGATGTGCTATCAGTATTTTTGTTACTTGATCTCTTGTTAGCCATTTATTTATCAATATGAAACCTATACAATATCATTCATTAATATATTTTATAAATAAATCATAAACTTTTCAGCAAAAAAAAATCAAGAAACTGGTGCATCTTTAATGATGTACGCATCGACGTCGATGCGAAGTGTTCTTATAAACGCACTGCCAAAACAGTAGAAGCACTGTACAGTACTCTATGTCAACAAGTAGCACTGGTGTGTTATATTTTAACCAACGCACCGATTAACATAGACAAATTAATAAAACCCGTCTAATGTTAGTCTTTGAAGCATATGATGTTGTGTAGGGGGCGGTGCAGTATATTATTATAAACACACCACACAAACAGGGGACCACCGTACGGTGCTCTTTTTCAAGAAGGAGACTCGGTGCATTATATTTTAAATGGTGCACTGATTAACACAAACATAAAATAAAAAATTGTTTTTTTCAAACAATACGTGTGCGGTATAGCGCACGAGTGCCCTATTTTACATATGGCACATGAATTAAAAAAAGAAATCTATTTTTAAATTTTTTTATCAAACGGTACGTGTGTGGTGCCCTGTGTTAAAACAACGCACCAGTGCGCTAGTTTACACAGGGCACACTGATTAAAAAAAAGTCTTTTTTTTTTTTAAATTTATGGAAGGGCCGACATGGATTGGGATCCGACTATGCAAGTCGTCCCATGGGTTAGATGTCATAGGCCTATACACATAGCAACACCAACCCTATAAATCTAAAATGAAAATATCTAGTTCTGAAATCATAGAAACAAGAAGAAGCAAGGGCAAAAACAAAAAAAAAATTAGGGTTTAGTGTAAAATGGATTTTTTTTGTTTTTTTTTAAATGAAGAGTAAATTTAATTTTTTTACGTACTACGTAAAAACTACTGCAGAAAATGTAAAAAAAACAATAAAATTTAATCACCTGGTTTGAAATTCTATGCTATAGGGTTTGACTCACTAGAGGTTTACTATTTAAAGAATTGTTTATACAACAATACAAACCCTATAAATCTAATTGAAAAGCCCAAATTCTGAAATCACAGAAACAAGAAGAAGCAAGGGCAGAGACAAAAAGAATCAAGGGTTTAGCGTAAAATGGATTTGTTTTTTTTTTTTTTTGAAAATGAATAGTAAATTTAATTTTTTTACTTACTGTGTAAAAAAAATTGCAGAAAATGTAAAAAAACAATAAAATTTAATCACGTGGTTTGAAATTCTATGCTACAAGGTTTGAATCACCAGAGGTTTGGAATTATGATTGTCTCAATAGTTCTATTCGAAAGTATTTCACTACGCCATAGTGCTCTTGTGCTCTCTTGCTCCTCGAGTTATGTCTCGTGCAAATATCTTCCTGAAATTTTTTGCAAAAATAATGAAATAATGAAAAGTGTTTACTATTTAAAGAATTGTTTTACGAAATTAGATTTTCAAAATATTTTGCCACCCATTTTTCAATTTACCACTTTTTTTCACTTTAAAAAAATATAGTTGCACTTTTTTTTTTTTTTTTTTTTTTTGCGGTTATTTGGCTCCAGTGCATCAATTAATAACACTCCATCGGTGCGCAGTAACTAAAACACACCAATGCAGTTATCTGTACATTAGCACAGATAACAATAATTCCATTTTTTAGGCACTGAAATTATTTTTGAGTGTGTACACTAAAATTGATTGTTGATTTTGCTCAAATGTAGGGAGAAAATATCCTACTTATATCGAATGGACACTTCTTCAAAATCCAGCTCGTTCCATGATATTTCTCAAAGTCCATTGTGGAGTTCTCCCTATCCATCTTGAGAAGTAATATTTACTTCATATTTTATTTATATTTTCATTATCTAACTGAATTTGTGTTTTTTATCCATGTTAATCAGCTTAATAAAATTTATAATTAATGTATACAATTTGCAGGTTCATGCAGATAATTTAGAATATAGTTCAAATGCACAAAATATTCAAATAGCTCCAAAACGTCAGAAGCTCTTATCAGGAGTAGGATACCGCAAGACGCATTTGGTAGATGAAATGGACAGCCGCTTCACCCTACCAATTATAACAATATTGCATCTTCTAGCCACAATCCTGGAACAATGGTGGTAATAATAATTGTTTGGTATATTAATGTAATTATTTCAACGTTAAACCAATTAATCATGCATTTTCAACATGCTTACTAATTGATATCATAAATTTTGTACTAATCATGTTCAAATATATTTTTTGAAATTATTAGGATTCTAGTAATGATGAGCGACCTACCTACCATCTTCCGTTGCACCCCATGACAATGTCAAATCGAGAGAAGGCTTAGTTAAGAGAAAAAATCGGAGAGGAACGATACCAAGAATGGTTGAATCAACCACCTATTCAATTCCCACTACGTCCAGATTGATCAATTATGAATGACTACAACAATTGTAGTTCTTCACAAGCTAGCAATGGAGGAAATCAAATAGAGTTTGGTATGGATGATTACTTAAGGGATATGACTGCCATGGAGACAATTTTGTTAGATGCATTCCAGAATGATGATCATGTAGGGGGTGATGCTCATATCACTGACACCTTTTTCGAAAGCCTTAAATTTTCTTCCACCACACCTCTCTTTGGACCTGGCAGTCAATCAAAGTCTACCCAGTTCAGGAAAATGATGTTACTGTAAAACTTGAAAGCAAAGTTTGGCTTGTTGAATTCATGTTTCTCGAACATTTTGAGGTAATTTATAACCATAAAGTCCTCCCTTATATTTTGAGAAATATAATCACACAATTAACATTACAAATGGTCAATTTTATGAATGTTAATAATTATATCGGCATTAATGTACATTTAATATTATCCATGATCATCAAGTACAGGTTATTCAAAGATAAAGTTATTCCGAGTGATAATGTCTTTCCCGGTAGCTGTGAAGAGGCAAAGAAATTGTTGAAAATATTGGGCGTTGAGTACATATCATATCATGCATGTCCAAATGATTGTATTCTATATAGAGTAGAATATCTAGACAAAGAGATATGTCCAAAATGTGGGAATTACAAATATGATAAATAAAAAAAGAAAGGTAAATCACGTGGTCCTGCTTTTGAGATATTGATGCACGTGCCTATAATACCAAGGATTCAAAGCCTATTTTGCAGGGATGACATGCCTCACACAGAAGTGAGTTAGGAGTTATGCGAATCCCAACATATTTAATAGCCATGAAGCATATAGAGGATACATGGTCCGAAAAATTCAAGGATGAAGTACAAATTCTACGACTTAGCATAGCCATGGATGGCGTCAACCCATATTCCCTCAAGAACACCAACTATTATGTTTGGCCTGTAGTAGTTATCAATAACAATATCCCCCCATGGTTTTCTATGAATAATGAACATCTTATGTTGGCTCTCATAGTCCCTGGTAGAAGACAAGTGAAGAATCTAGATGTCTACTTACAACCACTGGTAGATGAATTGAAGGAATTATGGGACGGGATAAATGTATACGATGTATCAAGACCAATCACAGCAGAGAGGAGTTTTACGTTGTATGGCATATTTACTTGCATCACACATGATTATCCAGGCCTAGGATTTAACTCTGGTAAATTACATTTTTATTGATTTGTTTATATACGTAAAAATATTCTTTCACATATTAGTTATTTAATTCGTTGTAATTGTTTTGATCTTCATGATATTCTTTAACATGCCATGCATATAAATTGTATACAACGTTTACTATTTAAAGAATTGTTTATATAGCAATACAAACCCTATAAATCTAATTGAAAATCCCTAATTCTGAAATCATAGAAACAAGAAGAAGCAAGGGAAGAGACAAAAAGAACCAAGGGTTTAGCGTAAAATGGAATTTTTTTGTTTTTTCTTTTTTTTCTTTTTTAAATTTAATTTTTTACTTACTACGTAAAACAACTATATAAAAAGTAAAAAACACAATAAAATTTGATCACCTGGTTTGAAATTCTATGCTACAGGGTTTGAATCACCAGAGGTTTGGAATTTTGATTGTCTCAATAGTTCTATTCGAAAGTATTTCACTGTGCCACAATGCTCTTGGCCCTCTTGCTCCTCGAGTTATGTCTCGTGCAAATCTCTCCCTGAATTTTTTTGCAAAAATAATGAAATAATGAAAAGTGTATACTATTTAAATAATTGGTTTACGAAATTACATTTTCAAAATATCTTGCCACCCATTTTTCAATTTACCACTTTTTTTTTCACATTAAAAAAATATAGTTGCACTTTATTTTATTTGCAGCTATTTGGCTCTGTTGCATCAATTAATAACACTGCACCTATGCAGTAACTAAAACGCACTAGTGCAGTTATCTGTACATTAGCACCGATAGCAATAAGTCCATTTTTAAGGCACCGAAATTATTTTTAGGTTTGTACACTAAAATTTATTGTTGATTTTGCTCAAATGTAGGGAGAAAATATCATAATTATATCAAATGGACAATTCTTCAAAATCCAACTTGTTCCATGATATTTCTCAAATTCCATTATGGAGTTCGCCCTATCCATCTCAAGAAGTAATATTTACTTCATATTTTATTTATATTTTCATTATCTAATTGAATTTACATTTTTTATCTATGTTAATCAGCTTAATAAAATTTATAATTAATGTATACAAATTTGCAGGTTCATGCAGATAATTCAGAATCGAGTTCAAATGCACAAAATATTCAAATAGCTCCAAAACGTCAGAAGCTCTTATTAGGAGTAGCATACTGCAAGGCACATTTGGTAGATGAAAATGGACAACCGCTTCACCCTGCCAATTGTAATAATATTGCATCTTCTAGCCACAATCCTGGAACAATGATTGTAATAATAATTGTTTGGTATATTAATGTAATTATTTCAACGTTAAACCAATTAATCATGCATTTTCAACATGCTTACTAATTGATATCATAAATTTTGTACTAATCATGTTAAAATATATTTTTTGAAATTCTTAGGATTCTAGTGATGATGAGCGACCTACCTACCATCTTCTGTTTCACCCCATGACAATGTCAAATCAAGAGAAGGTCGAATTAAGAGAAAAAATCGGAGAGGAACGATACCAAGAATGGTTGAATCAACCACCTATTCAATTCCCACTACATCCAGATTGACCAATTATGAATGACTAAAGCAATAGTAGTTCTTCACAAGCTGGAAATGGAGGCAATCAAATAGAGGTTAGTATGGATGATTACTTAGGGGATATGACTGCCATGGAGACAATGTTGTTAGATGCATTCCAGAATAATGATCATGTAGGGGATGATTCTCACATCACTGACACCTTTTTCGAAATCCTTAAATTTGTTGCCACCACCTCTCTCTTTGGACTTGGAAATCAATCAAAGTCTACCTAGTTGGGGACAATTATGTTATTGTAAAACTTGAAAGCAAAGTTTGGCTTGTCGAATGCATGTTTCTCGAACATTTTGAGGTAATTTATAACCATAAAGTCCTCCCTTATATTTTGAGAAATATAATCACACAATGAACTTTAAAAATGGTCAATTTTATGAACGTTAATAATTATGTCGGCATTAATGTACATTTAATATTGTCCATGATCACCAAGTACATGTTATTCAAAGATAAAGTTCTTCCGAGTGATAATGTCTTGCCCAGTAGCTGCGAAGAGGCAAAGAAATTGTTGAAAATATTGGGCATTGAGTACATATCATATCATGCATGTCCAAATTATTGGATTCTATATAGAGTAGAATATCTAGAGAAAGAGATATGTCCGAAATGTGGGCATTACAAGTATGATAAATAAAAAAAGAAGGGTAAATCACGTGGTCCTGATTTTAAGATATTGATGCACATGCCTATAATCCCAAGGATTAAAAGCCTCTTTTGTTGCAAAGAATTAGCTATGTTGGAGGGATGACATGCCTCACACAGAAGTGAGTTAGGAGTTATGCGAATCCCAACATATTCAATAGCCATGAAGCATATAGAGGATACATGGTTCAAAAAATTCAAGGATGAAGTACGAATTCTACGACTCAGCATAGCCATGGATGGCGTCAACCCATATTCCCTCCAGAACACCAGCTATTATGTTTAACATGTAGTAGTGATCAATAGAAATATCCCCCCATGGTTGTCTGTGAATAATGAACATCTTATGTTGGCTCTCATAGTCCCTGGTAGAAGACAAGTGAAGAATCTAGATGTCTACTTACAACCACTAGTAGATGAATTGAAGGAATTATGGGATGGGATAAATGTATACAATGTATCAAGACCAATTGCAGTAGAGAGGAGTTTTACATTGTATGGCATATTTACTTACACGACACATGATTATCCAGGCCTAGGAGATAGCTTTGGTAAATTAAATTTTTATTGATTTGTTTATATACGTAACAATATTCTTTCACATATTAGTTATTTAATTCATTGTAATTTTTCCGATCTTCATGATATTATTTAACATGCCATGCATATAAATTGTATACAGTAATCTCGCAGGTCTTGTAACAAAAGGATATTTTGGATGTAAATTTTGTGGACCTTCTCTGAAAGTTGGATGGTCCAACGACCTATGAAATCCAATGTATGACTACTTTAGGGTATTCCTCCTAGAAGAGAACCCTTATAGAAGAGCAACATCGGATTTCAATGGTAAACGAGAGAGAACCCAAAGGCCTCCAATAACGACACCAGCTGAATGGCTTAGAGTATATGAGAGAGAGAAGGAGAAGGAGTTCATAGAAATGTTTGATTCAAATGGGGAGCCTATGTTCGATGATCCAGAATTCTTTGACACTTATGTTGAGAAATTTCCCATTGGGATGAAAAGGAAGTCTATCTTTTATAACCTCCTATATTGGGATCATCTTAATATTACCCACTTATTAGATCCCATGCATAGATTTTAAAATGTTTCATCTTCGTTATGGATGCACATATCATTGAAACAAAGTGACATATTGGCTATTAGGAAAGATCTTGTTTCTTCAAAAACTAAAAAGAAGCATTGGCGAAGACGATTATAAAGTACAAGATCAGAGGTAGGCGCTAGTCCCTCTAATTCATGGTATTTCAAAGAAGGTGATGTCCCATCGATTTAAAAAAAAAATGATCTTTCTTTGGAAAAGGAAGTAATAATGGGTTTGAGGGTGTCATCTTCATATAGGTCTTCACTATAGTGCTGCAACACTGTGGATGACCATTTTTCGGGGTTGAAATCGCATGACCATTTGAATCTTCTAAGAGTATGTATAATGTCAAAAGCATGATTTTATTATTTGTTATATTAATAAATTTTATCCCATGAAGGGATCATAAAACATAACTAATTTTGTATATTATTGCACGTCTTTATAACTTTGTAGTTTCTATATCCTTTTTTCATGCTTGGGTGTGTGAAACATGAATTCCCCCAAGACCTAAGACGTGCCATATCTAAAATATCTACATTTATATGTTGGATCACATCAAACGAGATTCATATGACTAGCATTTCATGGTGGCGTCAAGAGATAGTTGAGATTGTTTGTATATTTGAGAACGAACTGTTGACGAGTTTCATGGACTTGTAGGTTCATATACTAATCCATCTAGTAGATGAGGTTGAATTATTTGGGGTGGTTTCTTGTCATTGGATGTTCTTCTTAGAGAGGTAAATGAAAAAATTGAAAGGTTTTGTTCAACAAAGGTAAAAACCCGAGGGGTCTATGGCAGAGGGGTACATATCGTATGAGTATTTCTATTTTTCTAGTGAATACATCAAGAAGATTGAAAATAGATCAGGTGTGGTGATTTGGGCTATGAAAGGGATGAATACAAAAGAGAAGGGGATTTGCTCCAAACAAATGGAAAAAGACACTTGATAAAGAGTAAGCGACTTATAATTTTTAAAATTTCCACAAAGTAAATATTCATGTTGAACTTCGATATAATGTATATTTTGATATCATATGCACTATATGTCAGTTTGATTTCATCAATGAATGCATAAATTGAAGAAATCAATAAATTCATTCTTTACAATTCCGAAGCGACACAACCATGGGTCGCATTGTACGAATAAAAGAGGATGAAATGGGATAGTGACGAGAAAGAATTCAGATGGTTGAATGGTAGAAGTGTGCCTTATTATGATCATTTAAAAGAAAATATGCCAAAAATATGCCCCAACAATTCGGTTGTTGACCAAGTCAGAGAGAAATATGGTGCAACCGGTCGTTACCCGTGTGCTGAAGAGGATGCACTAAACATAGGGATTGGGTTCACCCACTCGTTAATAATATCTTTAATTATGTACATTTGAAACGTAATAATGCACCTTTCAAATGTAATTACATATATATTTCATATTTTAACAGTTGGGTTATTATAAGACACATGACACTATGATTTTTTTACTTTCTGTAGGTGCATTTGTTCCCATATATGTGGGCATATGGACACCATTTTTGCACATAAAATTCCGATGATGGACACATGACACAAGATTGTGGAGTGGAAGTCAAGTTTGATCAATCTAGTGGATCTAGCCACCGTGATCAAAACCTAGTACGAGGGAAGTTAGGTTACGTTGGTAAGATACAAGAGATCATTGAAGTGGATTTCTCTTCTTTCCAATGTGTTATTTTTAGGTGCAAGTGGTGGGACAACTTTGATCGGAATAATGTAAAAGAAGATCACGATAGTAGGCTGATATGTATCAACTCTAGAAAGATGTGGAATGAAGCTAAGGAGCCCTATGCTTTCCCAAAACACTGTAACCAGGTAATTGTTTACCCAGATGTGTTGGATAGGGATTGGTGGTTCGTATTGAGAAATGACCCTAGATCAAAACATATTTTTGAGAACAATAGTGTTATCATGCCAAGCGAGCTAGAAGATAATGAGGGTGATCATGAGAACCGAGAGTGATATGGTACATGTGTTATTTCATCATTTATACATTTTAAGATGGGTTTTTATAAAGAAGATGACTTAATTACCTTATAACTAAGACTATTTTTTTCGAAACATTATAATATGTATTTTGAATTAATTGGTAATTTGCATTGTGTTAATGTTAAAATCATTTCACTGATAATTTGCAATTATGTTGATCTCGAAAACAATGGCGTATTGTATAAAGTTATTTTCTTTTGGGTATGTAATATCATAATAAAATAATGATAATTCTAAAGTACATGAATTTTTTTGCATTATTTTCTAAACTTTATTATGTTACAAAAATTCATATTATTCTAGATTTATTATTTTACAATTATTTATAAATTTACAAATTTAAAAATTTAAAATTTTGAATAAAATCACTTTACATTAATACAATTAAAACTTTACAAATATTTTAGGTCAAATTACAATTAAAATTACAATTAAAATTTTACAATTTCACATACAATTACAATTAAAATTACAATTACAATTTTATAATTTTATAAACAATTACAAATACAATAAAATTTTATAATTACAATCATTTCACATTAATACAATTAAAATTTTACAAATATTTTACATACAATTAGAATTACAATTAAAATTTTACGATTTCACATACAATTACAATTACAATTACAATCACAATTTTACAATTTTACATATATACAATTACAATTACAATCATTTCACATTAATACAATTAAAATTTTATAAATGTTTACATACAATTAGAATTACAATTACAATTTTACAATTTCACATACAATTACAATTAAAATTACAATTACAATATTTACAATTACAATTTTAGAATTTTACATACAATTACAATCATTTCACATTAATACAACTAAAATTTTACATATATTTTACATACAATTACAATTACAATTACAATTTTACAATTTCACATACAATTAAAATTAAAATTACAATTGCAATGACAACTTTAGAATTTTACATACAATTACAATTTTACAATTTTATATATATACAATTACAATTAAAATTAAATTACAATCATTTCACAATAAAGTAAATGTAACAATTACAATTAAAATTTTACAAAGATTTTACGTACAATTACAATTACAAATACAATTAAAATTAAAATTTCAATTACAATCACGACATAATATTTAATAAATATCATGATCTAATATTAAAAATAAACATCATGATCATGATAACCATTGTACAAACATCATATTCGACTAAGAAAGACCTTCAAATTCACTAACGTCATCTAATCATCGTGGTCATGATCATCTAACAAAACACAAGCATTCTATAACATCATCACCACACAAACATCAAATATACATCTCATGTCAAATAATTGTTATCACATACACATCTATCTGCAAGTTGCACATTAAATGAACATATCTAACATGACCTAACAATATACACATCATGATGATCACCAACATGTAAATTAAGTACAATTGCAACATGAACATAAAATACATGGACCATATATATATATATATATATATATAATGTCAAAATAAAGCAATGTAAATATAAATGTCACATCACCGTGTGCGTCATCAATAGTACGTATTTCAGGTCTTCGCATTGGCTTAATGTACCATTCAATCCTAGAATAGACATCACTTCCCTAGTCATTAACTGTAGGTGCCTGCGTCATTAGAGCAACCGATGCTCATGATGATTTGACGTGATGGTCCAAATTCGCTTCTTCATGACTATAATTACCGTTGGATGCCATGTGCCGCTTGTGGGTCATGATGATTCGTATGATGGTCAGCTTCATTGGCGACTATGGTTGTTGATACAGATAGAAGCAACTTGACGTGATGGTTCAGTCACCATAGACTTGATTGAGCATTGTTTTGCGCCCCCCCCCCCCCCCCCTCCAGAAGTTAGTAACCATATCACTCCTCAATCTTACTGATGATGCTCTTCGCTATCATCATATTTTATCGTATCAACAACGCTGACGACAAGAAGGCCTCAATTGTGCCACTAAGATAGTAGCTCCTACGACATGCCGCATCAAGGTCAACATATCACGTGGCATGCATCTCCACATTGCTATCAGCCTATCATCGACCTGTATCTCTCTGATAGTGGTCGGCCTGACTCCCTCCTTCACAAGTAGTCGAATGAGTTGGTCGCCCAACTCCATCCTAAATCTAGTGTCAGACCTATGCCTCATACCAGCTGGTACCTGCACAACATGATGACCAGGTCTGTCTGCACCAGCCTGATCCTTGACATCTTCCATCTCCTGATCATCATCAAGATCTACACCTGGATCATTTGGTGGCGGTGGCATCTCATCGCCATCAAATGACCCAATGTCTACAAAATATATATAAGTACACAACAATAATTAGACAATTTCATTAAACACTTTAATAAAAACAAGTTAAATAACATGTTAGAATAAATTTAAAGAAAACACTAATATTACCTCTATCATCCGACGGCTCATCATCTATGAAGAGGATGTTGGCACACCCTCGCCAATCCAAACCAGCATATAGACAGGGGACCAGAACGAAGGCATGCTCATCAACACTAGCTAGCAACTCCAGTGCATCATGTGATATCCTCACAAAACATTTTGACTCGCCCCTCTTGGGAATCATTTGTCCCCACATTTTCAACCATACATGTAGCATCAACCTACGAGGCTGCCAAAAAAAAGTAGGCCTTGTCTTGGGAAATATCTCAAAAAATAAACAAAATATCTCTGAAGAAAAAGGGATCTTGTCCTCGGGATGCTGCTTGAGCTTCCCACATCTAACACATTTGAGGTAAAAGAGGACAATCATGGGTGTAATGACCATATACACCACAACAAGAACAAGGTTTATTCATGTGAATAGGTCTATCATTCCTGGGCTGAGTGCCCTATTGCTGGGTTGCAGTGTTAGATTAATTCCCTTACGAATTGTTTCCTAGATTAACTGGGGAAAATTGGTTTTGGTTTCCTTTACTCCTCTTTTTGGAGGTATGAGGATTAGTCGCACTCTGCTGTGCATACACCTAACTCGGAGGGGGGGTTGGATACTATTTTGGAGCTTGAGAAGGCAAGGGAGGCTGAGGTGCTAGTGTTGGAGGAGTTGGAGCACCAGGCTATGGATACAGATAATAAGGAGGTTAGGTAACATTGGGGTAAATAGGTTGGGAAAAAGGAGGAGGCATGTCGTATCATGGATACATGCTACCTGGAGGGGGAAAATTTTTGGAGGAGTTGGCCCCTCCCTAAGGGAAACCATAACCTATGGGAGGATGATTATATGGATGTGAAAGAGATCTAACGATACTGTTGGCGGTATGGGATTCCCCCGGTGCGTTGGCCCCATCAGGTCTAGGGAGATCAAGTAAGATGGTATAAACATAACCAAATTGTGTGTAGATCAGGTCATATGTCAATGCGATCTGGAGGGCAGCTTCCTCGGTCTGAGGGAAGTGAGATGCGACATATTTTCCAATAGCAGGAAAAAGGGATCTGAGAAAATAGTCCATGCATACACGGTCTTCGAAAGCAGGGGATCGACACAGGCTTTTGCTTCTGTGACATTCTTGAATATGATCAGATAGGCAGGTAGAAAAATTTTGACGGAAAGAGGTTAAGAGTTCGATACCGGTGTCATAGTGAAGGGGAAGTTGGAAGTAAGACATTAAAGCCTTGGCAAGGGTCGCAAAAGTAGTATGAGAGGAGGAGGCCTGGTCGACATACCACTTGGAAGATTCTCTAGTAAGCGTACGTTGGAATAACCCAAGACAGACAGAGTCATCGGTGATGGAGTTAGACAAACACCACATGTGGAAAGAACGAACATGGTTGGTAGGATCCTCTCGAGCATTTCCTTCAAACTTGGAGAAGTTTGAAGGAAGCTTGGTTGGCATATCAGGCCAACAAGGATCATGTTGTATTGGGTTATTAATCAACTGGCTAAAATGGGGAAGGCTTAGGCCCACCATATAAGGAAGCAAGGGAGCAGCCGTAATAGTTCTTGTTGCGGCACCACTAATGGCATTTCCAGGATTAGGGGCAGGGCCATCACCAGCGTTAGGTCCTGAACCGGACATGATAAAGGTGAAAGGTGGAGGAAAGCAGGGGACAGAACCAGAAGGGGAACCCGATGAACCAGAAGTAGAGTCACAATGGGGACTTGGTGGAGGACGAAATCGAACCCTATGCGGAGGAGTAAGTCTTCCTAACATAAACTGAGCATGAAAGCCTTGGAGTCTCCGGGATAAATGCCTTGGGGTGAAATTATGGTAAAGAGACACGAAATTCAATAAGGAAGAGAGGTAAACAAGGGCAGGGAGGTGTAGGATCAATTGATTACAATGTTTAAGTCATGGCCTTGCGGTGTAAACCAGACGCTCTTCGCTTAGGGTGTGCATGTATGTGATAAGTGTGTTAATTTTAATTAAGCCCAGACGAGTGTAGAGAAAAAAAGAAAAAATATTTTGTATAATTATAAATAAAACTTAAAATGACAGTAAAGGAAACAAAATGCGACAGTAAAATAAACAGCTAAAGATGCATTAGTTTAAAACCCAAGGAGGAGGGTTTCACAACAAGTAGTCTATGGATGGGAGAAATCTAGTCAAAAGACACAAAATGGCCAATGGATCTAAGGTTGGGAGGGACAAGGATCTAAAGGTCAGATCTACTGGAAAGAGGGGTAGAGAACAACAAACCAGAGGGGGAAATGCTGCAAAATAGGTGGTGAAAGTCTACAACTTGAAGGGAAATAGAAGGGACCCTAAAGGAGGACCAAAAAAACTGAAAATAGGTGTTTTTGATGGATGAATAATTGATTTGAAAAGAATCTGAAAGTGCAGGTTCAGATCTGAAAAAAGGCTAAAAACACTGAAATCTTAGAGGACCTGCTTTAGCTAAACTCCTCCTAAAAAGGTGGAAGCATACTAAAGCCCTAAGGGGATTATTTCCTACTTTGACGAGTAAAACTAAGCAAGTATAGGTCCAAGATGGGTGAAGAGGAAGGTCAAACAACCCTGAACATTGGCCCAGACAGACCCAAAAAAAACACAGAAAAATCTCGCAAAAAGTATGGGTCGCAGTTTTTGGCATGTTTTCCACTGAGGTCGTAGTTTTCAGGGTGTTTTTTGCTACCTGAGAGATGAGGTCTGTTGGGAAAAATACTGAGAGGGGGCTGAATCAGTATTTAGGGCTGAAATTTTTTTCTTTTCTTTCTCTTAAAAACATATGTTACAATACTGCATCCAACATGTATGACCTGATATCTTATTATGGCTTTACGTAGAGCATTGCATCAGATAAGCATTAAGCATGAACAGAAATAATAGAACAAACCATCAACACATAAGAACACCATGATTTAAGGTGGAAACCCAATTTGGGAGAAAACCACCGCTGCTGTAATCTCAATTTTCAATATTTATTATAGAGAAGACTTCTTACAATATATGCTGGTGCAGAATTTTACCAGCACGCAGGCACCCACCTGCAGAAGGCTACAACCTTATCTTGTTTACCAGCTACCACTGGAAGGGAGCTACAACCCCCTTTCTGAAGGCTTCGACCTTCAGCACTACTGTAGACCACGTTTCATCAATTTTTATACTGGATCCACCATATACATTGACGTTCACCAGTTTTATTTACTTTCTATATTCTCACACAAACCAGAGATTTATCATCGTCATATCATTCTATCCATGGGTGCATCGTAGTTTCAGATTTATCAGTTAAGACTAGAGCTTGCCCATACAGATATTCCTTGGAGAAATTGTTCATTCACAACCCTTCAAAAATGCACACACCGTTCTTTATTTTTCTTCTCCTTATATAGTTTTCCCTTTATTAAAACCATGGGTTAAAACCACGAACCGCTGACAGTATTCCTTTTAGTTTATCCCACGAGGCTTTTGATCTTTTATTTTAATTTTATTTATCAATTTAAAGAAATTGATAAATAAATAATTTTGAACAGAACTTTAGAATTAAAGTTAACCCTTCGCATCTTAATCCTTCCAAATAATATGGTAAAACTTTGACCCCAGGCCCACAAATATAGTCAATAGCCAATCAAATACGCGCATGGTACCATAGGTAAACTTCGCACAAGTCCAACGTTTGATCACCGTTAGATTAGCAAGCTTCCAGATAAATGGCATATATGCATATCGCTCGACCTTCAATACCGATCGTTAACGTGTGATGGCCCACCATACCTGTGTTAATCTTCGCTCACCTTCAACAAATGACGACCGTCCGATGACCCCTTCCCAGATCAACAATGCTCAACGATATCGCTGGGCATCCTGGGTCGAAGTATAACGCGCGATGGCGCACGGTGAAAGGTGGTTTTATGAAGTCGTACAGGGACGCATGTCGAACATTCTATGGAATCGCTCCTCACCAGGAAATACCACTTGCCTGACGAGAGCGGTGTGATAAAAACCGGAAACCGCCGTTACTATTCCTCTCGCAAGGTTCCACCTTCTTCGCTCAAGGTTCCACTCCCCCTGCTTGATTATAGTAAATTGACTTATTTACTGTGACATCGCTTGTGCTCTTTATCAACAGAATAAGCCATAATTTTTTTTATTGAGGCTTGACACCAGTTCGATGCAATATTCATAACAACCATAATATATAACACAAGAAATTCACACCAGATTCCTTTGCGACCTTAAATTCGTTCTTGATTCGTCGTTCCGCCTCTTCATGCTCCATTCTAGTTCCATAAGCACCAATGTACAGTTGCCATACCATGTTTCATTGTTCCAAGCAATTTTCCAACATATCTCCTCTTTTGCTTGTTTCTGCTCCTTGACCAATACTTCCTCTGTTCTTTTGATCAACCGATACTTCCTCTGTTCTTTTGATCAGATGCTCCTTTGTAGCCAATGCTTTTGCCATTAATGACAATATTCCAACAATCTCCCCCTTTGGCATTGATGGCAATATGCTTCCTCCGTAATACTCTTTCTCTATTTATCTTATAGAAGCCCTTCTTTGCTTTTCCTCCCCCTTTGACATCAATGGAAAAGGGTTGATCGAGATCCTTTGTACCGAAAATACCATGCTCCCCCTGAGATCATGCTGTATCATCAAACAACAATTCATCCTTTTCATATGACCAATGCTCCCCCTGAGCCTATGCATTAAGAGATGCCTAACAACACCTCTTAACCAATTTAATCTTCTGTGTTTAAGTAGACCTGATCCTCTGCATGGCAGAGACTACTCCCAGTTTCTGTCTGAGATATTCGAACGCTTCCCTGGGTAGGGGTTTGGTAAATATATCAGCTACTTGTTCTTTGGAGGAAACATACTCCAATGTCACCTTTTGTTCAAGAATTTTTCACATAAGAAGTTATATTTGATGGGAATGCGCTTGGTCTTGGAATGCATAACAGGATTCTTTGAGATACTGATAGCACTTGTATTATCACACATAATGGAGATAGGAGGTGAGCATTTGATTTGAAAGTCTTGTAGGGTTTGCATCATCCAGAGAAGTTGAGTGCAACATGATGCAGCAGCCACATATTCTGCTTCTGCTGTAGATAAGGCAATGGAGCTTTGCTTCTTGCTGAACCAAGATACTAACCGAGGCCCCATATAGAATGCACCACCACTAGTGCTTTTCCGATCATCAACACTTCCAACCCAATCTGCATCAGTGTATGCATGAAGAGTAAGATCAGCATTCTTTGGATACCATAGTCCAAAGTCTTGAGTTCCTTGTAGATATTTGAATATTCTTTTTACAGCCTGAAGATGAGACTCTTTTGGATTAGCTTGGAATTGTCCAACAATCCCAACTGCATGCATGATGTCTGGTCTGGTCCCAGTGAGGTAGAGTAGACTTCCTATCATAGATCTGTATTCAAGTTGATTCACCGTGTGGGAATCATCATTAGAACTGAGATTACATCCAGTTATCATTGGTGTACTTACAGGTTTGCAATCTTCCATGCCATACTTCTTCAGGATTTGCTTGAGATATTTTGCTTGTGACAAGAATATGCCATCTGTTGCTTGTTGCACTTGTAAGCCAAGAAAGAATGTTAGTTCCCCAAGCAAAGACATTTCAAATTCTTGCTGCATATCAGAAGCAAATTTCTGACTCATAGACTCTTTATTACTTCCAAAAATGATATCATCAACATATACAACCACAATCAATAGTTTGTCATTTTTAGTTTTTGTGTATAAGTTGCTATCAGCAGACCCTTTTGAAAATCCTTGTTGATGAAGATATTTGTCAAGACGATAGTACCATGCCCTTGGAGCTTTTTTGAGACCATATAGAGCCTTTTTAAGTCTACAAACAAGGTTTTCATCATTTCCCAAAATGAATCCTTCTGGTTGTTCTATATAAACTTCTTCTTCTAGATCACCATTGAGAAAAGCAGATTTAACATCCATTTGATAAACTTTTATTTGTTGGAAGCTTGAAAAAGAAAGAAACATTCTTATGGCTTCAAGTCTAGCTACAGGAGCAAAAGTTTCTTCAAAGTCTATACCTTCTTGTTGAGCATACCCCTTGCAAACAAGTCTAGCTTTATTTCTTATAACATCCCCATTCTCATTTAACTTTTTTTTGAATATCCATTTAGTTCCAATGACATTTTTTTCATGAGGTCTTGGTACTAATTCCCAAGTGTGATTCTTTTCAATTTGATCAAGCTCTTCATTCATGGCTTGAATCCAACATTCATCTTTGCTAGCTTGACTGACATTGTGAGGTTCAATAGTGGACAAAAATGCTAGATTGCTAGAAGATCCCACAAGAGTCCTTCTTGTTTGTACACCTGATCCCTTTTCTCCCAAAATTTGAGATTCTGGATGATTCTTTTGAAAATATCTAGATGGAGCCTTTTCAGACAACTCCTCTTCAGGTTCTTCACTGGGTGCACTGTTTGTATCATTACTATTTGATGTAGAAGGATATGTGTCCTCATCATCTTCATCTGTTGTTTGCTTTTCTTCTTTTGGAGCTGCAGGAGACTCATCAATAACAACATCAATACATTCAACAATCCTTCGAAGTCTTTTATTGTAACATTTATATGCCTTACTCCTAGAGAAGTAACCAAGAAATATTCCTTCATCTACTCTGGGTTCAAACTTGCCAAGTTTTTCATCATTATTCTTGATAAATCATTTGCTCCCAAAAATTCTAAAATGCTTTATAGTGGGAGGATTACCATACCAGAGTTCATATAGAGTTTTATCACTATTTACACGAACATGTGCTTTGTTGAGAATGTTTGCTGATGTATGTGCTGCTTCTCCCCAAAATGTGTGAGGTGTTCCGAAATCATCAAGCATAGCTCTAGCCATTTGATGAATTGTTCTGTTCATTCTTTCTACAACACCATTCTGTTGTGGAGTGCCAACTACAGAGAACTATCTTTTTATGCCATGTTGTTCATAGAACTCAAGAAATTCATTGGATTTATATTATCCTCCTCGATCAGATCTAAGACACTTGATTTTTAGATCTAATTCATTCTCAACTAGTGCTTTGAAGATCTGAAATTTCTCAAATGCTTCATCTTTGTGTTTGAGCAGCCCAATCCAACACATTCTAGAGAAATCATCAATGAATAAGATATAGTATTCTTCACCACGTGGTGAATTTTTCCTCATAGGTCCACATATGTTAGTATGAATGAGTTCAAGAGGCTTACTTGATGATCCTTCCTTGGCATTAAATTGTACCCTAGTTTGCTTGCCGAATTGGCAAGATTTGCATATGATATTTTCAGGTAGAGTAATATTGGGAAGATCACGAACAGCTTTAAGTCTGCTTGATTTGTTGATTTGAGAGAAGCTCAGATGCCCCAACCTTCTATGCCATAGCCAATTTTCTGAATATTTACTCAAATAACATTGTTCTTTGGGGTTCTTCAATATATACAAGTTGTTTGGAGTTCTTTTTCCTTTTATAATTGCTTTACCTGTATCAAGATCACGTACCACACATTCTTTTGAACTAAAGACAACTTCAGTTCCTTGATCACACATTTGACTTACACTTAACAAATTATGTTTTAATCCATCCACATACATGACTTCATTAGCTTTCACCTTTTCTTTTAGAAAAACAGACCCTTTTCCCTTAATGACCGCAGGAGTGTCATTTCCAAATGTAACATTTTTTTCTTTTTCTAGAGCACTATATGCAAGAAGTTTGTCTTTATCACCTGTCATGTGTCTTGAGTATCCACTATCAATGTACCATTGGTTTTCTTCATCTTCTGCAAATAACGCTATGCCACAATTTTCAACTTGTAATTCCTTCTTTTTCCATACTTTGGAGCTTGAAGGAACATGTTCTTTTGGCTGAACTTTGCTCCTGCATTCAGATTCTTCATGGCCAAAGTTATTGCAATAAGCACATTCAACTTCATTTTGAAGAGGAGAAAAGTTTTTATAGGTATTTTTCTTTGTTTGAATATCAATCCTTTTCTTTCTTGCTTCTCTTGTCATGATGGTTTTATATGCTACACATTGAACAACTTTATGACCAAAATTGTGACATGAGAAACATTGTCCATTGAAGAAGAAATTTCTGCGATCATAAAATCTTCTATATGAATTTACTTGTTGATTGGTGTTTCTTTGAAAGAAATTCCTGTTAGTGTTCTTTGAATTGAGATGATCATGAATTATCTGTAAATATTCTTTATTCCCTTGCCGAGTGGCAGCATGTTGTAAACCAGCTGTAACTGCTTTTAGATAATTTGGTGCTAAAACCTGAGAAGATTCTCCAATATATCCAAGACCTATCTTTATAAGAGGAGAACGTTGTACCTTGATAATCTCATCTAATGTTTCAGATCCTTTAGCAAATCTAAGATTCAGAGTTTTTACTTTCTCAAGTTCTTTTCTTAGACTTACTACCTCACACTCTAATTTCTCATTGTGTTTCTCCTTTTCTTCAAGCTGATTTTTCAGAGTTTCTATAATTATTTTACTTTCTTCTAAGCAAGTCTTGAGTTTAATGTTTTCATCAAGAAAATCACTGTCTTCTAGAGCATCCACAAAAGTATCTTTTTCTTCTCTAGATTATTTTTCAAATGCCATGAGAAGTCTAAGGTCTTGTTCACATTCTTCCTCACTATCAGATAACCCATCACTATCTTCATGAGTGTAGTAACTCTTTCTAGTGCTAAAATGATTCTTATTCCTTTTTGCTACTTCCTTCCCTTTTTTATGTGTTTCTTTATAAGGACACTTAGCAGCATAATGACCAACTCTTCCACAATCAAAACATTTTAAAGGAAGATTACCTCTGAATCGTCCTGTGCCAAGTTGAAGTTTCTTTACAAAGTTTATCTCATCTTCTTCTGAGATATATCCCGATCCTTCTATTTTTTGTACTTCCTTCCCTTTTGTAGAATTTCTAAAGACTGCTTCTTTAACTTAAGAAGGTCCTCCTCTTCTCATTTCATATGCAGTTAGTATGCCATGAAGTTGCACCACAGTAAGATTTTGAAGATCCTGCTTTTCTTCAAGGGCAGAAACTTTTGACTCAAATTTTGTTGTTAGTGATCTTAATACTTTCTCAACCAAGGTAGATTCGGTTATTGTTTCAACCAGATTTCTCATACGATTTACAATCTCATCAAGTCGTAAAAATAAATTGGCAATGCTTTCTTCATTATCCATTTTTAGATTCTCATATTGAATTATGAGAGTTTGGAATTTAGCACTTTTTACCTTTGCATCACCTTCATAACTTAGGATGATTTTGTCCCATATTGTCTTGGCTGTATTCAGCTGCATGACTTTGACAAATTTAGATTAAGTTAGACTTCCCAATAGAGCATTGACCGCCTTTGCATTCGTTTCATATTTCTTTCTTTCTGTCGGATCTGTTGGTACTGCAGCTGGGTATTGATATCCTTGTTCAACAATTTCCCATACCTCTACTCCCAGAGACTAAATATAGGATCTCATCCTTGTTTTCCATAAGATTAAATTGTTTCCATTAAAAAGCGGAGGCCTGATAGATGCTATTCCATCTTGATTGCCCATCTTGCTTGATCTTCCTTCTAGTGGCTAAAATTTTTCAGAAGGACCTGCTCTGATACCAATTGTTGGGAAAAATACTAAGAGGGGGGTGAATGAGTATTGAGGGCTGAACAATTTTTCTTTTCTTTCTCTTAAAAACATATGTTACAGTACTGCATCCAACAGGTATGACCTGATATCTTATTATGGCTTTACTTAGAGCATTGCATCAGATAAGCATTACGCATGAACAGAAATAAGAGAACAAACCATCAACACATAAGAACACCGGGATTTAAGGTGGAAACCCAATTCGGGAGAAAACCACCGCTGCTGTAATCTCAATTTTCAATATTTATTATAGAGAAGACTTCTTACAATATATGCTGGTGCAGAATTTTACCAGCACGCAGGCACCCACCTGCAGAAGGCTATAACCTTATCTTGTTTACCAGCTACCACTAGAAGGGAGCTACAACCCCCTTTCTGAAGACTTCGACCTTCAGCACTACTGTAGACCACGTTTCATCAATTTTTATACTGGATCCACCATATACATTGTCGTTCACCAGTTTTATTTACTTTCTATATTCTCACAGAAACCAGATATTTATCATCGTCAAATCATTCTATCCGTGGGTGCATCATAGTTTCAGATTTATCAGTTAAGACCAGAGCTCGCCCATACAGATATTCCTTGGAGAAATTGTTTGTTCACAACCCTTCAAAAATGCACACACCGTTCTTTATTTTTCTTCTCCTTATATAGTTTTCCCTTTATTAAAACCATGGGTTAAAACCATGAACCGCTGACAGTATTCCGTTTAGTTTATCCCACGGGGCTTTTGATCTTTTATTTTAATTTTATTTATCAATTTAAGGAAATTGATAAATAAATAATTTTGAACAGAACTTTAGAATTAAAGTTAACCCTTCGCATCTTAATCCTTCCAAATAATATGGTAAACCTTTGACCCCGGGCCCACAAATATAGTCAATAGCCAATCAAATATGTGCATGGTACCATAGGTAAACTTCGCACAAGTCCAGCGTTCGATCATCGTTATATTAGCAAGCTTCCAGATCAATGGCGTATATTCATATCGCTCGACCTTCAATACCGATCGTTAATGTGCGATGGCCCGCCGTACCTATGTTAATCTTTGTGCACCTTCAACAAATGACGACCGTCCGATGACCCCTTCCCAGATCAACGACGCTCAACGATATCGCTGGGCATCCTGGGTCGAAATATAACGAGCGATGGCGCATGGTGAAAGGTGGTTTTGTGAAGTCATACAGGGACGTGTGTCGAGCATTCTATGGAATCGCTCCTCACCAGGAAATACCACTTTCCTGACGAGAGCGGTGCAATAAAAACCGAAAACCGCCGTTACTATTCCTCTCGCAAGGTTTCGCCTTCTTCGCTCAAGGTTCCACTCCCCCTGCTTGATTATTGTAAATTGACTTATTTACTGTGACATCGCTTGTGCTCTTATCAATAGAATAACCCATCATTTTGTTTATTGAGGCTTGACACCAGTTCGATGCAATCTTCGTAACATCCATAATATATAACACAATAAATTCACACCATATTCCTTTGCGACCTTAAATTCGTTCTTGATTCGTCGTTCCGCCTCTTCATGCTCCATTCTGGTTCCATAAGCACCAATGTATAGTTGCCATACCATGTTTCATTGTTCCAAGAAATTTTCCAACATATCTCCTCTTTTGCTTGTTTCTGCTCCTTGACCGATACTTCCTCTGTTCTTTTGATCAACCGATACTTCCTCTATTCTTTTGATCAGATGCTCCTTTGTAGCCAATGCTTTTGCTTCTAGTCAGCTTCAAAGGTAGATTTCGCAAAAAGTGTGCACCCTCTACTTACCATAATCATAATTCGCACAATAGGCCCATAAACACATGGAAGTTAGAATTTTTACTGTTTTAGGGTTAAAAAGGTTAAAAACAACATCAAGAAATGAAAAATAAGAAGTTGAGGAAAAACCCTAGGGGTTGAAGCAGCTGGTCATGCAAGGATCTAAAAAAAGACAATGGTCGTAATTATAAACCTTTGTGGAGTCGTGAGTTGTTAGTGTGAATTATAATCGCAAGCGTACGCAAAAATCTCACTTTAGCTACACATAACAAACAACCCTAACATCAAATATGGCTGTCAATTTCCTTAGATCTGCAGTTAGTGATTAGAATAAATGCTATAGAAACCCAGATCTATGCAGTTAAAGACATTAAATAGAAAATAATAAGCAAGAGTTTCTCCATGCACCCAACAAACAAGACAAGAATTTTTAAAGAATTTTTTGTATTATGACACCTGGGAAGGGAACATAGAAAGATGTTACCAGCCCCCCTCAATGGGATGGGTTCTTGTATGTCCTCAGAACTTTAGATCTAAGAAATCTCTCTATTGATGGTGCAGAAAAGCCACACAAAAACGGAACTTAAAGGGAGCTCTCAAGGAAAAAGTAGAAAATATGACATTGATAGAGGATCAAAGTCAGACCAAAAGTATAGATCAGGAGTGATCTATAGGAAACAAAAGATAGTGAATGAATGGAAAAGCCCTTCTATTTATAACAAAATATTGAGTTAGTCTAGATATAGGTGCATAATTAAAATATTATTAACCAAATCTAGATCCAACTTTTATGGAATATTTTATTATTTTTGTTGGAGGGAAAAAAGAAATTGAATTTGGTCAAATCCCTTTATTTAGAAATAATAAATAAATAAATTATTTATTTATTATTTTAAGAATTTGGTTGAGTAATAATTAAATAAATAGTGATTTATTCAATTATTTATAAATGATTAAGTCAAATTTAACAAGGAATATTATTTAAATAATGTTTCAAATAATTATTCCTAGAAAATAATAAGATAAATAATGATTTATGTAATTAAATTTTCTGTTTTGGGTTAAATATGACCAGGAATACTAATTAAACAGTGGTTTAATTAATTATCCTTTGAGGAAAATCAACCAAATAAGGATCTATTTAATTATTCCTCACGGGGTTTCCTGTTTAGACTAGAAACAACTTAATAAATTATGGGTTATTAAGTTATTTTTCATAGTGAAAGCAATTTTACTATGGTAAAATTGGTCTTACATGGTGTACTTTAGTCCATCTAATAGTAACATGTTAGATGACCAAAAATTGAATAATAATTGCAGCCACATGTATCTCAAAACAACATTGAAAGTACACATGAGGAAGATCGGTCAGAGAGAAAATCAAAGGAAGCATGAAGAACACACTTGAATCTCGATGATTAACAAATAACCAAATGATGTGAGGTCTAGTTGGGACCTTATATCGGCGAGACCCCTTTATGTTGGTAGTATCCAACACCATCAACACACCGGTAGGTGAAAGGATGATGAGTATCCGCCTACTACAATCTCGCTTAGAATAAATCCACCAACCTCTCACCCCCTCAAGTCGAATATGTACAAGGCCAAAAAACCACTAGGATTAATTCACCCCTATTCTTTGTGGAAGGAGGAAATTAAGCATAGTAATATTCAGAATCTTATGCATTTCCAACTTTGTGAACATGTTATTTATGTAACACCCTCCTCCCACATTTACCCAAGCGAACCGATCCATTGGGTAAACATGTTACGAGAGGCTACTATGATGTGATTCAACTCCAAATGTATAGTTAAGGAAGTGGAACCCACAAAAAAAAACCAATATGACCTTCCACAAATGCTACAGAACATTCAAGAGCCAACCAACCCTTCCAATTGGCCAACCCATGGGAAAATTTGACATTTCATTGATCTAGACCCTCATCCTCTCCCATGAAAATTCATGCATGTGACTGACGCCTTCCACTCACTCCCACATCAAGGCATGCCAACAAATGTGGATTTTGTTAGGCATAACTGTATGAATGCCCTCATATTTTTAGCCACTTTTTCAGGGCTAGGTATCATTCCACTACCCAAAACTCCATGAAACCTTCAAAAATAAATAATAACAATGGAACAAGGCTACTAATCCATTGATTGGTACAAGTACTTGATCTGGCCACTACTATCCATGCCAGGAATTTCCTCAAACATGTCACAAATATGTAATCTACGAGTCATAACAATCGATCCTAGCATAGGGGTCTCATACTTATCTGAGATTTGTAAAGAAGTTTTTTTTCCATATCACAATTGCTGAATTATCATCTATTAGGTAATATATTCATTGTAAATTCATTTTATAATCAAAACATGATGAGAACCATACATCAAATCTGTCATAAAAATTACTCATAACTAACATATAACCAACATAAATAAAAAGGATATAACAACCATAAAAAACACATATGAACTAATACATTTACACATGAAATATCAAGGAGAAGAAGCTCTTATTAATGAATGAAAAATCCAACCAGGTCTGGGACTTCCGTGTACCACTCAAACATAGATTGCGATGAACCAAAAATTTCTTTCACCCAATCACCCCCATGCCATATTCCAAGCATGAATGTGGGACTCAATACCAAACCAAACCAGGTTTCCTCGGGCTTTACTCCAGTCCCCATCGGATCACTAAGCCCTAAACAAGCATGGATGCCTCCAGATTTTTGCACCTACATCGTGAGGAATTTTCTTACCTCCTAGTCTCTAGGCTTTACCATTTATCCCGCCATTCACCAGTCAAGGATTCCTAGGGACAATAGTGACTCTAATCTCCAGGATTTATTGTATATCCCACCATTAATCAGTCGAGTATTCCTAAGCCTGATCGAGGGCACACACCTCTAGGCTCTACTGTATATCCTGCCATTCATTGGTCGAGGATTCCTAGGCCTACTGAGGCACACAAAATCTTGCTTTACTTCAATCCTACCTTCTCTATTCCATGGATTCCTAGGCCATGTGTTATTTCTTTCAGAGACCACCTCACTCAGTTTAGAAACCATCCTACAATCCATCTCAACCAAATACAAGAGAACCCATCACACCATGGCTATCCGGAAATGGCAAGGCAAGGTTGAATAACACTATCACACATGGAAAATCCCATGTCAGTGACAAAAAGAGAACCAAATACACATATTTATGTACCATGTATTCCAAATCTAGCAAGGAAATCACACATTCAAATCGACACCTGCAATTAATCCCATTATAGTTTCTTGATCCCGTTCTTGCTTGCTTGATATTTGATTATGTTTTACTTCTGGGTCCTTCCTTTTCTTTCCTTGATCCAATGTTGAAGTGATCCAAGAAAAATCTAAGTGTTCAAGAGTAAGAGAGAGAGCTCCAAAAATGAACTGACAAAAAGCTACCAACCGATCCTCAGAAGCCTTTTTATCAATGAGGGCTCTAATTTCTTTAATTTTCCATTATTTTCCTTCATTTTCCTCCACACATGCAACCTGTGACCTTTCACCTTAATTTTCTCATAATCTCCATTATTTTCATTAGAAAAATGCCAATTAATGCCTCTCACCTTTCCAGAGCCTTTGCCATTGTATTTTCCAATTCCCTTAGCCATAATAAACCAAAATGAACATCCACACTAGGAATTGTTTCCCAACATTAATCTTGGAATACGTGTCCCATGACCTCGGTATTATTTTCCCTTTATTAAATTTATTACATGGATTTTTACGAGGGTTATTATAGAACCCTCCCCCTTGGGGTAACATCGTCCTTGGTGTTCAATGACACCTACAACTAGCAAGACTTATAGAAAACCAAAACATACTACTTATGGAGCTCTATAGCATCGCTCGTTACAGTATTTAAAATGGCATCGTGCTGAAAACATGGTAGTCATATCGTTTACTAGAGATTTATAGCTTAGCTTATTACAATATTTACAATAACATCCAAATATACAACCATATTGTCTATGGAGCTTTATAAAACCAGCGCAATACAATATTTACAATAATATAGACATATATACATATGCACATTTTCTCAACTAGCAAATAAAAGGATATGATGCATATACCAACAACAAGGGAATCCAAAGGCTCATACCTCCGCCCTCAAAAATAGTACCAAGATTCACTTTCTTCCGAGGAAGTACAGAATCCACTACTAAAGACAAAGTTTTCATCCAATTTCTAGTTCTACAATATTGTGCCACTTGTTCTCTCAATGAACAGTTACTGGATTATTGTTCCGAGGAACACTCCCAATGTGCATATGATTACATCTGGAAATGATAATGACAAAAAAATCCATCCCCCGACTTTCCCCTCTCTGCTATAGATTCCCTCAGAAAATCCAGTCATCCCCTTCTGTGCAGTCACTCACCTTCAACGTTCCTCGACATCTCGTTTCTCGGGCGATCCATCCCTTGGCAAGGCATCCTCGCATCAGAAGGCCAAAAAAACAAGGAATATACCTGCCTAAAAACCATCATACAAGTCATAACATGCTCATGGAAATCAATGGACATTATTGGGTACCATTGTCCCACAATATCATTGCTCCTGAAGTGATTTACCAACATATTGTTGCATGTTCCAATTCTGTTTTTTGTTGCTGCCAATTCTTGTAGCCAATTTCAACCACCCAACCAAGAATTTTGATGCTCTACTGTACCAAGCACATAACCACCATTAGATTCAAAATAAATTAAAATAAACTCAAATCATACCTCATCAGTGGCTTCATTAATAAGGTACATCTGCAATTATGTTCGCTTCCTATCACAAAAAGTTAAACTAACTATTTGATCAAATCATCATGTATAAACATATCACATTCAGTTAGCTCAAAACACAACCATCATAATAAAAACCATAGATCACTTGTAACCATCATAAAATAGAATCATAGATCACATGCATAATTAAAACTGAAATAAATTATTGATACATATCCTTTAATCAATCCTTAGCTTCTACTTTTATCCTTTGTCCTTTCTGTATGCACACCAGATCGATTTCCACACTCGAAAAACACCAAGTTATTTATCTTCAACCACATACACATATACATAGTATACATCACATCACATACAATCACACATAACATGTGACACTATATGATACATTCACTTACACTTGACATACAACACATACACCTACAGTCAGCGTACAACACAACACATACACCTGCATCCGGTGTGCAACGCAACACATAAACCTACACCCATTATAAAACACAACACAATACATACACCTACATTCGGTGTACAACACAAAAATATACATACATCTACACGTAGTGTACAACACAGTACATATACGTACAAGGAGTACAACACAACGAATACATGTCACGATATAATGACTATGCAATGCACATACACAATACCACACATACACAAAACAACATGTACAACATGAACACAATACCATGTGTGCACAACACAGCATGTATGACATGCACATAATAATACATGTACAACAGTACCACATGTACACAGTACCACCTGTACACAGCTCCACCTGCAAAACATGTACACAACACCACATGCAAGACATATACACAACACCACCTGCACACAACACCCTATGTACAACATGTACACAACACCATATGTACAATCATACACACAAAACTGCATGTACATAGGACCACATGTACAACATGCATACTGTTATAGCATCATTTTTCACCTTCATGTGATTCATGATTGTATTTTTGGCCTTGGGCACCCATTCCCACAGACTTGGATAAAAGTTCATAAAAAACTGTGTTTCAAATCCCATACGTGGGTATGCCCAGAATTTTCCATGTGTATACGCGAGTCCAGAGATACTTTTCCGTGTATGCCATTAAAACCATTAAAAATATATACTGATTGAAACTACTTTGAGGGAGTATAAAATCCCCTCACATGCATGGCCTAAGGGAGAGAAATTTATAGACATTATACTCTGTTGGAGCCCCAATTCAAGTCTGATTTCCCGTGCCTCCTGCACTTCCTAGTTTATTACAGGAAACCCTTGTTTCCTAGAGATGTTCATCAGTTTATATGTCATCTCGTGTGCACAAGTCTTGGAAGAATCTTAGTGAGCCAAGGGCAGGACGGATTCAGACGACGATCTGTTCAAAGATCGTGGAAGGATTCAGGTGATCTCTCCACCTTTCTATCATTGTACATGCTGTTCGTAATGAAGAAGAACCATCTTGTTCCCGAATTCATGTGTTAATATCTACTTGAATATGTGAAAAGATTGTTATTTAAGCATTTATTATTGTTTATATGATGTTTCAAATGGATTTCACTGACATTTAGGATAAATATATGCTGCACAACTAGATTTTCGTGCACGTTTATTCTTGGTTTTCAGGTTGAAGAGGAAGAAGGGTTGCTGGGGGTTTGGACCCCGCAGGATCTATATCAAACGTAGGATCTATGGGTGAGTTCTACAATTGATGTTATCTAGTTTTTAGCGTACAAGTGTGGTTGTGTGAGTCCTTCTTGAATAGCATGCCTTGATCTGTGGAGGTTTTGACCCAACGACCTTTAGGGAGTTATTTCCTGAAACACACACCATGCCATATGTGCACAACACTGCATATGCAACATGCGCACATCACCATATATACATAGCATTACATAAACAGCATATACAAACACCATTTGTACATATCATTTCATAAACATGTACACAACACCATATGTACATAGCACCACATAAACAACATGTATAGAACACCATTTATACCACCATGTACATAATATTACATAAAAAACATATACACACATTATATATACAAAACACCGCATGCACACAAAATCACAGGTGCAACATGTACAACATATACAACATATACAAAACATTATCACACATCCAGAGATCACATTTTATCTACTAGGAAACCTTTCTTCAAGTGTCTTTCCACTATCCATGCTTGTCCCAGCATGTTGTAGATCACAATGCTTTCATTATACTAATGTATCCCTCAAGAGTACATGTCCATAACGTAAACATAGGCATAGTACAAGTAGATAATATCAATTCATATCCACATGATACTTATGTCATATATTTGTCAAGGCTACTCTTCCATTTGATTCCTCATAAACCAAGAACCTCTTCATGCCATTCACTTGCATAAGTGAACATTCCTCCACAAAAATTATTCCTGATGACCTTGTCCGACAACGACATACATATATACATATAAACATTAGCATAAAACAATCACGATCCCATATGACTATGTCAGACAAAAACATATGTACATACATATATACATATATAGACATCATCATAATCATAATCACAACATCATTACCAGATATCATAAGGTGTAGGTTGAGAGAACTCCCTTTATCCGAGCATCACATGTACAACATCAAGAACAACAGTTCCCAACATAGCCAAGGCATCAGACACATCAAATCCATTTAATTTACCTTTCGTGTTCCCTTTCTCATGACTTCCTTGTCACCGTCCATTTATCCCAATGGACCCAACCATCTCAACGAGATTTCATACTCTTTCCTTTAGTTGCCCTTATACATGCATCAAGCTTCATCTAGGTCTTACATTACCTATTGGGTTTCATCCAACTCTTCCCAAACTCCATTAAATTTCTTCTTTCCCAACCAATTCCCAAGACCCTCAAAACATAAAATGAAAGTGCAAGCCTAGAAACAAGAATAAAACCATGAAATCCAATAGCAATATTACACCATAAACAACTTCATATGGCCATACACCAGACATTAACAAAGCCACAATTAATCCCAACAAATAAAAAAATACCAAAAGAAAAAGAATAGCAACAAACACCATGACTCAATCCCCATGGGCTATGAATACTTCTAAGGGAAATCTCAACCTAAGCCTTCCCCAAGAATCCATGTAAGTCTCTTTTTTGAGTCAATCCTTGCATCGTACTTCCATAAAAACATAATTGTCAGTGTATAAATAGATATAAAAATATACTAATTACCTTACCTTATTGTTCCAAGCATGCTTTCTTGTAGCTAAACACAAGCATATATCATCTCTCAAGGAACTCAAATTCCCTTTATGGATCTAGCTATAGCTGTAACATAGCTAATACACATGTAAAATACATTTTCATGCATATAACACATATCGGCACAATTTTGGACGAGATCAAGGTTAAGAAGACTTCTTGTATTCATGCAAAGCACTCATTCATTTGAAACTGCGGTTTCCAAACTTAGTCAAAGGAATTCTCACCCAATTCCTTTTTATCGTTTACCTTACTGCAATTGAGTCGTATTATGTAATGTCACATCACCTAATTGTTATTTATATAGACAAATCAATTTTTACCTTGTCGTGTTAATACCAAGCATGTTGCCCCGCAACTGTTCACACATGTCAATGAGGTGTTCCAAATATCAAGACAACATATCTATTAAGTTGAAATCAGCCTTTACCAAGACTAACAAACATGTCATAATCAACTGATAGTCGTAAGACATAATTCTACAACTCTCACCTACCTATACTCAAGTACATATTAGTTTTTCTCAACACATATGTATTATTACAACCATCTTAAAACAAGATCATTCCTTCATTTAATCTTATAAATACAAACTTATATCATGCAACTAATCAAACACTCAAAAAACACATAGATGACATAATAGACACCAAAAAATCAAGCACCAAATAGACGACATAATCAAACATTCAAGCACCAAGTAGACAACATAAGAAAACTCATACCTTAATATATCATAGGAGAGGCTATCTTGTCTCCACAATAAATCTATATTAGCACAATATAACTTCAAAACATATAAACTCAAACATAAATAAGGCCATGATGTTTATAACAGTAACTAACTATCATGTTCACATCATAAAATCATAAACAATTGTCATTCATGCATAGAAATCACATATGCACAGTCAGTCTAGATTAGTACAACACAATATCACAAATATATCAACACATACATAAACATCATAAACATAATCATCTGCATAGGTTAACCCAAATTGCTACGATACATACAAAATCAAGATCTTATTTTCAATGACCATAACTATCATGCATAAGGATACAATGCACATAAAAACAAGTGATTATCCTTCATAACTAACCGACACATGTACATGTGATCGCATTGATTAACTAACATATATCATAAATGTAACCATAAAAAACATAAACTAATAGACATGTACATAACCCTAAGGCTTATAACAACCACTAACCAAGATACCTGCATTCCCAACATACAAACATGTATGACGATCTATTCTTACCCTAAGGTCTAGTGCCACAACCTCACTCTCATGATTTGCATCTGCTGCTCTATCTTAGCTAACACATCAACATCATAAAATACCAACAACATCATGGTGACAAAAACTACATAATGACCACCATGATGCATGCCTGACCTACCGTGCATACATAACCATAACCATGGCAATACCCGCACAACAGCATATAAACACCAACATGTATAAAAAATGCATACACAACTGACATGTATTCATGACAAACACATCTAAATATCAACATTATCAACTTCTACATGTCAACACAACTATTAAAATTACCACTACCATGCATACTTAACAAGCACATATACAACATACATTCATGCATGACAAATAACTTCTGCCCATTCCAATCCAAGTGTTGAGCCATGCTCTAATACCACTCTCTAACACCCTCCTCCTACATTTACCCAATATAACCGGTCCATTGGGTTAAACATGTGATGATAGTATACTATGATGTGATTCAACTCTCCATGTACAGTTAAGGAAGTGGAACTGATAAAACAAAACCAATATGACCTTGCACACATGCTACAAAACCTTCAAGAGCCAACCAACCCTTCCAGGGGGGGAAACCTTGAGAAAAATTGACATTTCACTGATCTGGACCCTCAACTACTCTCATGAAAAGCTATGCATGTGACTAAGGTCATCTAGTCACTCTCACAACAAGGCATGCCAGCAATTGTGGAATTGTTTAGGTAGTTTTGTGTTAGTGACCCTGGATTATGAGCCCCTTTTTCAGGGCTAGGTCTCAAGCCACTGCCCATAACTCCATGAAACCTTAAGAAATTATTAATAACAATGGAACAAGGCTACTAATGCAATTACTAGTACAAGTACTTGATCTCACCTCTACTTGCCATGACATGCATTTCGTCAAACATGTCACAAATATGTAATCTACAGGTCATAACAACATATCTGAGCATAGGGATGTCATATTTATCTGATATTCGTAAAGAAGCATTGTTTACATATCACAATAGTTTCATTATTACCTATTAGGTCATATATTCATTATACATTCATTTTCTAATCAGAACATGATGAGAACCATAAAACAATTCTGTCATAAAACATACTCATAACCAACATATAACCAACAGAAATAAAAAAAGATATAACAACCATAAAATTTACATATGAACCAGTACATTACAGATGAAATATCAAGGAGAAAAATCTCTTATTAATGAATTCAAAATCCAACTAGGTCTGGGATTTCCACATACCACCTAAACATAGATTGGGCTCAACCAAATATTTTTTTTAGCCAATCACCTCAGCGCCATATTCCAAGTATGAATGTGGGACTCAAGACAAAACCAAACTAGTTTTCCTTAGGTTTTACCACAATCCCCATTGGATCATCAGGCCATAAATAAGCATGTATGCCTCTGGATTTATCCACCTATATCGTGAGGAATTTTCCTTCCCCCTAGTATCTATGTTTTACCGTATATTTCGCCATTCACCGGTTGAGGATTCTTAGGCCTAAAAGAGACTCCACCCTTCAGTATTTACCGTATATCCTGCCATTCACCAGTTGAGGATTCCTAGGCCTAAATGAGACTCTACCCTACAGTATTTACCGTATATCCTGCCATTCACTGGTCGAGGATTCCTACGCCTGATCGAGGGTACACACCTCTAGACTTTACAATACATCCTCCCATTCACTGATCAAGGATTCATAGGCCTACTAAGGCACACAAAATCCAGATTTATTGCAATCCCGCCTTCTCTGGTCCAGGAATTCCTACGCCATGTGTTCATTATTTCAGATACCACCTCATTGAGTTTCGAAACCATCCGAAAATATATCTCAACCAAATACAAGAGAACCCATCACACCATGGATATCTAAAAATGGAAAGGCAAGGCTAAAGAACACTTTCACAGCTATAAAATCCCATTCTAATGAAAAGAATATAACCAAATACACACATGCATGTACCATGCATGCAAAATATAGCAATGAAATCACACATACAAATCGATACCTGCAAGTAATCTTGTTGTAGCTACTTGATCCTGCTCTTTCTTTCTTGACCTTTGATTCCTTTTGCCTTCTTGGTCCTTCCTTTGATTTCCTTGATCCAATGCTGAAGTGCTCCAAGAAAAATCGAAGTGTCCAAGAGTGATAGAGATAGAGAGAGAGAATAGAAAAAGAGCTCTGAATTGAACTGAAAAAAAGATACCAACTGATCCTCAGAAGCCTCTTTATGAACGAGGCCTCTAATTTCTTCAAATTTCCTTCATTTTCCTCCTCACATGCAACCTATGACCTTTCACCTTCCTTTTCTCCTAATTTTCATTATTTTCATATATATAATTCTAATTAATGTCTCTTGCCTTTCCAAAGCCTTTTCCAATTCCCCTTGCCATAATAAACCAAATGAACACTCACAATAGGATGTTCTGCCCAAAATTAAGCTTCGAATACGTGTCCCATGACCTTGATCTTATTTTTCCTTTATTATCTTTATTACATGGATTTTTTACCAAGGTTGTTATAGTTTAGATGAATATTTTGTGGCGAAAGAAACTTCTTTTTAGTAATTGTATTGATAACCTTTTGTTGGGAATTGACCATCTCAACACTTAGTCTCTATACTTTTGGGATCAGATCACTACTTGAAGGTAGAAGTATGGTAATTTGAAAACAAAAAGAATCCCTACATATTACACCTTCAAAATGACATTCCAAAACTATCAAAGACTACTTTAAATATTACCTCCTCACAATGTTGAAGTTTTTTTTATTTATTGCGTGAAATACCATGTCAGATGGCAGTTTCCTAGGCACATTTCCTATCACCCCTATGTTTAAAATCATCTTATTTATATTAATTTCCACCCCATAGTTAACAATGATAACCACCACATATTTTTGTCCTAAAATTCTATTACAATAATCACCCTAAAGCAGAAATATATGTTGATCACTTTAACATCATTTATAGATTCACACCCATTGTTTTTGTTGTTGTTTTAATTCTCTCATTCATAAAATTATTTCCTACTGGTGCGTTTCTTGCTTGAATAATCATTTCAAGTAGGGCTTAAGATGTTTATTAACATCGCAATGAAGTTTTCATGGCTGCCAACTATACCAACGAAATCAAACTACAATTTCTACTCGTTCATATTAGTGACAACAACTTTGATCAAGGAATTTATTCTTTTCAAGATCAATATGAATGCTAGATATGGTTGAACAATCATATTGATTATTTTTCTATTTGATAATCTCAACAAAGAAATCTTTCCTTACGTCTCAACAGACATAGCAATATTTCCAACCATAACTGAAGCAATTTATGTTTTATAAAAATAACATGTGTAATTTGATTTGGTTTTGAATATAATGTTTACTTGAGGTATTGTGCTTGGTAAATTAGAAAAATATTAAGTGTGGCATAAAACAATAAAATATTTACTATCAACATTAGGGGAATTTTGAGGTCTAAAATGGGCCTCCTAAGGAAATTATAAAATAATAGTGGAACTAATAAAATAAGATTTGATACCCGGATGTGGGTGACAGCTATGGGTGTAAGAGCGATGGGACAGAGGTCGTGAGGACAGGAGGCCACATGCCAACCCATCCGCGACCACCTGCTCGCAGTAAATATCACCCGATCGATCATAATGACCATCGTAATGGTGAAGCCGCTCGACATGAATTCTGATGGCAGAGGTATTTTCGAACGCCGCAAAGGCGATTCGCACCAGGTTAACCAGATCGCTCATTCATTGCAGAAGGTTGTTGGCTGCAGGAACAGAGGGCTATTTGAGATGGATCCCGCGCCGAGGATTTCGCTGTGTAATTCGGTTGAGGACTGCGCCAACAAGCGCACCACCACAGGGAAGAGGAGTCGCCAAATTTGCTGTCTGAAGCCTGACGAGAGTCTTCACATCTCTATTGCTGGTTCCTGCAATTCGGCTTCGTTGCTCCTGAGCTTTTCTCCAGAGCCGACCCTGGTGAGCTCGTCTTCGTGCCAGCGTTTCAGCTCTATCTCTGTTGCAAGTATGCCACGACTGAGGCACAGGATGCGTAGCAGGAGGGGCGCCTCTCGCTCCGCCAGGAGGCGCTTGCCCTCCTCCTCCACTTCTCCATCGGCAATCTCTTTGCCATCTGACAATATCTTCCATGGCCGCCAATTACGCTCTGGTCGCAGGCTCGACTCGCCCTCTGGGGATGCGATGCCCGCTCAGTCTCACACAACTCTTTTTTCATTCTATTGCGCCCTAAATCGACCTAGAGTCACAGTCGCCATCTCTGTGGTTTTCATGGAAGAGCCCTCGACTGAAATCCCTCCGGATGATCCTGCTCCTGTCGATGGCGCCATCCCGGATGATCCTTCTCCTGTTGATGGCGCCATCCCGGCTGCTGTGCGGGTTGACTCGAGGGTTCAGACTAGCGCGCGCAGGGAGGTTTTGCCTGAGGTTTCGGCTCGTGGTCCACCACTTCAGACGGAATCGCCTACTGAGGTCCTGCCCAATGCTAAACGTTCTTACGCCCATGGCGCACCAGCTAACTTTGGCTGCAGGGTTGAGTAGGTCGCCACAGATGAATAACTCAACCTTTCTTCTTGTTTCTCAGGTTCTTGCTCTGCCCTCTCTGAGGGATTGTCATGCTGCTCTTATGTTTCCTACAGTTTTGGTCCTTTTTTGTCAGGGACCAGTCTTAGTTATTACAGTGGTCCAATTTTGTCATGGTCTAGTTAATCTGCTATATAATGTACATGTTTTCAGTTTTCAGTCAAAGCTTCCTAGGTCCTATCCCCTGCGTGGGATTTTGTCTGTTGAAGGTTCCTCGGGCTGGTTTCCCTCCAGAAGGGCAGCCATAAAATAGTCTTGGTCTGTTCGAATTGCCTCCTCGTAGGCACTGATGTACTATATTTCCCTTTGTTAATAGATTACTTTAACTTAGAAAAAAAAAAAAAAAAAGATTTGATTATATCATCAAATTTTAGAGGGAAAAAAGAAAAACTATTTTTCAACTCGTATTTTGAACTTATCTCCCTAAGGTTTTACTCAAATTTTGAGCAGAAATACTCCTTGGATGCAAAATTTAATTTCTCATCCAAGGATTACTCATGTTGCATACATTTGATGGACTTTGCTACACAAAAAATGAGAAATACATGAAAAACGTGACTGGAATCACGTTTTTTCATGTATTCCTCATTTTTGGTGTAGCAAGGTCCATCAAAAGTATGCAACATGGGTACTCCTTGGATGAATAATTAAATTTTGCATCCAATGAGTACTCTCACTCGAAATTTGAGTAAACCATTAGGGGGATAAGCTGAAAATACGTGTTGAAAAAGTAATTTTATTATTTTATTGTTTTTCAATCTTTTTACCTTTTTACTCTGAAAATGGTGAAACATCCCCCATGGTTGACATCATCATCTTGAATCCTATTGGTTCTCATAAAGTTTATTTTGGTTGTACATTTTTCTGAGGAGGCCCATTTTAGACCTCAAAATTCCCCTAATGAGTAAAGAATTACTAATTCAAGCTTAAAAATTAAATTTATACATTCGTGGTCGAGGAACCGTGGAAAAGGAAGAGACGCACGAAAATAAATTACAGAGACTAAGTTAATTATCAAAATAACATATGAAAATTAGGTCTTCCAAATAGTTACATTAATGAGTTACATAAATCAAACACGTATAGGGAATACCATGTAATTCTGAACTTTCACAACTCCAACACAAGCTGCAAAAGAAAAACTCTTGATACAGAATATAAAAAATTTGTTTTTCATATAGAGTAATAAGCTAACATTCAAAATTATTAATATATACATAACTTGAGGTGGATTGTGTTGAAATATAAATAAATGGTTGCAATAAAGAGATAATGGTTTTCACTAGTTGGTCTCAAGCTATAAAGGAGTAAAAACATTCATAATAAGAGAGAAATTAAGATAAATCCTTACCCGGAAAGCTAAATCCTAAGTACAATTTTGAAGTAGCACATAAGTTATCATGAGATGAGATTTAAATATCTAATCTGAAACAAATTAAAACAAAAAAGAGAGAGGAGAGAATAATTGTTAATATCCTTGTCTTCATACCTAAACCAAATATAAAAAAATCAATTGAGGAAATCAATTGTGAACATACCATGAGTGTAGCTACACAAAAATTACTTCCAAGGACCTTCCAAAAGCATGGATGGTTGGAAAATTATGGGATGAGTTACCACATTCAAAATAAAAATATAAGAATGCATAATCCTGAGAGTTGGGATAGTTTACCAAGAGGGATGCCAAAATAGTTGAGGCCTTGAATATATTATTATAAAAATAAAGAGGATATGGAATCTAAGAAAAAAAAATTGGGGTTACAATTCATGTTAAAGAAAAGGAGACATTTGATGAGCCTAAGTATTCCAGCAAGAATGTTGCAACTCCCAAGGCTACCAACTCTAATTATCAACTCAGGGTTCGTATAAACTTAAAAGGTATCAACACTATATGTGCAAAATACAATGTATCCTTCTTTTGTTGATCTGATGTAATGAAGTGAATGTAATTAAATCAAACCCTAAACTAATTTCATAAATGGAATTATTTCTTTGGAAACAAATTAATCCCAAACAAGAACAATAATTTGTAATTGAAATCCTAAGAGCATGAATTCAAATAAATAGGCATAATCTACTTTGAAAAAATGCATGTCATAAGTCGTGTTTATTCTTCCTCAATCATGGATTTAGATCCTAGGGGTCATGATTCAAGCGTAAGAGACAAAAACCAAGCTTTGGGAGAAAATCTAGTCAAGTTTAAACATGCTACAAGAGTGCTAAAGGAAGTTATGTTTTGGAGATAACTCACTGAATGACCAAGTAAATAAAATGAAATTGGGATGGGAAAATTTTTGTTATTAATTATGATGTATTAGGTCTCCATTACAAGTGTAATCACTCCAAAATATCCCTGTTCACACGTGCTAAAAATAACAAAAAATTACTACTCGAAAAATTGGAAATTCAAGAACTATTGAACTAATTAACCTATCAAATGTCTAACCTAATCAAGTGAAAAGGAAATGGAGTAAATTTTGTTATTAAATTTAATGTTCTTATGAACTAATAAACGTGTAATCAAATCAAATTAATCTCATAAACACATCCTATAAAATAGAAAAAAAGTACTACTATTCCACTACAAGGAATTTCTAGAAATCCTATATTCGTGAACTAGTAACCAAATCAAAGTAGCTCAAGGATAAAGATGATCTTCCAAAGTTATTCGAAGGATGAATAATGCTTCTGAATCTATAAATAACCTCCAAAATAACTCACTTCAATAATTTAAATTAATCCTACAACAAGAAAAATATCAATACTAAATACAGAGATAGGCAAAACAAGAATAAGAGATGCATGTGAATAAGAAGTGAAAAGAAGAAGAAAAAGTTGTAAAAAAGGGCTCTGAGGCTCCTAGGATGCCCAAGCCTAGGGAAACTCAGAGTCCTATGAAATAAATGTAGCTTTAGAACCTAACAATTGCACCAATATTCATTATTCGAATTAATCCAAGTACATCCTTGCAAGAAATGAGAATGGAGTTGCTGAACAAAAAGTTTTATCCACAAGAAGACTACAAAATACATTCCTCTAGAGGCCAATTAGAATTGGTACTTATAAAAAATGATGAGGAGGCATTATTCTTGAAAGGAGGAAGATGTCCCCTCCAAAATACCTCAAGTAGTGGATCTGGTTCCCAACACTAGGAGTTTGCATTAAACGACGAGGAACACATTCCTAGATATTCTCAATCATTGGAGTTCCAAAATATCTCAATAATTTCAGGATATTTTATTCATTTATTCTCCAATATTGATCCTCTTGTAGTAGGGTGCTAGGCCCTAGATTATTCCTTCTCCATATCTTCATAATCTGCCCAATATTCTCACAATATTCTTCAAAAATAAATAATATTAGGTACAAATAGGAAATTATATCTAAACCTTCCTAAGAACGTATTAAAGCTTAAAAAATATTATTAAGTGTAGAAGGAGAGATTTAATATAGCCTTTATGTGCCTAAGAAAGGTTAGATGGGCCTTAATTTATGTATAATGTAGAGGCCCATCATACCCCCTACTGAAAGTCTTGCTCATCTTGTGAGTAGCCTATTCATCCTCCTTGCCTCATGGTTCTTCATGTATGCTGGCCTATTTCATTATCTGTTTGTTGGTCCATGTGTTTCTCCTCTTGTTTCTCTTCTTTCCAATCTTTTATTTTCATTTATTCCCTATCTCAGTTTCCCAACGAAGTCCTAATGTAGATTCAGGCTGCTTCTTTCTCTCAAGTGATTCTTCAACCGTAATGGGTTCTAATTTTTTAAGTGTAACACCTTTATTTTGGTTCATATTCTTGGCCACTTGGATCCTGTAAATCGACTGAAACCTCAAATGAAATCTCATCATCATACCCCCTTACTCTTCAAATAATCCTATCTCGTTACAATTTTAGAGAATGTTGATGCATTTTCTTTATGTTGATCGGTTTTCTCCTATTAAATCCTACCCCCATATTTGTAGACTATGAATTCTATGAATTTTATGTGCAAAGATAGGGGCTTGCTTGTACTGATCATTTTTTAATTTATAGGAGTTTATGTGTCCTTGATATCTCCGACAACACACGCTGAATTTTTCCCCTGATTTATTTTCCTTCTAGCATTTGTAAAACTTCTCTCAAGAAAAAAACAAGCAATCTGGTGGCAATAAGGGATGCTATAGGAAACCAATTTTCCTATAGAAACTCTGAAAAATGAATAATTTTGATAATGGTGGCCTCAGTTTTCAATTGCAGGAGTGCATTTTGGATTCTTGGCCATGACACATCGTACTATACAATGATTTTTTTTTATGAACACCCTAGACTAGCAATCTGAATTCTCTTTGCTCATTAAATTCTGAAATTGAAAACACTTGACACATAGAATTTTCTTCTTATAGAGGGTGAGATGATGGCGAATAACCTAAAGAAAAATAAAGGAATGATGTGAAACTATTCTACTAACTTGGATATCTTTCACCCTTGGAGAATTTACCATTAGGCAACCCAAACTTCCTTTTGCAAATCCTTTGCAACTCTTTTGTGTTTCTTTGTACCTTGTAGCTATTAATTAATCATTATCCAACATTCTAGTAGAAATGTTTTTCCCTTGCATCCCTCTGTTAACTTCCTGTAGAAAATATGTCCTTCTTGTAGAAAATTTGTTCTTCCTGTAGCAAATATGTTTTTCCTGTAGAAAATCTTGTGTCTATAGCAGCTATATTTTTCTTGTAGCAGTTAATATTTCCATGCCAAGATGTGGTTGGTCCACCTATTATTTTTTTATTATTTTTTCCTCTTTTTTTCTCTTATTTTCATGGCATGCAAAGTAAATTTAGAGTGTTTTTTTTTTAATTGAGTTGACCGTCAATTACCCCTTGACACTCCTTATCCTCCATCACAACTAAATGATTACCACCCACTTTCTCAAGTCCTCTTCACTTTTGTCTTGTTCCTCTCCCACGTGTGTGTGTCTTGGTGGAAAAGTGAAGCTAACTGCTAGATAAGATCGAGGATGATCTGCTACTGATTTTGGTTATAAAAAACCTTTCCTTTTCACACTTTTAATGATTTCTTAAGCTAGAATAGATTCTAAGGGTGAGGTTAAAGAGTTGAAGCTAGAGTTGGAGCTGGAGTTAGAGTTTCATCATTGTGTTTGTATTGTTGCTTGATTCTTTTTGTGTCTTCTTTATTTTTTATGTTTTTTAACTTGACTTGTTTGTTGTGTGTGTGCAGGTACTTTGTTGAGTCTTCACATGTGTGTCTACTGGTGGAGGATCCCCCTTGTAGGGTGTTGTGAAAAATACTGAGAGGGGGGGTGAATCAATATTTAGGGCTGAAAAAATTTTACTTTTTCTTTCTCTTAAAACCATACGCTATTTTACAGAATCCAACGTGTATGTCCAGAGATATTATTATGTCTTTACTTAGATCATTACATCATTCATTCATCAGATGTTTAGTGAGCAGTAAGTATGAACATAAATTACAGAACAAACCATCAAACATAAGCCACACATATGAACACCAGTATTTAAGGTAGAAACCCAATTTGGGAGAAAACCACCGCTGCTGTTATCTTGGTCTTCAATATTTATTATAAAGAAAACTTCTTACAATTTATGCTGGCGCAGACTTATACCAGCACGCAGGAACCTACCTGCAGAAAGGCTACAACCTTCTCTCGTTTTCTAGCTACCACTCGAAGGGAGCTACAACCCCCTCACTCAAGGCTTCGACCCTCATCACCACTGCGGACCACGTTCCATCAATTTTCATATTGGATCCATCAGTTTCCACACAACATACCTTGCAGGCCACCAGATTTATTCATTTTCTTCAGTATACTCGCACCAGTTCTTCATGATTTCGTCATTCGATCAAACCAGAGATTCATCATCGTCAGATCATTATCTCCATGGGTGCATCATAGATTCAGATTTATCAATTAAGAACAGAGTTCGTCCATGCAGATATTCCTTAGAGAAATTTATTTATTCACCACCCTTACCCATGCACCCCTTGTACAATAATCGTCTTCTCCTTATATAGTTTTTTCCTTTAGTAAAACCATGAGTCAAAACCATCCAATCGCTGATGGTATTCCTTCTTTTATTGAAATTTTATTTATCAAATTCGTGGAATTTGATAATTAAAAATTATCCACAACCTTTGGCAATTTAAAATATATAATAGAACTTTAATGAACGAGAAATATAAATTAAATTGGGGCCCGACGCTAACAATCGACCCGATCGAAGGGCTCACGTTCCATCGCGCCACAACATCCAAATCGACGGATATCGCTTGGGTAACTTGCATGGGAAATAACGCGCGATGGCGCGCCGTACCTGGGTTATCCTTCGTGCACCTTCCGAACACAACCACCATCCGATGGCATCTTCCCAGCTCAACGGTATGTATCAATATCGCTGGGCATCCTGGGTCGAACAATAACGCGCGATGGCGCACAGTGACAAGCGGTTTTCTATGGGTCCTCCTTGCCACGTGTCGAATGATTTATGGAATCGCTCCCAACTCCTCAAATACCTCTCACTCCGCATAGGTGTTGCGATGAAAACCATAAACCACCTTCACTGTTCACTCGGTCATAGTTCCGCTCTTCCACGTAGGGTTCCGTTCATGATTCCAAAGGGTTATTCTGGGTTTGCGCTATCCTTCTTACTTAGTTAACTCTGGTCTGTCTTCGGCAGGATTTCCAATAAACAACGAACAAATGTAGTTCTCTTCCGATGGGATTTTCACTACCATTAGGATAGAGTTAGTTATACGCAAGCTTCCTCTATGAAGGGAATGAAGAATCAATGGACGAGATTTCCTCACAAACATCAACTCAAGACAATTCAATGTCATTCTACCTTCAATTCTGCTATAAAGCAAAACCATCATATCTCCGCAACCATTAATTCCTTCAATGGATTTGTTACTTATCACGGATTCCATCAGGGTGAATTACCATTTACTAGAACATTCACTTATTCTTTTCTATTCGATGACCTTTTTCTCCTACTCTGTCTCTGGACAATTCGCTTCAATTATGCACTCTTCTTCTGCTGCTACTTTTCTTTTCCTCTTTTCATGGTTACAGTTTCAGATGCTCCCTCTTTTCCAATTCTTTTGCCATCAATGAAAATATTTCCAACATAGGGCCATTACTATCTTCAGATTCATCTCACAAGTCTTATTGGTCTCCATGATTGGTAAAAACCATCAATAGGGGAATATTGAGGTCTAAAATGGGCCTCCTAAAGGAAATTATAAAATAATAGTGGAAATAATAAAATAAGATTTGATTACATCGTCAAATTTTAGAGAGAAAAAAGAAAAAACTACTTTTTCAACTCGTATTTTGAACTTATCTCGCTAAGGTTTTTTCTCAAATTTCAAGCAAGAATACCCATTAATGGATGCAAAATTTAATTCCCCATCCAAGGAGTACCCATTGATGGACTCAACTACATGAAAAATGAGAAATACATGAAAAACATGATTGCAATCACGTTTTTTCATGTATATCTCATTTTCCATGTACCTGGGTCCATCAAAAGTATGCAACATGGGTACTCCTTGGATGAGGAATTAAATTTTGCATCCAAAAATTAAACCCTTAGGGAGATAAGTTGAAAATACGTGTTGAAAAAGTAGTTTTATTATTCTATTATTTTTTAATCTTTTTACTTTTTTACTCCAAAAATGGTGAATCATCCCCCATGATTGACATCATAATCTTGAATCCTATTGGTTCTCATAAAGTTTATTTTGGTTTTACATTATTCCTAGGAGGGTCATTTTAGACCTCAAAATTCCCCTAATGATGTAGGACTTTTCTGTTGCTTACACAGGGCTTCCTACATGAAGTTAGTTTTTATTGTAGAAGCCTCTTTCTCTGCTTGTTTTAGGATTCTAGCTCTATATGAGTGATGAGGGAGAGTGTGAGGCGGTGTTAGGGTGATGGTAGGATAATTTTAGGAAAATTTTCAAATTCCTACAATACTGATTCACCTACAATATTTATTCACCCCCCCTCTCAGTACTATCCTGGTTTCTAACCTACTCTTATGTGAATAATATGGTGAATTATGATTTTGGCTTAGTGCCTTTCTGACTATTCTTAGTTTTCTTAATGTTCTTGTTCTTTATTATGTTTTTCAACTACAACCTTGATATGAAAGGAGGTGTTATAGCTGGAAGTTTCTCTACTTGAGTGGGTTTCACAATTACTAAGTATTTGCTTAGGTGAGTAAGACACTAAGTATTCTCATTGATTTGAGGCCTACATGGGGCACATCACCTAATTCTTAGCTTTTGCATTGATGATTAAGAAATCACCCTTGTAATGCGCCCTTCAGTGGATTATCAAGGCTAAAAATTAATTTTAACTAGTTGTTTGGACATCATTAAAGAAAGTGGGATACAAATAAGTCTTTATTTATTAATTTTAATCAAATAATATATACAATGAAAATAATTGTGCATGTTAAGGTTTTATGCTAAATTTAGTAAGAGAAGTCCTTTTTGTAACAACCTTATGATAGCCTTGTTGGGTTGGGGTTATTACATAAATTTATTGTTGTAAAGATTGACTAGGGTACGTAATGTTTTGAAAACATTTTTTTTCTTACCCAAAACCCAAAGCTTAATATTTTTACAATGGTTTTAAATATTGTAATGAATTTTCCAAACACCGGGGATTCTCATATTGACACTAGTTCGAGTGAAAATTACAATTGAAATTGATGCTTATGTAATGTAACATTGCAACTCTTCAAAGGTGTTATTACCATACAAAATTAATTTGCAAATGGTTTGATGATTAGTATGCAATCTGATGTTCTATAAGACATGAACATCCCTGTTCTTGCACATTTGGATGAAAGAGATGTATTAGAATGTTTATTTGGTAAAAAATGTTATTACATTTCCTTTTTATTCATCTTAAATGATGGTTATAATTTCCAAGGATTTTTTTTGAGAAATAAATGCACAAAATGTTAGAGAAGGAGAACCACCGAAAAAAACAGAAGATATTATGGAATAACAAATCATCTCTTATTTTTTTACTATTATTAGTTTTTCTACTACTTTTGGATCCAATGTGTGTTATTGATGCCGAGTTCTATCCATTTTCTAAATGCAAGGAACTCTTGTCATTTGAAATTATTCATGATGTTTAGAAAATTATTTCATGTATTTAATATTTTTTCCTACAATGGCATTCTGGCCATTAAAAATGCTTTCTAAATTTAAATAGAATGGATAAGAGGAGGTCGAAGGGTTCATAGAAGAACATTGAAGGAAAGGATTAATATTAGACTTGAAAATATTACACATATTTTAGGTTAACATCATCTATAATTGGGTTAACTTGACAATCCTTAATACTATGAAATCTAATTTATCAATTGTATTTAATGAGAAAAATACTATGCAATGGAAATTTTTCATTAAGATTCAATAAGTTATAGTTTCAAATGAAAATGGCATAAAATGGAAGTAAACTTGAAGAATATCTTGGTTCATAATCTAAGATATTTCTCATTGGATTAATATTGAATGCTCGTCATAAGCTTGAGTTCAATATCAAAAATTCATCTTCATTGATACATGATTTATCTCCTAAAGGTATAACTTCCTTCCACTTCATCTTTTAATGCAGAATTTCAAAGGAAGTATATGCAATAGCATAACGACATGGAACCTATCAGGAGGACAGATTTTTTATTAGGATGACTTATTTCACTTAATTTTAAGCTCAAATTGATGTAAAACTTGACTGAATCCTAACAAATGATAAGAGTAAAAAAAGGTTGTTCATTCGAATAGAAAATCCATACAATGGTAGTATGCATGAAATATTATCTCTCTCCATCCTATGGTTTCATCATCTTAAGAGGCCTCTAAATCCCCTATGCCCTAAACCCCCTAAACCTACCTTAAACCGTAACCTATTAACCCATAAATCCTTAACCAATAAGACCTAATCTAGTATCATTAACCCTTAAAACACTAAAATATTAACCCCTAACCCCTTACACCCTATACCCCTAAACCTTAAACCTCTTAACTTACTCTCAATTTTTTGTGTACATAGGATATATCCATAAACCCAAAATAATATGTTATTTTTCTTCTACATTTAACATATAACATTTACAAAACCAATCTGCAATATAAAGGCATATAATGAATAACTAATTTAGGGACGATATTCATTCCCGCCTTAAATATGTCCATACTTTCTATAATGTCTTTTAGATGTTTTTATTAAAATTATCCTTCTTTTATAACCCCTACATTCTTTACAAGGGAAATCACATTTTTGATCACCCAAAGCCTCCAATGTAGATCTCACATCTCCTTGTTTTCTTGGATGAATGTTATGTGACAATTTTATTTACCAAACTTTTAGTGATGGTTATCTTAAAAAAAAAACCTTATCTGTGTTTAACTATTTGTAATGCAATTAACAAAATAAAATATTTCTTTTATAATATCCATTATATATATATATAGACAACTATTGACCAAAGAGACGTTATCCAATGGGTAAAAATATTGACTTTGTCAAACATCGATATTCGGAAAGATAAATAATTGACCTGGTCAAACGTTGGATATATGACAAACATTAAATTGTTTTCATATATATGATGAACAAAATTATCATCGTATACCTAACTAACATATTGTTGAATATCCGATGAAAGTTGGGGATTTAAAAAAAAATACAAAAAATGCAACTAAAATCCAGCAATACAAACAAACTGTAGTATAGTGTCAGATGTTCCGCCTATATGTACTAGTGATGCATCACAAAAGTATAGATAAATTATTAATAAATTATGTGAGATTCAAGTTGTGGGATATAATAATAAGATTGTACTTAAAGTGGCTCCCTCATTCGCATGTAAAGGAAATAATATGTTTAAATGACTATGGAACCACGCGGGAGTAAAAAGGCGTTACATAGGGTGTTCAACCCACATACGAATGAAAAATATAAGTATAAAATACTTGGGAGCATTATGTAGGATAGGGAATCAATAAAAGCCATGTGAAAGCTTCAATGTGAAGGAAAATGAATAAGTATACAAATTGTGCAATCTATATCTTACATAAATGCAGGTGCACTATGTTGTAGAAAAAGTGGGGTTGCAACATGCAAACAAAGAAAAGTGAAGGAATAAAGGCTTTGTGGGGTAAATTCAAAGTAAATAAAAGATGTGTTCAACAATATGCAATCATAAAATGGTTAATTATTGGGAAAAGAGGCGGTTGAGAATTAAAACAAAGTATGATGGTTTATAAGGAAATTGATCAACACATGTTAATCAACATTTGGATCCAATTGTAGGATAATAACCCCTTGTGGATTGCTGAGAATCCAAAGGATATGATCCATTAGGAGGATGGAGTCATTAAGAGGATGAAAAATTAATTGGTTCTTTCAACAACGTGAAAAATATACATAGGAGAAGGGAAGAATATATAGGAAGGTATACAACTTTAGAAGAATAAGTGTTTGATATGTGACATATTTATAGGAAACCTCTGCAAAAAATTGTTCAAGTCTTTGAGAATGTAAGATTTAAAAGCATATATTTTCTCTATCTGATATGGCCCAATCCAAAGGGCTTCAAACTTTGTATGCAGGGACAAATTTTCATTCAACTTGTTCCATAATAACAACAATTGATATTTTTGAAAATTATTCAAGATAGAACATTGATCAAAACATTTCTTAACTGTTTTTTATGCCTTTTGCATATTCTTAATTACTTGAATACATTTTTTTCCAGCTGAAGAATATTATAAAACCTCATATAAAGTGAACTAATGTCTCTTTCATTATCCATCCAAGTAAGAATGGATAAAGTGTTCAATTTTAAATGAACAGGAGTTCTAGCATATTTTATATATATCAACATGTAAGGTGATTTTTGTTTTCTTTTATTTGGAGTACTTTTATTTGTCCAAAGTGCCTCCAATAATTTTTTATGACAATTTTTCGAATTTGAGAAAACTATTTTCTTCAAATTTGAATCAAGGACTTATTGATGGAGTCAACTAAACCATTTCCTCGAGGGTAGTAGTTTGATAATTGTCCCTTCAATATTCCATATTCTCCACATAATTTTGTATACTTGGATCTAATAAAGATAAAAAACATTATAATATAGGTGGATATATATGGCCACCCACCTCATCCACCAACTCAATGGTTCTATATATTCTTGACAATTTTTCTATAGTCTTTTGGGCCCCAAACATACTGTGGATCTTTTAGGCCCTAAATGATGTTCTTTGGAAATTCAAGGGACCATGTATTTCTATGGTATTCCTTTTCCCTAATAGAAAGTTGTATTCCTCGAATAGTTCATTCCAATGAGTTATTGTGTACCCCAAATGGATATTATATGCAAAATTTACGCCCCTAGGAAGTTGATGTACCATTTTACCACCTCGAGGCCTACAAATCTTTTGGTATTTCATCTTCTATGGTTACAATTTTGAATCTATAGCGTTTTTTGTTTATGTTAAAGTTCCATTCTTCCAACCTATTATAATATCTTTTTTCAAGTGCATGTAGCTGCCATCTCTCTATCTCTCTTCAAATATAGTTACCACCATTCTAAAAATTTCGTGTTCTATAGTATCCTACTATTTAATTTATTAATATAAGTTTGTTTTTACGATATTATTGTACTTATGTTATGTTTCTCTTTGTGTGTTTAATTTCCTTCCTTTCCTTTCATTTCATTCCTTATGCAACCCGAATTAGTGGTATTAGAGCAATCCACACCTTCTTGCTTCTAGGTGAATGTCCCTAATAAGGTTAGGGTATAGAGAGTTGCGTATAGAGCTAGTTGCTTTTGGGAATAATCACTCTCACCAATCCAAGCTACCTCCCATGGTGAAAGAAGAGAGATATGATGAAGTGGGATACCTTATCAATTTTTTTCTCAAGGAAGCACTCACATGACAAAGGAATTAGATGATGAACAATTTTCTGAGATTCTTCAATGACTTCCATTGATAGCTAAGGCACCTTCAACCAACAATAATTTTGGAGTTGTGACACCATTCAAGGTACAAGATAACTTTTATATCCCCTTATTTAAAGGCAAAATAAATTCATATGCTTTGGAGAAATGGTTAAATATTTTAGATGGCTATTACTCTATCAAAAATAAATTTAGTAATGAAAATATCACATTTTCACTTTGGAAATCCCTTCCCTATCTCAAATATTGGTGGGAAGGCTATTGGAAGAGAAAAAATGAGGAATATTTTACGATATTATAAGTTGACCCAATTGGTAAGCTCTTGTTTATTCCCTTGAGGAGGAATTCTACCGTATAGGTAACTAAAATGTTTAATACACAAGTTGGACAACCCTGCAACAATAGAGAGATCAGACTATGCCATAGTACATCACTATTTTCTATACCTTACACTAAAATATATGTATCAAAGACCTAAGTGACACTTACTCTAGTGGTCTACATTGCTACATCAAAATTCATATGGATTTCTTGGACATATCCTCACCAAGAGATTCTTATTCATATATTGTCAAAATTGACTAGAAATTGAAAGAAATAAATAAGTAAAAGTTACAGTCTACAAATCCACTACAACAGAAGCATAGAAAAGGTGGCCCAAACTTGTAGAAATGAGAATGGAGATATAACCTCAATAAAATAAACCATAAAGTTGAAAAATGACATATAAAGTGGTGTGAGTTCAACAAAATCCCCTGGAAAAACATCGATGAATGTCACTCAAAAAAATAAATGTTGGAGGAGCTTAAAGAAAATGAGATATAATATTTTCTCTAATTTTAATTTTGAATAGAATAAAGGAAACTAAATAATATATTTATAACCTATTTCTACCATCACAACTAAAAATATCCAACTAGAAGAGCGAAGGGAGCTTGAAGAGTGGGAGCATCTCTTCCATTCATAGATGTAGGTGAAGGGGACCCCATTACATTTCATCATTGAGCGGGAGCTAGAAGAACCTAATCCAAACTAAGATCATCAAGGGAATGAAATTTCCAATAGTGTTACATCCCCAACCTTACATCATTGGCTGGTGGAGCTATGGATGAGACATTTGTGTCAACCAACAATGTTGTTTGTCCTACAACATCAAACCTTTCAAACATCAAGTAATTTGTGATGTTTTCCCACTCAAAGTTTGTCATGTTATTTATGAAAACCTTATATGTGTAAACATCATGTTATTTATGATTCTCATTCTCGCAATGTCACTGTTACTCTAGTAGGTCAACTCTATAGGGTACCAAAGGTAGTTCCAAGTACTGGAATTTCATTGACCTCAAAAAAATAGTGTTGAAAGGTAATCTCTAGAACTACAAATTTTTTCCTATTCGTGGTTTATTTATAAGGTGAAATGAATGTGATTTTATCCACTATAGCCACAACATAGGGCATATCTAAAAAAAAATCATGTGGATAAGATTGTAGAGAGAAAAAAGATATCTTCACTCTACCTGTGGAGTAGACCTTACACTGCTAGGTCAAACACTCAATTGACTTAATACTTGGTGACCCTTTACCTAATGGCCCAATGTATATATTATCTCTCTTAGATAATGTGGAAACAAAATATAAGATTCATGAGATCATCCAAAATGATGACATTTATTGGTCTCGTCACCTTGCAGGATTCCAATAGTGTTGGTGTAGAAGAAGGATGGGACATGGAGACTTTGCATTGATTGTAGAGATCTGAAGAAAATGAATAACAAGAACAAATACTTGATCACAGGGTTTGATGATCTTCTCGATAAGCTTAATGGTGACATTTTATTTAGTAATATTATTCTGAAGGCAATCTACCACTAGGTTCAAATTGAACAAATCAACATATGGAAGGAAAACTTTAAATCTAAAGAAGGGTTTTTGAGTGGATGGTCATGCCCTTTGGCTTGAATAATGCTCTAGCAACAATCATGAGATTATGGATGATATCCTATAGTCATTCACAAAATTTTTTGTAGTTGTATATTTTTATTTTTCCTTGGAACTTCAAAAATAGGTCTATGTCTTAAACACATTGAAATACCACAACTCCAAACACTTTTCACAATGGAAATGTAACAATGCTGAACCAATGAAGTACAAAATAGATTTTAAAAACCCAAAAATTTCTTATGTTACAAATTTAATACAACAATCACAGGGCTCATGTACCAGGGATCATGGCCCTTACAATTAGACCTAATACAAGGAAAAATAGGGCTTGAGCTCAACAACTTATGATTCTCAATCTTCCAAATAACAAGAAAAACTTGAATTACTTTATAGAGAAGTGCTTACACCAAACCTTTCACTCCACTTGTCTTAAACACTTGGAAGGTACTTTTCCACCTATACACACAAAGAATATGCTACTCCAATGCCTCTTCCCTAGTTGTTCACAAGGTCATTTTTTGCTTCATATTTTCTTGCACATACCAACTCAACGCTCTTCCTTATTTTACTGATCTAAGTTACTCCAAAGACACTAATATTAGGCTCAATTTTTTTCTCTCTAACATTGAATTTGGCTCCTCAAATTGTTGTACGTAGGCCTTCAAAAAACTACCTTCACATAGTCTCTTTACACCATTAAAGTGACTGAACATAAGCTATAAAACTAGGTCTATTCACCACTTGAATTCATTCTTGAATTCAATGTTCAATACAACCCTAACCAAAAGTCTTAGCACACCACTACATGAAAAATTTCACACATGCACTTCAATAACTCATCTCCAATGAATCAACCCTTCTTCCTTCACTTTATGACAACCATTCTCTCTGTCCCTTCTTCGCTCCTTTCTCCACAACCTGAGCTTGTTTCGACCCTCTTTAGGATCATATACCACCATAGACATAGTGTGAAATTACTTAGGATTTTTAGCACTAACACAAAGGCTAAATATAACTTCTAGTCCCCTTCCCAAGGAATTGGCCCTCTCTTTTATAGAAAAAATTAGAGCAGTTTTCAATAGACTTAGGACATAATTCAATGTGGCTAAAAAAAGCCAAAAGGAGCCATAAATAGGGCAAAAAACACACATAATTTCTACCTCAAATATTACAGTTCAAACCTCCTTTAAGGCACAAATAAACACACAGAAATTCTTCTTACTCCCGGGGAAAATCAGCCACCAAAGATACACAAGATAGACCATGAAATTCTACATCTTATTTCATCCTTAAGGTTTACATCTCTCCTAAGCTAACTCATACTTATTCAATAGATAACATTGGAGAAGAGATGTTATGCTTGATACCAAATGAGCTCAACTTTACTCCTGCTTATAGTGTTCTTAGTTGAGACACTTTTCCACCAAGGGTCATGTCGTTAAGCCAAGCTGACCCGAGCCTACCTTTTATAACACCATTATCATAAGGAACAAAATTTATTTCATTTACATCCGCCCACTCCATTGTAGTCTTAGGTTTCCTTTAGCCCATTAAAGGTGCCCTTCATGCATCCAATAGAATAAACAATCATTTTCTCTTAGGTATTTTACCCATAGATTTGGGTGTAAATCCCACCACTTGGGTATATTTCCCATAAAACAACATTATTTTGGGTCAAATCCTCACAAACTCAATACCATAGGGGTTGTGGGAGTACCTCCAAAGCTACAAATTTCAACAATATATTTGGATGACATCCTCATCTTTAATTGAACCTAGGAAGAACATTTGTAACATATTCAGTAGGACATGAGAACCCTGCGACAACACAAGTTGTATGCCAATCTAGAGAAATGCTCATTTGGTTTTCATATAATTAAATATTTGTTAGGTTCAATAATACATGTCCCATCCTTCTTCCACACCAACACAATTGAGAAAAAACAAGGTTGAATAAGACATGTCTCTTGACGCCTTCTAGCGTCACCATTAAAGAACCATAAGATACGTTTTTATTTGATAGTTTGGCTACACTTTGTGATAAAAAGTAGCATCATATATGATAGAAATACTAGGTTTCTTAGTATAGTATATATTTCATTGTGAGAGAATTTGGATAGGAAATTAAAGATATATACATTGTTCTATCCCAAATGAATGAGAGGATGAATGTGAGAATATGGGTTTGGTTCAATTTTTGAGAAGCTTTAATCAAAAGCATCCATGGTCTTGGGATGATACAATTTTTTTTAATGTTTAGCACTCATATGACAATGTTGACAAAATTTCCATCAATATCCCCCCTACAAATCTATTTAGGGTACCTTTAAATAATGCATATGGAAAACCTAAAGGACGTGAAATACTATCCTTGAGTGATGTACTAAAGACATAAAATACATTGATAGGATCATATAGGAAAATTTGTAGGCTTCAAAGGGATTTGAGAAATATTAGGAGGAATGAAAAGGCTATAAAGGATGAAAATGTGGTTCAAAATACTTTTAAAGTTGGATATCAAGTAAGTTTGCACTCAAATCAAAAAAAATTATAAGCGTCAAGGGAGAAAATCAAGCCCTAAAGATATGGACCCTTTCAAGTATCATGGTAGCCTAGGAAACACTTTTCACAAATTCGATTTTCCTCTCATGTGCATTTACTCCATAATAAATGTGGAGAGCCCAAAATTTTACTATGTATCTATGCTTGATAAGGATTAAGATGGACATTGCATTGATTTATAAGTTTTTGAAATATGTTTTAGGATGTATTTGGATTCTTCATATTTGAGGAAATTTTTTCTAGAATCGTAAGCTCTCATCTATAGCTATGGATAGAATATGGTGAAAAGTTGAAAATTCAATTGTCTTAACTTTAATGGCTTTGAATATTTGTTCCAGTTGCTTATCTTTTCTACTTGCTTTTTTTTTTTTTTGCAATATGTTCAATTAAATTTTATTGGATGTCTAGGAAAATGTTGGAAGATGTTCTTTGCAAGACGATTAAGTGACTAAATGACTTTTGTAGCTACAACGTCAATTTCTATTAATCACTAAAATTAAATTTTGTCATTGTGATAAATTATGGTCTATAGCACAAATTCAAATATAAAATTGCAATCATATCCTACCTAATTTCTCCTGAACTCTTTGCATTAATTTATTTAATTAATTGAATCAAAATCTAACACTTATGTGACGTGCGTGTTTTCGCTTACAATTTTGAGGGTGTAGGAAGGGACTAATTTTTCTGTGTTAAAGTTAATTATTAGTTAGTGTCAAGTGAATTTTATATAATCATAGTTATTGTTGTTGTTGCCACTTGTGAAAACATTTATATAAATTTATTATGCGACTTATGGTGTCGACGACATGACTAAATTCACATGGATATTCGGGAAAATCATATCAAATTCATAAAATACATTAGTGGTTTAAATAAAATTATTTTCATTACAAACTCATTGATTCACAAATTAACGAATGTAATTAAGTGATGGATATGTGGAGGTCTTAAGGAATTTTTCATTTTTTACATCGTAAGTCGTTCCTCTTTGAAAACAAATCCCCTGGTTGCCACTGTGTACTATTGTTGACATTCAGATCTGATGTTAGACAATTGAGAGTGCTTCCACCGTTATATCTCATTGGTTAACTATCAATTGAATCTTTATTTGTGCAACCATTCACCTTATTTTTCTTTATCTTTATTATAACCTAGGAACATACAGGTACTTCCCCACCTTTCCCTCATTGTGTTCTCATTATGTTCTCCTCAGCCCCCAAGGATCTGAGTATGAATTCAAAGTTGATAACTGTCATCACTAATTCTTTAATTCTCCTAAAATGAGAAAAAGTGTCTCGCCATAGCGTGTGTTTAAGAGCGTACCGTACGTGTTTTTCTACATGAAAATGGGTTCCCCCTGGAACATCGAACCTTACTGTACTTCCACGCGGAGACTGAGCTAGATAGAAATTGGCAGTAAATAGATGAAAGCGTTGATGACCGTTGATTCTTGCTTATCATATCACTTCTCATAAATAAGGTCAGTGGGAGATTTCAGATTGAGTTACCATGCGAGTTTCCTACTTTGACTCTGAGGTAAGGTTGTGGAGTGGGGGTAGGCTGGAACTCGTGACTATAAAAGGTATACAATGAAACTCTTACACCCATCCATATCACAGTAGCTTCTGGGCTGGACATATTTTATTATTATTATTAAAGTATCTAATATTAGTGAAGAAAGTTTTATAATAATGATATTTTAAGAATTTTGGCTTCTGTGATCCATTGAGTATCATAGAATTCTTTCAGTAATAATCACATGAAAATGAACTTCGTCGACGCATTTCGAACCAACCAGTGTGGTTCATCATTAGGACTAGGTGAGAGATCATATCGGGACATTGAGTATAAATAGATGTAGAGATGTACCAATCTATTTATATTCTCCCTGAAAAAGCCTTTAATTTTACCCTTGCTCCTAGAAAAATCCCTTTTCAAGGTATTATTTGTGACATAGAATTTGGTATTAGGGACTTGCCAGATTCCTCTAAGGACATCATTAGGCAAGATCATGCAGTCATCTTGAAGAAAGCCAGGCCCCCCAAGAGAAACCTGAGTAAGCCTGAGTTTGAGGCCTTAAAATCCTTAAATAATAATAAGGATATTGTTGTTCTTAAGGCCGACAAGGATGGTGCAGTTGTTATTCTTAATAAAGATGTTTACAGGAGGAAATTGTTAGATCATTTCGAGAATAGTGGGAGCTACAAAAAACTCTCTAAAAATCCCTTGAAAAAGGTATCAAGAGAATTCGTTGATGCCATTAAATCAAGCATATCAGTGAGTTCTCTTTACAAGAATTTGATTGAAAGAAACCCCCTCACTCCAATAATCTATCGTCTTCCCAAAATCCATAAATAAGGTGCACCCCTTCGGCCCATTGTTAACACCATTGGCAGTCCGACGTATCTTCTTGCCAAATATTTTCCCCATAAACTTAAGCCGCTTGTAGGTCGTACCGAATCCTTTGTTAAGGATTCCTCCTCTTTTGTTAGTGATTTAAAGGGAATTAGATTGGATCTTGAAGATAGGTTGTTCAGTTTTGATGTTATTTATCTTTACACCAATATCCCCATAAACGAGGCCATTGATGTCATTAACCACATTACAGATCCAAATACGACCCATTTAGTCAAGATCTAATTAACATCTACTTTCTTTAGTTTTGAAGGTGAATTCTATGAGCAAACATGTGGTGTTGCCATGGGTTTTCCCCTTTCCCCAGTAATTGCTAATCTGTTTATAGAGGACTTCGAATCCAGGGCTTTTTCCTCTGCTCTATTCCAGCCTAAGCTTTGGAAAAGGTTTGTAGATTATACTTGTGTCGTATGTCCTCATGGTAAAGAAGAGTTAGATCGTTGTGTCCTTCATCTTAATAGTCAATCTTGCTCCATAAAATTTACCATGGAATATGAGGTAGATAGAAGCCATCCTTTCCTTGATCTTCTTATCTCTAGGAAGAATGATGGTTCTTTCTCCCATCGGGTTTTTTGAAATAAAACCCATACTGAGCAGTATCTTCAGGCTAATTCCCATCATTTCCCTGCTCAAAAATTAGGCATCCTTAACACCTTAGCCACGAGGGGGTTGAGAACCTCTGATGAGTCCCATATTAAGGGAGAAAAGACACATCTCCTTAATGTGTTATGTAGAAATGGTCATAGTAAATTGCAAGGCCATAAAGCTTTTCTTAAGGTTGAAAAAGGTCCTTCAGTCAGAAATAAAAAAGAGCCTAGTGAGTGGTCATGCAGTGTTCGCCATCCTTTCATTCAAGGAACCACTGCTAGGATTTCCAGGATCCTTAAGAAACATAAAGTTTCTTCTTCTTTCAAGCCCCTTAACATGATTCACAGCTCTCTTAAATCGGTTAAAGATTCGGTAGACCCTAGGGAGAGGAAATATGTCTACATTATTCCTTGTTCTTGTGGGACACCTTACATTAGTGAAACTGGTTGATCTATAAATCAAAGGATCTGTGAACCTGTTGCTGACATTAAAAATGAAAGATCCTTCTCCTCCTCCTTAGCTGAACATGCAGAAAAGACTAACCATCATATTTGCATTGAAGAGGCTATGGTCATTGCTAGGATTGACCATTTCCATCTTCGTAAGTTAAGAGAGGCCTTAGAAATCGAAAAAAGACATATTAATCTCAACAGAGATGACGGTTGGAATATCAACAGGTGTTGGATCCTTGCCAATTATTCTTAATTGTCTAGTGTTTCTGCCCTTCGTTTGTTTGTTAGGCTCGTTGTTTTGTTGCCTTGTTATTTACTTTGGTGTCATTTCCATTTTTCATTGATCCTCCTTCTCATTAAAAAAATAAAATTAATTTATTAAAATAAATAAATAAATAACAACAACAACAACAACAACAACAATAATAATAAGATAATATATATATATATATATATATATATATATATATATATTATCTTATTATTATTGTTGTTGTTGTTGTTGTTCTCATTGAGTCTCAGTATTATTATTATTATTGTTGTTGTTGTTGTTGTTGTTGTTGTTATTTATTTATTTATTTTAATAAATTAATTTATTTTTTTAATTTAATTTAATTTATCTTTTTAATTAATTTTTAAATTATATATATATATATATATATATATATATATATATATATATATATATATATATATATTGAATTAAACAATTAAATAATTGATTAATTAATTATATAGAACGAGCTGTTATTATTTGAATTAAATTTCTTAGTCAAATTAGTTGTTATCTTAACTGCTACTTTAGCCATCTTTACATCTATTTATACTCAATGTCCTGATTTGATCTCTCACCTAGTCTTGATGATAAACCACACTAGTTGATTCAAAACCCGTCAACTAAATTCATTTGCATGTGATTATTACCCAAAAAATTCTATAATAATGATATTGTTTTATATATTATAAGGATTAAGTCTCAACACTATACACATTTTAAATATATTATTATTTTTTATATTAAGTATTGTAATTACACTGCTGTAGGTTGCATACATACGAGATAAAAATTTATCATGTGGTCATTTTGTTCCACAATGGGAAATCAACTAAGTCAAATTTCAGGAACTCGTCTTCTATCAAAATTTTGGAGAAACGTTGCAAGCCCACAAACACAGTTCTAGTAGAAACGGAGGCAAAAAGAAATATTATGGAGCGCGTTGTATCTCTTGAACACAAGGTCTCCAAGATATAGATTAAGTGATGTATTCATTCTATTCAATTTGATAAAATTCACATAGATTAATAGGGTAATTATTTAAATTTCTTTACTGTGAGTGGTTTTGATTTGCAGCTGAGTGAGAATATAGAGAGAATGATCAGCTATGTTCGGTCAACAAAGGCGAACACTGTTAATATGAAGGGATTTGATACAACAATTGGGTTTGAACTTTTTGAAGATAAGCACCAAGTCCTACCAGACAAGGAATGTGTCAAAAAAGAGAGTTTCAGGGCATACTCCAAAAGCTATACATAATTATAATTACTCATTAAATCATTAAATTGTTTTGCATGAGATTGTTATTTTTTCATTAATTTATTTTGTACAAGGTTAAAATTTTATTTTTAAATATAAATAAATTGATTTTTAATTTTGAGAGATTGGAATTTTATATTTTTTTTAATTACATCCAAAGATAAAATAATTATATTATTAAAAAATCTTGAGTAATTATTTAAAGTTGTTTATTGTGAGTAGTTTTGATTTGTAGTTGATTGAGAATATCCAGCCAATGATCACTTCTCTTGATAATTTTTAGGAAGACAACCACAAGGAATGTATTCAAAAAATCGTTTTATTGCATACTCTAAAATATATACATAATTATAATTATAATTACATAATGTATAAAATATTCTTTCTGACTTAATGTATAAAGTACTCTTTCTAACTTTCACATAAAATTGAATGAAAGTAGTTACATAATGTATAAACTACTCTTTCTAACTTAATGTATAAACTACTCTTTCTAACTTTCACATAAAATTGAACCAAAGTAGTTACATCATGGATAAACTAATCTTTTTCTATTTATGTGAAAGTTTCACATAAAATTGAACGTTAGTTACATAATGTATAAGCTACTCTTTCTAACTTTCACATGCATACTATAGAAGCTATACATAATTACAATTACTCATTAAATCATTAAATTTTTTTGGGTGAGATTGTTATTTTTTTATTAATTTATTTTGTATAAGATCAAATTTTTTTTAAATATAAATAGATTGATTTTTAATTTTGAAAAATTGTGATTTTATATTTATTTTAATTACATCCAAAGACGAAATAATTATATTATTAAAAAATCCAAATTTAAAATAATTAAACTACGACTTTATAAAACAATTGAACTACAACTTTCTAAAAAAATAATTATGTGAAAGTTTCACATAAAATTGAACATAAAGAGTTACATAATGTATAAACTATTCTTTCTAACATTTGCAGGCATACTCTAGAAGCTATACATAACTACGATTACTCATTAAATCATTAAATGTTTTGGATAAAATTGTTATTTTTTTATTAGTTTATTATGTATAAGATTATTTTTTTTTAATATAAATAGATTGATTTTTAATTTCCAGAGATTGTGATTTTATTTTATTTTTAATTACATCCAAAGAAAAAATTATTATATTATTTAAAAATCCAAATTTAAAATAATTAACTATAACTTTCCAAAATAATTGAACTACAACTTTCCAAACTCTTTTTTATGTGAAAGTTTCACATAACATTGAACAAAAGTAGTTACATAATGTATACACTACTATTTATAACTTTTACATAAAATTTAACAAAGTAGTTACATCATGGATAAACTAGTATTTCTAATTGAAATTTAGTTACTATATTATATGTCTTCCAACTCTTGAATGAACAAATTATATGCCAAGATTAAGTTTTTTTGGATGTCAAGATTAAGCGTTTTTTGTTGTGTAGAAGGCATGATATTTATGCAGATAAAGTAATCTTAAATAGATTTTATGCCAATATTAATCTTTTTTTGTTGTGTAGAAGGCATAACTAATATTTCTAATTGAAATTTAGTTACTATATTATATATCTTCCAACTCTTGAGTGGACAGATTATATGCCAAGATTAAGTTTTTTTTGGTTGTGTAGAAGGCATAATCTTGAGAAAGGCTGCTATTTATGAGGATAAACTAATATTTCTAATTGAAATTTAGTTACTAGATTATATGCCTTTAAACTCTTGAGTGGGCATATTATATGCCAAGATTAAGTTATTTTAGTTGTGTAGAAGGCCATTAAGTTTTTTTGGTTGCGTAGAAGGCATAATCCTACTGTGACAAATACTATTATTTATGCTCTCTTCTATTCTATGCTTCAAAGTATAAAGTAAATTTATGTATTTTCCTGCAACAAGAGAACTATTTTCTTAATTTTATGTAAAAGTATGATGCATCGATGAGGACAATGTTACTTTGTGACAATATATCTCTACGCCTTTGCATTATTTTCCTATTATGAGTGATATTGTGATTATTTTTTTTAATATACTATTTTTCACATAAAAATGATTGAGTTTTTACATATTAGGAAAATGAGATCTTAGCATTAACCACGCAAAAGCATTTTTAGGGCATACTCTAGAAGCCATACATAATTAAAACTATTCATTAAATCATTAAATATTTTTTGCTGAGATTGATATTTTTTCATTAAATTAATTTTGTATAAGATGAAAATTTATTTTTTAATATAAATATAGTGATTTTTAATTTTGAGAGATCGTGATTTTGTAATTCTTTTAATTACACCCAATGACAAAATAATTACACCTAATGACAAAATAATTATACTATTAAAAAATCAAAATTTAAAATAATTAAACTACAACTTTTCAAAATAATTGAACTACAACTTTCCAAACTTTTTTTATCTGAAAGTTTCACATAAAATTGAACGGAAGTAGTCACATAATGTATAATCTACTCTTTCTAACTTTCACATAAAATTGAACGGAAGTAATTGCATAATGTATAAACTACTCTTTCAAACTTAATGTATAAACCACTCATTCTAACTTTCACATAAAATTGAACGAAAGTAGTTACATCATGGATAAACTATTTTTTTGCTATTTATGTTATCTTTTATTCTTTGCTTGAAAGTATAAAATAAATATTTGCTAGCAACAAGAGAACTATTATCTTAATTTTATGTAAAAGTATGATGCATCGATGATGAGATATGCTACGTTGTGAAAATATATTGTAATATAGTTATTTTCAAGTCTATTACATCATGGATAAAGTAATCTTTCTACTGTGAGAAAGATTGTTATATATGTTATCTTCTATTTTGTGCTTCAAAGTATAAAATAAATTTATGTATTTGCTAGCAACAAGAGAACTATTATCTTAATTTTATGTAAAATTATGATGCACCGATGATGACATATGTTACGTTGTGAAAATATATTGTAATATAGTGTCAACTCTATTTAGTTGCAAATCCAAGGTACATTAGCTAGATTTGTTATTTAAATTGATATTTCCAAGGGTATAAACTAGGTGTAATATATTTGAGGTTGTAAAATTATTTAAAATGTTGTATAAACTATTTTACTTTTTAACATGAAGCAAAGTTGTCTCTTTGATTTATGGCATTCTCATTATCATCTCTTTGATTTATGGCAATGTCATTATCACTTTTTTCCTTTTCATTTCTTATTTTCTTTCCATGTTACTGGTATTAAATAATTGAGGTCTGGGATTGAAGGTTATTTTTATCAAAGATTTTCCTCTTGAAGGGAAGCATGCCTATAAGATAAATACTAGAAATAAATTACTTTCACTAATTCACAAATAATTATTTCATTTTCAGTTAATGTGAAGGAAATTTTGCAATAATTCAACTAGACAAAGTCACACTACCCTACTAGTAAGAACCATATACATGCAATGATTAATTTGTATCCAAATCTCAAGGAAGATTGTATTAGCAATACCTAAGGATATATCATCCATCCTACTTCACACTCTCACAATATCTTAATTTTTATCTATGTTATCCCATTCCCTTCGTTCAATCCCTTTGCTCAAGTGTTTCATAAATCTAATCGGTATATCTGCTCAATTGAAAAGCTTCAAGGGATTGTCTACCGGAAAATATGGACCGAGCATGCATTTATCTAGACATTTATTATTTTTGATATTGCAAGAAGTACATGCAAATGCGGATGGTGCATCTGGATTCCAAGTGTTGGTGTTCATCTCCAAAACAAATCCACAAGAAATATGTTCTTGTGGCAATAGGTTCCTTAACATCCTTTTTGTTTACAATTCATTACTTGTTAGTTTCTTACCTTTCTTAACATCCCTATTTGTTTAGAATTCATTATTTACCAGTTGTTTTCCTTTTTGTCCTTGCGTGCAACCAAAGTTTCAAGATGGAATATAAATATTTTACGTAATAATTCATTTGTAAAACATTTGTCATTAATTTTTCATTTAAACTATTCCTCACTTTGCAGTGGAAAACATTAGTAGTTATTTGATGGCATGACCATTTCAAAACACTTTGTCTACTTAAGGAAACTTCTTGGGATCATCCTATGGAAAATATTAAGGAAAAACATGTTTCTCTGAACATTTCTTTCTGTGGATATTGTAAGTTTGGATGACATCTCTGGCTTCCCAGCAAATTTATTTACGTTTACAAAATTATGTGAAGGATTTGGGGATAGCCATAAGGAAGTATGTTTCTTTATAAAAAAGGACCGAGGGTGCCCAATGTAGGAAAAATATTGGTTTGACTTTCCCTCAACCCATGTAAGCACCCATGATATTGGTGCTCTTAAAAGCTGCAGTGTTACAATATTCTACTTCCCTATTCCCTCCATTAAAATACAATTCATATTAGACATGGACCAGATAGTTCTCCATAGCAGAGCTTGTAAAACCAACCTTTCTCTCTCTGCTTATATTACAACTCTCTTCATCATCATGCATGATGAAGAAATAATTTTAATATGTTTTTTGGGATTTACAAAAGCATAAAATGAAATGATAAACAATAGTATGCTTTCTTATTGTCTCCTGTCAATCATTCATAAAATGTTAGCTTAATGATTGGAGAAGATTAAGCTTTTTTGTTTGTGTAGAAGGAATAATATTATTATGATAAAGACTACTACTTATGTTACCTTCTATTTTCTGCCTCAAAGTATAAAATAAGTTTATGTATTCGCGAGAAAGAAAAGAACTATTATCTTAATTTTATGTCGAAGTATGATGCATCAATGAGGACATATGTTACATTGTGACAATATATTGTAATATATTGAGTTTCAAGCCTATTTAGTCATTATTCCAAGGTACATTAGTTATATTTTTCATTTAAATTGATCTGTGCCTTTCCATATCTTACTTGGCTTTCCATAATAAGGGTATTAAATAATTAGGTCTTGGATTGGAGGTTATTTTTCTCAAAGTTTTTCCTCTTGAAGGGAAGTTTGCCTAACAGATACATACTGAAAATAAATTTCTTTCTCTCATTCACAAACAATTCTACCATTTTATATTAATTCAAACGAAATATTGGGATAAATCCACTGGACCAAGTCACATTGCCTGACGAGTAAGAGCCATGTACATGTAATGATGAATTTGTAGCCAAAGACTAAGGAGACTTGTATTAGAAATACCCAAGGATCTACCCTCCACCCTGCTTAACACACATAAATATCACGATAACTTGATTTTTATCTCTTTCCTGCCATGCCCTTCATTCAATCCCTTTTCTCAAGTGAGTGAATTTTTTGTAGGAATCTAATTCATATCACTGCTCAACTATTTTCATTTCTTAACTACAACACTGATTTTCTTTGGAAATCACATATCATTTCTTGTCACATATTGGTGTTTGGATTAGTGTGCATTTTATCACAATGAGTTGGTATTCCTGATGGATAGGTTCCCTTGGCCCTTGTGGGCTAATTGTTTTATTTTATAGTTGCACATTTATTTCTAAGTCAATTTATTGGTTTTTTAAACTCTAATAAAATTGGGGTGAGCAGTTCTTTGGTGTTTCATTATTCTTTCTTCAATATAATATGGTTGCTCACTTTGGGGAAATCAATGAAGAACATGATTACAATAATATTTCTTCTACTTTTAGGAAATGTTAACCCCATAAGGCACCCTTTCATGAAGAGCTTCCTAAGCTACTTGTGCCCAATTTTTACTAAAATCTCAAGGATATTGCATTTGAGGTTGCAAACATGAAATAAGGATTAACTTGGTCTATTCACCATCTCACACACATATTTGGCTTCTCTCCTTGGAGCTTGATGATTTTTTAGGCACACTCTGTGTTTACACTACCATTTTAAAACATGAGGGGTTTTTTTTCAAGTACTCAAGGAAAAATGTTTTGTGAGAACAATTTATGGATGCATCTGATGCATAATTGATTTCACAACAGGAAATTTGGGTTGCCATAGATCCTTATCTAATGAACCAGGCATTTAATTGTGCTAATGGGGACGTGTATAAATATAAACGCCTCTAGGGAATATTCGTAGAGAAATTTGATCTAGAACCATTACCATATGAGGGTGAAGGGTTCAATCTCGTTGAGGCAATGAAATACAAAGGTCCACTCTAGGATGGAATTGTCAATGAAAATAAGCTCTTGGATTGACCACTTGGGAAATAAGTTGTGCATGCCTCTATTTTAAGTAAACTATTTTATTATATTACAGTTGACATTATGATTTTTTTTCTCACTCAAATTCGGCTATAGTTTTTTTTTTCGTGGAAAAATCAACAACTTTATGTTAAAGAATAATGAAAAGTTACATTGTAGTAGATGCACCAAGTGCATTCAAGTGTTGTCCCAAAGGACCAGAAGATGTGTGTTAAGAACTCAGAGTAGAAAAGCTACCAAAAAGGAATAAAAAATAAAATTATAAGTGGGTAATCTCTTTTTGCTTTTTTCTTATGGATTTTTTGCTAGTCCCCAAGAGATGGAGTAGCTGAAACAATTTCCAACTCATTATTTCTTGGAAGGTTTTGGATTTATTTATTTGAGTCTGAGCTGTCAAAGACATGTGAATTTTAGTTCCAACTGGTTCTTGATTGTTTCCATTTTCCTCATGTTGGTTCTCACAGGTCGAGATGAAAGCTGTGTTGTTTGAAATTTTTACATTTTTATTTAGTTTCTTCTGATTCTCTTCTCCCTCTATTTGAGAACCTATATGATTTTGTGTCTCTGAATGATGTTGGGTCTCATCCATTTCTTCATCCTCAACATTTGAAGATGGAGGATCTGGGAATTGGCATCCTATTTGGTTGTCTTTTCTTCATCTTTTTCTTTGCTTGATTGCATGTATTATGCAAGTTCCCTGTTTGATGGTAGATCCTACACCTAAAAGCAGTATTTTCAAAATTTAACCATCATGTCCACATGAAATCTTGAGGCCTCAAATGAATACGATCAAGAAGTAATTTTATTAAATCCATATCCACACATATGCGAGAAAAAGTGAATATACCTTTGTCATTTCTTTCACGATCCATATTTAGAAACGTTCCCAATGTGTTCTTAATGCCTGCTAGAACCTGATGGTGCCAATAAGGAAGATGAAGGTTATGTAGCCTTACCCAGACTGACATTTTTGTTACCACCATTGTGTTAGCATCAAATCTTGGAAACCATGGGGTTACAAAGAGACCCGCCCTTCCCCAAAACCATGATCCTTCATTTATGACATGTTCAAAGTCTTTTTTTTATTTTTTCAAACTGAACCACCAAAAAACCTTTGGCACACAGATAAATATCAACATATCTGGCCAAGTTATGGAATATCCACTCATTTAGATATTCATATTTCAGTCAGTAACCATTAAATCAACCTATGACACCTTTTTCTTGCAGGATAGTGAAAATACCACTTATTTCTAGAGTTTATATGGACAAAGATGGGGCTTTTCCCATTTTCTCAATGATGTATGGCCCTGGTATTGTCATACTTGGATTTTTTTTGTCTTGAGTGGAAGCATTCCCTCTTAAATCACCCTTGAACGAGGCCCCAGCCTTTCCAATCGAAGATTATCTAGGTGTGCAACTCGCTCTCAGGGCACCGCCTTGCAATCTTAAATTCGGGATAATTATGGTGTTTCTTTGAATGTCATAGTCCTCCAAATGGACCAAATCCCACATCAATTTCCTTGAATAAATCAAAATTTGAAAAGGAGGAGGAATACCTATAATATTTAGGATACTCTATTTTAGACCTGATAATAGATTCATTCCCTTGAACATTAGCACTTTTTATTTTGCATAAATGTTTTTTGATAAAAACCTGAACAAACTGATCTAGATCTGCTTCATGTGGTCTATTTTATATTTTTCTTTTATTTGGATCAGTCCCCAAAAAATATTGAGAGTCTTCCTTACAGTTTATATTTGAGGCTCTCTGACTCTGATATGAGCATATCAATGCCCAAAATGTAGATCTTAAGCGCATTTAAGTCAAATCCAATCAATCAAATCAGCCTTCAATCCAGATACAAACACGAAGCTTTACATGGGATCCAATCTCACATGTTCCAGATCAAGTCGCGTTGCCCTCGAGACAGTGGGGTTCGGGGATGATGAGGCCACCGATCACAAGGTATTCGAGCAGTGTGTGGCTGGATAGTCCCATGACCGCATGCCGATTCCCATCATGATCTATGGCCAGCAGCTTCATGATCTGATCTGGTACCTTCTTCGAGCATAATTGGGTAGTTGAATGCCTTGTTGAGACAAAAATGGACCCTGCAACTATAAGGTTTACAAACACATGAAAATCTGAAACCATCGCCTCTTTTTCCTTCTCAGAACATCTGTCTATTCTCTAGGAAACACACGATGTATCCTTCCGGATTGGTTTTTTTTCCCTCCATATTTGATGCCAGGAAACTGAGTTAAGCAGATCCTAACATACAAAAACTCATGTGATTCCAACATGCATTTAAAATCTCAAGAAAACAAACATTTCTAGCTTCTTAAAATGTACATAAATAAAAGAGAGCTTATACAAACAAAAAATGATGATATATAATACGCATAATGAAAATTACAAACTCAAACATCTGGCTGAATATTGCAATAATTGGCCTTTCGACTCTTGACCCTTTACAACAAGCTCTCAACCCATTTCTATGCTCTCTGTGTTCCTCACTTCCTCACTTGTTTTTCATCCTCATAGAACCTTCCTATTTATACATAAATATGAATTTATTCTATTCCATAAATTCCTCCACACAAATCTCAACTAAAATCTAATTTAGATTTATCCTTTTTTTTTGGACTCAACTAAGTCTCGTTTATGGAATTCCTAATCCCTAAATTATATACCTAATTCAAGTCCACTCATATCCTTAATTATTTAAGGAATATTTACAAAAATCCTCACATTTATATTTTCTCTCTTAATTTATTAAAAATGAGCAAAATAATTAAAACATCTCACCCCCTAAATCACAAAAATTATTATTGGAAATTTAGCTTTGATGCTCCTGCATCAGACTCCCCATGTAAATGATTATTGGAAATTTAGCTTTGATGCTTTGTCTATGAGGTCCGTCGTTTTTCTGTAATAATGCAGCAGCCACAAGTCCTGATGACTTTCTCCCTCCAGGATTCCAAACTCTATTCTGTCGCTGTTCCTTCAAAGTATCAACTCTATTTGGTAACTCATCACTCACTCTGTCGATCGGATTCCATCGACCTTTACAACAATTGATTTCACCAATTCCTCGGAGTAATACCTCTTTGTCGAATTCTTTCATCTCCAATTGTGCTGAAAACTCAACTTTCTGAAGCAAAGAATAATCAAGAGTTTCTTCTTGATCACAACTATAGTCTTTGATTGCTTTTATAGCAACAATTTTCTCGTCCAGTGCTGTACCTGCATTCACCAACAAACTGTTAGTTTTAAAAAGATAAGACCTTTCTTTCTCTTTTGATGCTTCAAGCACCAATCTCCCATCATTGACTTTTTGGATTTCAGTAGATTCTGTTTTGGACTGCTAGCTGCTTCCATCTCTATCCTGTTGGATCAATATTTATGTCTCCTTTATGTCTCCACAAACATAACTTTCTTTCTGCCCCTGATCTTTCATCTCAACGCCAAATAAGTTCTTCTCAATTTCTATGATTTCGACATCATATATGTTAATGTTGGTTTCTGTACCTACAATTACATTATTATCTGAAAATTTATAACATTTATTCAACTCTATAAATGTTAAAAACATTTCATCTCTATCATGCACAGTAACTATGATTTCTTCTGGATCAGATTCTGCAAGCTTCACTTCTCCCTCAGGTTCCTTAAGCCATCGTTCTGTGAACTCGATTTCCCTGTGAAATCTTTCCAGCACTTCATCACAACATTCATTCCCAACATCATTTTTCTTCTGGAAATCTTCCTAAGTTGTCTTGGTTTCTGTCTCATCACACTGCAAAATTCCTTCAACAATTTCATTAAACAAATAAATTTGTTTACCTCTTTGGAATATTTATTTGGAATTTCCATTATTCTCTTGCTCCATAACAGCTTCAACTGGTTGTCTTACCCCAAACAAGAATTCATTTATGATTTCTTCTTGCTGCAAAAAATTAGTACCTTCCTCCTCTTAAAGGCATTGTCCATCACACTTCACCTTAAGAGTTTCATTCATCCCTGTGACAATTCCATCAGACTGCTCACGATCTCTCGCACATCCCGCAAACATACATAAACTGTGAGATTTAAAAATTCAAGGCTTCATTTCCTCATCTTCTTCTCTCGCCAACACATCTTCAAATTCTTCTGAACTATCCCAATAGTTTATGAGATCTTCCTCATTGATTTCTTCACCCATAATTTCACCCTGTTCTGGGCCACAAATGGAAACTTCTATTTTCAACTCAGCCTCTCAGAGTTCTTCACACCTCATCATTTGCTCGAGCTTCCTCAGCTCTTCTGTCAACAGTATGTTTACCTGTTGTTCCCTCGTTACGTGTAGTATCCGCCACTTTACTTTTTTCCTCATGGTCCAACCATGTGTCTACTCTTTCATATTTTCCTGCAACAATTCCATTAACAATTCAAGGTTAACTATTATCTCAGCCTTCTCCCACTCATAATATTCATCAGTCAACTATTCACATATGCCACTTACCTTGGCATTTTCCTTCTTCTTCCTTCTGGTCTGGTATTCATCAGATCTTCATAAATGACTATCAATAGTCATCTTCTCCTCCTTTGTGAACATCATTTGTTCATGTGTGGATTTCATTCAATACTCTTTTTAGCAAGTCCTCACACTTTCCATTCAACAATACAAGCTTTCTTCCTGTGCTTGATCACTTTCAATTCTCTGTCTTGGAATCATCTCTGGAAAATTCTCTTGCTTCACTTTGATACAAACAACACTTTAGTAATGACTGTGTTACAATGACCAAACTCTTTGGGTGTCGGGCTCTGCCGATCATGCACCCAATTAAATTCAAACCTTTAATTTAGATTATGAAACTTTGACTTTAGACTTTACACCAATTCTTCATCTTAGATGAAAATACTCAATCTTAACTCAAACTATCCAAACTTTAATTTAACCCTAACATCTATTTTAATTTCAAGGCTTGACCCATTAATTTAATAGTGGATATTTTGACAATCCTCCAATGAACATACACCCCTATTACATTTTTTTAGGATGTAACATCTTCAAGCTCTCTCATACTTCATTCTTATGAACAATCATCAATTTCCCATTATCATTTCACATGATACTGAAGTCTTTAATCGAACTGAAATTCAGGTTTTCTAAGATTTATCTTATGGTGAAAATAAATAAACCATTCAATTCTCAACATTAAAAAATACCTTTCTGAATTATCACACCTCATGCTCCCTTCAAGGTTATTTAAAAAACCTTTCCCTTCCATTTGCAACTCTCTAGATTCCACTCTTTTGTGCCGTCTTTGTCATTATGACTACTCGCATTGAAGGCTCGTCATTTTTAGTGCAAACATTATCCTGCACTTTTATGCACCATACAACATCAATTCACATCTCTTCACCTATGTACAGAGAACATGTTTTCAACCTCTTCGATGAATAATGTACAACTCATACATCACATCCATTCTGAATAAAACCTCCTTAGATGCCGCCACATGATGGTAAAAACAAAGATTTTACAACATCAAGCAATTATGTTTTCAATCACAAATCAAAATAATTCTCCTTTTTCCAACTATAAGCTTTGGTCCAAAATGACTTAACCAAAACTATGAAGAACCCACATTATGCATAATAAACCCTCACATAAAAATGAATGCTTTTTTATATCACCTGGGGTTAGCACATTATTCATTCTTTTCCATTCATTTATACCTCCACATTTGCACCATTTTCACTCTTTCATAACATTTACCAAAAGATCAACTTCTCGAGTAAGGCAAGGAAATTTAATTGTCCAGATTTTAAAATACCTCTACTCAATGAATATTGATTCATTAAATGATCACTTACCTTGAACCTTCTTGTGGTTGAAATGATCCAAACCCTCTCATATTCCTATGCCTTGCAGTAGCACTGCTCTTCTCACTACAAAGAGTTCTCAGATGAAATTTTCTCATACATAATTTGATGTAGCACTTGAAGCAGCACTTGTCTCTGAACAAATTACAAATAATTGTACATTTCCTTTACTTTTATCATCATTCAGTAGATCACAAATTTCCATAGCAGTATTGGATAACCATCTCTGCTCATTGTGTGTTTGCAAGTAAGAAGAAGTTTATGGAAGCCAAATCACACAATCATAGTGGTAGAGAAAAATTCAATCTGAGGATATCGTCTCGATTTCCTGTAAATAATTTTCACACATTCTCCTGCCAACCAACAACTTCCTCCAATACGGTCCCCATAAAAGGAAATTTACACCACACAATAGTTAACAGCAAGAATCAAAATTCCAGTTTTATATCCAGTTTATCAAATGATAAACAAAGATGGTTGCATCGATAAGATTTGCAAGAACCATGTCGAAGGCACACGTTATTCTAAATTTAGAAGTCATCTAGGAACTTCTTAATGTTGCAAGGTTATTCTTCAGGCTTTTCCCTATTTCTGGACTGTTAATGCAAATATACATATCTCTCCAACACAGTATTTAATATTGGCCACACACCAAAATTCCATGGTGACTTCCATTTAACATCTCATCATACCTCACGGTCTGGCCTATCATAACAAAGTGATATTGACAGCTCACAACTCTAACGATGCTCAATATCTTGTTTGACCTGACTTTACATAGTCAAAATGCTCCGCAGACCATGCTCCAGAAAATTTTCACTTCAAGAACACAATAAAATTACCTTCAACCTATCACGTGTTACACATAACTTGGAAATATTCTGAGGCACGCAGACCTCAAGGCAAGATCCGTTGGTCAATTGGTGCTTCTCCCAACATAAATAAAAAAAAGTAGTTTAACACCCAGGCTCTTGGATCTAGTAAGGTATGAATAGGAACCACTGTTGCCCTCACATATATCCACACCGTGTTATTGTTTCAACACTGGGTGCTTCATGCCAGACAACACTGTGGGAAGATCCACTAAACACAACACCATGCTTCTACTACACAGATCGCTAGCTTGATCCAAAACATGACAAGCTAGATAGATCAAGAAAAACAAACAACAGATCACCAGAATTTCTTAGTACTTTAATCACGCCAACAGAATTTCACGGTACTTTCCTCATGCACCAACAAACTTTCACGGTATTTTCCTCACACCACTGGTTACAATACATGAATAGATCTTATTCTCCATTAGAGTCCAGACTCGGGTCTACTGATGCATCCACTAGTGTTCAGTCATAGGAACACCGGTGTTTCTCATGCAGATCATTATTGGTCAATTTCCATTCCACTTTCCGATTCACGCACCATCAACTCCACGTTGGGTTCACTACATCACCTCTCCACTTCTCAGTGTGCAAGCGATCTTCCCTGATCAGATCCAGTATCACCGCACCATGCACTCAACTGGAAACGCACAAGCAGCCTCACCAGTCACGATTAAGAATCCATTACAAATCCAAGATGAGCCTTGGGCTCCACATGATAGATCACTTTCCAAGCTCGAGATAAGCTTCGAAGCTTGGTTCTTTAGCTATTACAACAACACACTGAAATCATGGAAGATTGGCTCTTACAACAACACACAACAATCGTATAATGGTGGAGAGGCTACGTCGATCCCAACATACTGACTCTCTTACCATCGAATTTCACCAAGACTCGACTGTCACCAAATTACAATTCGATAACAAATATCTCAAAATGTTGTGCCAAATATACGATCACAGAGCTTCATGAAAACAAGTATCTTAACATTCCATTATTTTGTTCCCAATGGTATTTGAACTGCACACACTTCCAGCTCTGATACCAAAATGATGCCAGGATACTGAGTTAAACAAATCCTAACATACAAAAACTCGTCTGCTTCCAACATGCATTTAAAGTCTCAAGAAAACAAACATTTGCAGCTGCTTAAAATGTACATAAATAAAAGAGAGCTTATACAAACAAAAAATGCTGATATATAATAAGCATAATAAAATTTACAAACTCAAACATCTGGCCGAATATTACAATAATTGGTCTTTCGGCTCTCGGCCCTTTACAACAAGCTCTCAACCCATTTCTCACTCTCTCCGTATTCCTCACTTCCTCACTTGTTTTTCATCCTCATACAACCTTTCTATTTATACATAAATATGAATTTATTCCATTCCATAAATTCCTCCACACAAATCTCAACTAAAATCTAATTTAGATTTATCCTTTTTTTTTGGACTCATCTAAGTCCCGTTTACGGAATTCCTAATCCCTAGATTATCTACCTAATTCAACTCCACTCATATCCTTAATTATTTAAGGAATATTTACAAAAATAATCACATTTATATTTTCTCTCTTAATTTATTAAAAATGAGAAAAATAACTAAATAAATAATTAAAACATCGCACCCCCTAAATCACAAAAATGATTAATGGAAATTTAGCTTTGATTCTCCTGCATCAATATTTCAAAATGAAACCAGGGTGTTGAGTTGCAAAGGCGGCCATGGATTCCCGCTTCTCGAATTCTTTGTTCCCTCCAAATTCAGCTATAATTAGATCACATACCATATCACATTTTTTTTCATCTATGCTCTTCTTATGTATGGGCCAGCGAGTTACGGTATTTCCTTTGCAACATCTGGTGCAAATGCTAGTTATTATTTTTACCTTGATAGATTCAAATATTTTGTTTATTTTTATTTTTTAAATCAAAAATTTCAATTTGACAATTTCAATTTTTCCAAAGTTTCATAAATCTAAGGTGTGAAGGCTTTAGCCGCAACCCCTGGTCATATGGCCCAACAAGAGCTATTTCCAAGAGTTAAGCTAAAAGGCACTCAGGTCCCCAAGGCAAGATTCCATGGGGATATTGATGATTGGGTGTCGACACATCAAGCTATCATAATCACAAGTTATCAATCAAATATTCTCGGTGCTAATAAAACTCAATGGGGTATTAATTAACATGAATTTCTTCTGGTTAAGTGACTATTGTCCATCGGTTCACCGAGATACCAAGCATTGGAGTATAAGATTTACAAAAGGTAAAGGGGAAGTGCCTAAATACTAATACTAACCAATCTCGCTAATATTTAGAATGGTTTTCAATTGTCAAAGAAACCTCCATCGACTACCTTTGTATTGTGGTTTATTAAGTTCTGAAAGTTGCATTGGAGGATTGTTGATGAATCACCCGATATCTAATTCTCGACAACGTGATAGCTCATATCTAATCGCGAATAAATTCCCATCTAGGTTTTGCACTTTTGTTCGATATTTGACTTTGTTTTACACCTTTAGTGGGTTCCTTTAGTATCAAGACTTGTTTGAACTCGCACACCTGTTGGTCACTTGACACCTTGATACCTAATAATACAAAAGGCTAATATTTTGTAGTTAAATGACACTGAATTTTTCATGTATGTTTCTTTATTTGGAATCATCAATAATCATGACAGGAAGACAACCTATCATTAAAATGATGGAACCAACTAGAATATCTAGGGAGTATTTCTTGTAAAATAATCTTGGAGATAACTTGATAGCAATGTGACAGTTAGCACATACACGAGAAATATTTATCACACCAATAGGGTTCCTTTGGGTGTGCTTATAAGACCAAATACAATGGCCAACTTCTCACTATGATGATTGAGAATGTGTCCCTTATGCTCCTCATCCACATCATAGAGAACAAAAGTTCTATTAGACACATATTCTCCATCTTCCAATTGTAGAGTGAGCTTCTTCAATATTCCATTGATTCTTGGGGTTCTCATTGTACAAGGAATTATGTTGCATGTATTCTTAAATTTATGCCCCTTTTGATTGTACAAGCACCAAGTAATGCATCCCATACATGACTATTAGGTTCAATTAGCATTTTCTGCAAAATAACATGATTATCGGGTTCCATTAATCAGTGGGGGTTTGTTTCATAACCATTCACTTTGATCCCCTGATGTCTCAACACTTTAAAACCCAATCACTTTAACTTATCACTCGAGGATGACATGTGTATATTGTCTCTAATATGTGTTAATATCAAGGACTCGCAAAGAATTGGTCATTTTCAATTAAAAAAGGTGACAATTAGATTGCTCCCTTAAAATCATAAAAATATAACAAATTCTAGTTTGACGATAAATATGGTCTGCAACACTTACCACATTGTCAATATTTATGCTCATGAGTACATTGTATACTTATGATAGATTATTCCGTTTCAAAATTGGACTTTGGTTCCGGAAAATATATCAATACATAATTGATTGTTGTTTGGGCACCCATGCTAAATTAAAAAACATAAAAAAATACCCTCATTATGGATGATTCAAAATGTGATATTTCTTAGCTGCGAGGAGAGGTTCACTTTGAGGTTCTAAACCTAAACCTAGTAGCATAGAAATACAAAATTTAAAATTTAAAAGCCCATTTCCATGATATTAAATTCCAACACATATATGTAATATTCAACAATCCAATAGAAAACCTTTCCAAACATTCATTAGAGTTAGACCCAAGCATAATTATATATTAAGACTTGATTGGTAACCAATTTCAAGGTACTCACTCCATTCCTATTGCTCATACGAACTAACTTTTAGTGCACAACATCTGGGTGACAAATGGTAATTTAATCTAGATCAATCAAATTAGTGATTTTTTGTCACAGGAATTTATTGTATATAGATGCCATATGGACTTACTTCTCTATTGTATTAGCCATCGTAGGCTCTAAAGTATCTGGTTTTTCTTGGGTCTTGTAGATGAACGTTAATTGTTTATTTCCAGACTGCTAAAAAGTACAACATTAAGATGTTTCATTGGTAGTGAATTCAGTCACAAATCCGGAAAGATGTAATTAACAAAACTATGTTTTTTTTATTTGAAAGAAATAACAAAAATTAATTTTTATAGTGAAACAAAATGTATACCATTTCATCTAAGAACAACATGTTGACTCTAGTCACATTGTTATGTTGACTTTAAATATTAAATCATTAAACACGATGGACAAGATTTATCCTCCAAATTTTATACAATATACATATCATACATAGTTTTTAATATACATATAATACATAATTTTTACGCAAAACCTAAAGTTGTGAGTATAATGGAAGTACTAGATAAACAAAGTAGAAATTTAAAAACAGATTTACTCATTAAATTGAAGGTTTTAAATAATCTTATTATCATTAATAATATTTAATCAATGAAAACAAAATTTATTGTGTTCATAGGCACTCTCTAATCTATCTAACTGAGTATGGAAGAGATGCCGTAAGGTTATGTTATGTGATGTTATGTAAAAATTTTGACTTGGTCAAATTACATAACAATAAAAATAAAATAAAATAAATAAAACTCATAAAATATAAGAATAAAATTATTAATTAAAAATATCAATTATTAATAATAAACCAAACTAGATCCATCTTAACTGTAGGTCCACCAAGCATCTAGAGGGATCAAATCTCTTGAGATATAAACCTCTTTTAGAAAACTCCTTTATTCATTTTTGCGGGGAGATGTGTATAAAAGAGATGTTGTCCTGTCTTAACATGTTATGTAAACATTTTGACTCAATCCAATTAGACAAAAATAAAAATAATAATCAAATAAATACTACTAATAATAAAATTATTAATATATGAAAAAAACTTTGCGCTCGCGCTTTTCCTCCTGGTCTTCCTTGCGCATAGGGTTTCTGGTGCTGTGACAAGGCGGTGTTGGTCGAGGTGCTCGCCTCGGCTTAGGTTCAGCCCAATGGTGGACTCTCAGGCCCCTCCCCCACCTCATCCTCCTCCTCCTCCTGAGGTCGAGGCCCTCAAGCTGTTGATTTCTTCCCAGCCAAAGAAGAAGAGACAACTCGCGTCCAAGTTCATCAAGAGATTGGATGAGATCCCTTCTGTGGCTCTCCCACCTGAGGGACCGATGAAAGTGACACTTTCCCTTGCGGATCGAGCACTGGTTGGGTAGTTCATAGGCTTATGACCTTCACCAAAAACTACGGAAGCCTGGATCACCCGAAATTGGAAGCCCCTCATTGCAAACAACGTCACCTCGTATTTTCTGGGGTGTGGTTTCTTCCTGATTGAATTCAACTCAAAGGAAGATAAGGACTTGATTTTTAGGAATGGATCCTATTTCATGGGTCCTCGAGGATTGTACTTAAATCTTTGGACTCTAGACTTTGACCCCTTAGAGGATGTTCCATCTTTTGTTCCAGTCTAGGTCACGCTCCCAAACTTTCTGGTGCACTGTTGGAACAGGGAATCAATGTAGAAAATTGGCAACACCCTTGGAAAACTCATACATAGAGCAAACAACAAAGATCAATATGACTGTGCCAGAATCTGCGTGGAGGTATATCTCGAAGTTGGGTTGCCAGAAGCCATTAAGCTAACGGTGGGGAACTAGTCCCATCTACAGAAATTTGACTATGAACTACTGCCATTAAAATGTCATGGATGCCATGAGTATGGCCACTTTTTCAAGAAATGCCCCAAAAATGTAGGCCTAGAAAAGGAGAAAGAAGAAGGATGGAAGCAAGCCAAGAAATATAGAATGAGCATTAGGCCAGGGCCAATCAGACAATGAGCAGAGAAAGGAAAAGGAAGTTCAGCACCCATGGGGAGCATTCCTAAAGTCAAACCCACCTAGAAAGGTCAAGAGAACAACTTTACAGCCTTGAACTCAAAGATAGAGGAAGTACAAGAAATAAATCGAAGCGATGTGCAAAAGGATCCCCAAATGCAGGAAACCCTAGAACCACTGATGATTGGTGATTATTCTAGAGAAACCCTGAAAGAGAAAGAGCCTATCGATGAGGGTGAAGATCTTGATTCACAGGAGTCAGAGGAAGAAGGAGAAATTGGGGACTCCCAAACTTCGGTCAGAAGATCAACGAGGGGACGTAAATCCTCTAGGGAAAAGAGGGAACAAGAAACCTACAAGGAGAAGCTGTAGGGGAGCCATCTGACCCTAGAAAATATGTTGGCAAAAAACCCTAAGGCATACATAAATCAAATCCAGGGCTCTAAGGGAGCCCTCTAAGCTCAAAAAAGAAAGTAATGAAGATAGTATCCTGGAAATGCAGAGGGATGGGGATCAACCTAAAATAGGAAGCAACGAAAATTCTAGTAAGGTTGGAAAGGCCATATATCCTTCTCATTCAAGAGACCAAAATGGAGGAAAGTGACTTTCTCCACAAAAGGAAACAGTTTTAGGGAAAAGGAGGTATTGTTGTCTCCTTTAGAGACACCTCAAGAGGGCTGAGTATTCTATGGGACAAGACATGCTTTGAGAAAATCCTATTTAAACTCAACTCAAACTGGATTTTTGCTTAGTTTTTTCATCTTCATGCCAAAGAGACGGTGAATCTTTTCAATATTTATGCTCCCGTCATCTTTGGATACAAAAAAGCATGTTTGGAATCCATTAGGGATCTAGCAAATGAGATTCAAATGGATAACGTCATCCTCGTTGGAGACATGAACATTAATTTAAATCAAGGGGAGAAGCGAGGGGGCAGTATTGTAAGGGATCTAGCTAGTGAATGGGTGAAAGAACTCATTCACGACCGGGATCTGTTAGAAATCAAGCCAACCAAGGGAAAATATACATGGACCGATAGAGGAACGGGTTTGGGTCATATTGTTGCAGGGTTAGATCACTTTCTCATTCACATTTCCTTCTTGCTTTTAGATCCTGATGTCAGTTATGCTATTCTTTATTTGTCAGTCTCTGATCACAAGCCCATTAGGCTTGAGATGAAGCTGCATATGAATCTAGGGCCTATTCCCTTTCGTTTTAGTGCTCTCTGGGTGCAGTAGATTAACTTTTTGGATAGAGTTGAGGAAGTGTGGAGACCCTGTCATTGGATCCCCCTTTCTTATGTGGGAAGAAATGTTGAGGAGAGTGAAGAGGTCCCTCAAAAGATGGGATAAAGCCCTCCCATCTCTGACCGAGTCAAGGCGGGCTGCCCAGGCCTTTTTGGAGAGTCATAAAAAAAAATGGAAGATATGGACATCTCGAAGGAAAACGTAATCCTAGAAGAGGAGATCCAGGTCAACCTTCATAAGGCTTGCATCTGGGAGGAGGAATTCTGGAGACTTAAATCTCGCAGTTTGTGGCTACAAGCTGGGGACAGGAATACCTCCTTCTTTCATAAGCAGACTCAAGCCAGAAGAAGCTTCAATTCTATAGTGGATATAACCTCAGGTGACCAATCCTTCTCCAACTTTGCCACCATAAAAAAAGTTGTCCATCAACACTTCAAAGACTTGTATACATAGGATAAGTAAGCGAGTCTCAGCCCTAACCTGCTCGAGTTGGTCCCTCTAAAGGTCAATGCCCAAATGAAAACTATGCTGACTTCTCCTGTCACCATCAATGAAATCAAGCAGGCCCTTGATGAAATGGATCCGAATAAGGCACCTATGTCGTATGGGTTCACTGCTCGATTCATTAAAACCTGTTGGAACATTATCAAAAAGGACCTCTACAAAATGATCCTAAAGTCTTAGACATGACACAATCTTGGGGACAGCACCAACTTGGCCTTCTTTGCCCTTATACCTAACAAGAAGGGTGCCAGTTCCTTCAACAAATTTAGGCCAATTTCCCTCTGCAATATTGGCTACAAGCTCATCACTAAATTCATGGAAAACAGGCTAGAAGGCATTCCTTCGGAAATCATTCCTGACAATCAAGGGGGATTTATCAAAGGTAGGCAGATAACTGATAACTTCATCGTTGTTTAGGAGGCGATCTATTCAAGCATCCAAAGATGAGAAAGAGGCATGGTTGTCAAGTTGGACCTCGCTAGTGCGTTTGACAGAGTTAGGCACAAGTTTCTCTTTGGGGTTATGCATCAATTTGGGTTTGACTGTCATTTTATAAGCTGGGTCAAGGCTTGCATTACAGAACCATGAATTTCCCCACTTGTTAACAAGCGTGCTGCTGACTTCTTCAAGGAGAGTCAGAGGATAAATCAGGGATGCCCTCTATTCCCCCTTCTCTTTGTCATTCAAGCCTCTTTCCTCAGTTTTATGCTGGAGAAAAGACAAGTCGATCGAGAGCTTATGGGTCTTAGAATCTCCAGGGGAGTCAGAGACATCAACCATGACTCTTTGCTGATAACTCCATCCTTCTAGGGGGGTGCTTCCTCCATCTCGGCCTCCTGCTTCAAGCTAGAGCTTAATCGATGATGCAGGGGAATTAGACTCTAGCCAGCAATGTAGGAGGTTTTGTCCACATGTTGTGGCTAGGAGGGTTCGAAAACAATTGAATTGTAACAGCTAGGTGTCAATACCTCAACTGACTGTATCATTTAGATCAATTAGAGTTGTAGAAGTCGAATAGTTCAGTTAGTCTATTTGTCATATTTCAGTTAGTTGAATTATTTTGATTAGACTATTGATTTTCTAAAACAGTCCTCACAGAGGAACTGAACAGACAAATGTTCATGTATATAAATGTAATCCCTCGGATGTATATAGGGGGAGCAGAGGAGAAGAGAGGAGATATTTTTGCAATCAAATCTGTATGTTCACAATTGCTTCCAATTGAATAATTTCAGTGCGCATCGCCATAGAGTCGTTTTGAGTCCTTAATTGTGAAGATATTGTTTGATTGCGAGGTGATTGAGCTCTGTGCATGTATAATTGAACTACTATATAATCTCCACATATCTCTGCCTATTGTTTTCTCAAAAGTTAACCAAATAACCCTGTGAATTGAACCCGCGCAGGCGAGGCCTGTGTAGAGGATCCACGGTCGTGAACACAGTTTAAATAGGAAAACCCCGCTAAATAAAAATATAATATCTTCATTGTTAATTAGAATCTTGACCCGAGGCTAGACCTGGGTTAGTGAACACAGAGGACAGCCCAACCCGATTTAAACCTGTGGTCAGTCACTGTTCAAAACCGTGAGCGGATTTGCAAAGGCGGGTTTCCCATATCGCACCACTTTTGCGGAGTAGGCGGTATTTCCTGAACGCGAGAAATTCCATAGGGGAGATGACACGTGGCGAGGTGAACCCCCGGGAAACCACCGTTCAAAGCGCGCCATCGCACGTTAACGTTTGTACCAGGATGCTGAGCGATATGCGTACATGTCGTTGATCTGTGAAGGGGCCATCAAACGGCGGTCGTTAGCAAGAGGTGCGCAGAGGATAGCCAGGTACGATACGAACATTTGATTGGATCATTGACCCTAGAGGTGGGGCTGGAGCCACGGTTTATTATAAGCCATTTGTTTAAAAGGCGTAGAGTATTAATATAAAGTCTGAAAGGATTAAACATCTGTTATAAGGTTCAGAGATATATTTAACATTCGCCAAAGTTTTTGAATATATTTATTTCTCAATTTCTTTGAAATTGATAAATAAATTCTCTTGGAAATCTGAGAAGACCACGTGGAGTTCAAAGAATGAGGTTTGAAAGGGAATGCTGACAGAGCCACGACTAAGGTAAAGTAGCTCTCCTCAGGGGTGACTTTAGTTTTGTTGCGTCATTAGTGGTATCAGAGCCTGTTGTTTTCGAGTTGTTTTTGTAGAAAGCTGACATGGCAATTCGAGTTGGTAGAGGTGCTGGCAGAAGGAAACCTGTTGCCAACGCAGAGTTGTTGGGGATGTTGCAGAGGGTCGAGGCCAGAATGGATGCCATGGAGCGAAGACAGCCCGCAGATCCTGAAGACATCAGTGAACCTGAAACAGAAGAAGTTGAAGAGAATGTTGAAATTCCTCCTGACATGAGACTCCTTAGAACTGTTCTAGGGTCTGCAGTTAAGCCCAAAATTGAAGTGTCGAGTTATGCAGGGGGAATGAATCCAGAGGAACTGGTGGAATGGATAAACGAAATTAATAAGTGCTTCGATTATGAAGAAATAAGTGAAGATAAAAAGGTTAAGTTTGCAGTGACAAAGCTGAAGGGACATGCTGCACTTTGGTGGGATGGAGTGCAGGCAGAAAGGAGGAGAGTTCGCAAGCAACCTATCAAGCACTGGACCAGAATGATGGCTAAATTAAAAGGTAAATTCTTTCCTAGTGACTACCAGCTGACATTGTATAAGCAAATTCAGAACCTGAGATAGAGGTTACTGATGGTAAAAGAATACACAGAGGAATTCTACAGAGTGAGCATAAGGGCTGGGCAATTTCAAGACACACCAGAGAAGACTGCCAGATATGTGAATGGTCTCAAGCTAGAAATCCAAGATGATATTGGTCTTCTGTCTCCTAAGACAGTGGAAGAGGCCTACTAGATGGCCTTGAAAGCAGAGGAGAAACTCCTGAGGAAACAATCTTCCAAGAAGAGAGGTAATTTCCGTGGAAAGGGAAGTCAGGGTGGTAGAGGAAAGCCTGCTACACCCAGGGATGGAATTAATAGTAGCTCACCTCAGAATGCATCTACAGAGGATGATGCAAGGGGAAGAAGGGGTTCTTACAGAGGAAAAGGAAGAGGAGGCAGAGACAGAGGAAGAGGTAGAGAGTTGAGGTGTTATAGATGTCAGCAAGTGGGACATAAGCACTATGAGTGTCCAGAGAATGTGGGTGCTAGACCAAGAAATGTTTTTTTTGCCCAGGCTGGAGAAGAGGAAGAAATTGAAGAAGAAATTCTTCTAGATAGGGGATAATCCTTGGTGGTAAATAAGGTCCTGTTGAAGCAAGCCAAAGAGGTCACTGAGCCTGCACAAAGGAAGAATTTGTTTAGGATCATATGCAAAGTCCAAGGTAAATGCCGCCAGCTAGTCATTGATAGTGGCAGCACAGACAATCTAGTTTCCACTGAGGTGATAGAGAAGTTGAAGTTGAAGATAAGGGAGCATCCAACTCCCTACAGGGTGTCCTGGCTGCATAAAGGGCACCAGCTGGTTGTAAAAGAACAGTGTGAGATAGAACTGCAAATGGGCAAATACAAAGATAAGGTCCTGTGTGATGTAATTCCCATGGATGTGTGTCATATACTGCTGGGTAGACCTTGGCAGTTTGACAGAGCTGCAGTGCATGATGGCAAGAAGAACACTTACAAGTTCTTCAAAGATGGGGTACATCATACATTGATACTCATGGAAGAAGGAGAGTCATCCAGCAGAGTGATTGATCCAAAGACCTTGTTGCTGAGTCGGAAGGAATATCTGCAACAGATAGAAGAAGAAGAGGTAAGCTTTGATTTAGTTTGCAAACCTAAAGTAGTTCTTACTTCTACAAATATTTTTGATTTTCCAGTATAAATCCAAGAAATGCTAGATGATTATTGTGACATTATTGTGGATGATTTACCTAATGAGATGCCACCTGTGAGAAAGATCAACCATCAGATAGATTTTATCCCTGGTTCAAATCTGCCAAATAAGGCAGCCTACAGAATGATTCCCAAGGAAAATGAAGAAATCAGGAGACAAGTACAGAAATTGGTGGACAAGGGGTTGATTAGAGAAAGTTTGAGTCCATGTGCAGTACCAGTAGTATTGAGCCCAAAGAAAGATGGAGGCTGGAGAATGTGTATCGATTCCAGAGAAATTAATAAGATCACAATCAGGTATAGATTCCCTTTGCCCAGAGTTGAGGATTTGATGGACTGTTTGAGTGGTGATAAATATTTCTCAAAGATAGATTTAAAAAGTGGATACCATCAGATTAGAATAAGAGAGGGTGATGAGTGGAAAACTGCCTTTAAAACGAATGAAGGATTATATGAATGGATGGTAATGCCTTTTGGGTTGTCAAATGCACCTAGCACTTTTATGAGACTTATGAATGAAGTATTGAAAGAATTCATTGGTAAATTTGTGATAGTGTATCTGGATGATATACTAGTTTTCAGCAGAACTAAAGAAGAACATTTAAGGCATCTTAATCATGTCTTGAAGAAGCTGCACCAAGAGAAACTGCTGATAAATTTGAAGAAATGCTCATTCATGAAAGAAGAGTTGGTGTATTTGGGTTTTGTTGTTTCTGCAGAAGGATTGAAGATGGACCCGGAAAAGGTTAAGGCAATTGTGGAGTGGCCTTCACCCAGGAATGTTTTTGAGGTAAGAAGTTTCCATGGACTTGCTAGTTTTTACAGAAAGTTTATAAGAAACTTCAGTAAGATCAATGCACCCATAATTGAGACGATAAAGAAGAGCAAAAAACCATTTAAGTGGACTGATGAAGAAGAAATAAACTTTAAAGTTTTGAAGCAAAAGATAACTGAAAAGCCTGTTTTGATTCTGCCTGAATTTACTAAACCATTTCTAGTAAAGTGTGATGCCAGTGGAGAGGCCATTGGAGTTGTGTTGAGTCAAGATGATAGGCCTGTAGCCTATTTTAGTGAAAAGCTGAATGACACCAGAAGGAAATATTCCTCTTATGAGAAGGAATTCTATGCAATTTTTCAGGCACTGAAGAAGTGGAGACATTATTTGATGTCCAGGGAATTTGTATTATATTCTGACAATCATGCTTTGTAGTATATTGTACAGCAGCCCAAGTTGAAACATAAGCATGATAAATGGGTTGAGTATCTCCAAGGTTTTAATTTTGTTTTGAAACATATAAGTGGCCAAGCCAACAAAGTAGCTGATGCTCTAAGTAGGAGGCACATGCTTGTTCAAGAAACTAACTTTGAAGTTGTAGGATTTGATTTTCTCAAAGAATTGTATAAAACTGATCCATATTTTAAAGAAGTATTTGAGGCATGTAGTAACCTTGTTTTAACAGATAGAAGCTAGTGGTTGGATTATTTCCTGCAGGAGGACTTGTTATTTAGAAGAAGCCAAATGTGTGTACCAATATGTTCCATGAGGGAAAATTTGATGAAAGAGAAGCATAGTGGTGGACTTGTTGGACACTTTGGTACTGATAAGACTTATGAGCAGCTGAGTCACTTCTATTACTGGCCCAAGATGAGAGCAGGAGTGGATAAGTTTGTGAAGAATTGAAAAATCTGTCAGTATGCTAAAGGAAGGAGCCAGAATGCAGGATTGTACACTCCCTTGCCTATTCCAAACAGGCCTTGGGACATGGTGAGTATGGATTTTGTTCTAGGATTGCCCAAGACTCAAAGAGGGAATGATGTAGTCTTTGTTGTAGTGGACAGATTCTCCAAAATGGCACATTTTATTCCATGCTCTAAAACTAGTGATGCCACCCATGTTGCTAACTTGTTTTTCAAAGAGGTTGTTAGATTGCATGGGTTGCCCAAGAGTATTGTTTCAGACAGAGACACCAGATTTGTGGGTCACTTTTGGAGGACATTGTGGAAGAAAATTGGTACCAAACTGATTTTCATCTCAACTTATCATCCTCAGACTGATGGAAAAACTGAGGTAGTAAATAGGAGTCTGGGAAATTTGTTGAGAAGTCTTGCAGGAGAACATCCCAAGCAGTGGGATCATATTTTTCCTCAGGCAAAATATGCATATAATGACTCACTAAACAGGAGCACAGGGCAGAGTCCATTCCATATTTTTTATGGAATGCACCCCCGAGGAATATCAGAGTTAAGAAATCTGGGAAAGGCAGAGCTAAGGAGTGCAGATGGTGAGGAATTTGCTTCAGAGATCCAGGCCATACATGAACAAGTGAAACATCAACTACAAGGCAGTAGCATCAAATATAAAAGCAGAGCAGAATTGAGCAGAAAGGAAGTTCATTTTGAAGTAGGAGATCTGGTCTTAACACACTTAAGGAAGGAGAGATTCCCAAAGAAGCAGTATAACAAATTGAAGTTCAAAAAGATTGGGCCATGCAAGATACTTAGAAAGTTTTCTGCGAATGCTTATGAGATTGAATTACCTCCTGATGTTGGAATATCTCCCATTTTTAATGTTGCATATTTGTACAAGTATGAAGGTGATGGTGTAGAAGAAAGAACAGCAGACAAGGAACAGATTGAGTGGAAGGAACAACTACCTCCAGCACAGCCATTGCAACCAGAGAAGATATTGGACAAAAGAGTGTTCAAGAGGACCAGAGCACGAGATTACTTTCAGTACTTAATCAAATGGAAGGAAAAACCAGAGGAAGATGCCACTTGGATGACTGAAGGAATATTGCAAAAGATAGGCAGATCAGTGGAAGAGCTCATGGACAGGAGCCCATGAAGAAGATTGCCCTCAGGAGTTTGATGCAGGGGCATTAGACTCTAGCCAGCAATGTAGGAGGTTTTTTCCACATGTTGTGGCTAGGAGGGTTCGAAAACAATTGAATTGTAACAGCTAGGTGTCAATACCTCAGCTGACTGTATCATTTAGATCAGTTAGAGTCGTAGAAGTCGAATAGTTCAGTTAGTCTATCTGTCATATTTTAGTTAGTTGAATTATTTTGATTAGACTGTTGATTTTCTAAAACGGTCCTCACAGAGGAACCGAACAGAAAAATGTTCATGTATATAAATGTAATCCCTCGGATGTATATAGGGGGAGAGGAGAAGAGAGGAGAGATTTCTGCAATCAAATCTGTGTGTTCACAATTGCTTCCAATTGAATAATATCAGTGCGCATCGCCATAGAGTCATTTTGAGTCCTTAATTGTGAATAAATTGTTTGATTGCGAGGTGATTGAGCTCTGTGCATGTATAATTGAACTATTGTATAATCTCCACATATCTCTGCCTATTGTTTTCTCAAAAGTTAACCGAATAACCCTGTGAATTGAACCCGCGCAGGCGAGGCCTGTGTAGAGGATCCACGGTCGCGAACACAGTTTAAATAGGAAAACCTCGCTAAATAAAAAGATAATCTGTTCATTGTTAATTAGAATCCTACCCGAGGCTAGACCTGGGTTAGTGAACACAGAGGAAAACCCAACCCGATTTAAACCCGTGGTTAGTCACTGTTCAAAACCGTGAGTGGATTTGCAAAGGCGGGTTGCCCATATCGCACCACTTTTGTGGAGTAGGTGGTATTTCCTGAACACGAGCGATTACATAGGGGAGACGACACGTGGTGAGGTGAACCCCCGGGAAACCACCGTTCAAAGTGCGCCATCGCATGTTAACGTTCGTACCAGGATTCCGAGCAATATGCATACATGCTGTTGATCTGGGAAGGGGCCATCGGACAGTGGTCGTTAGCACAAGATGCGCGGAGGATAGCCAGGTACGATACGAACATTTGATTGGATCATTGACCCTAAAGGTGGGGCCGGAGCAACGGTTTATTATAAGCCGTTTGTTTAAAAGGCGTAGAGTATTAATATAAAGTCTAAAAGGATTAAACATCTGTTATAAGGTTCAGAGATATATTTAACATTCGCCAAAGTTGCTAAATATATTTATTTGTCAATTTCTTTGAAATTGATAAATCAATTCTCTTGGAAATCTGAGAAGAACACGTGGAGTTCAAAGAACGGGGTTTGAAAGGGAAGTTGACAGAGCCACGACTAAGGTAGAGTAGCTCTCCTCAGGGGTGACTTCAGTTTTGTTGCGTCAATCACTGTTGCCTCGATTTTGGGAGTGAAATTAACACTGGAAAATGTTTCATTTATGCTTGGAACCTTTTTGGACTTGAGCTAAGTGCGATCACTAGGATTTTGGCTTCAAAGGCTCCACGAAATGGGGGTCTTTTAAATATCTTGGGCTGCCAATATTTCATGGTTACCCAATTGGGAGGCACTGGTACCCCTTGCTAGACAAATTCAAGCTCAAAATGCAAGCCTAGGGCACGTCGTGGCTCAACCTGGCAAGTAAGGTTGTTCTCATTAAGTCAATCCTTAATAGCCTTCCAATCTTTCAGACTTCTGTGTTGTTGGCTTCGGTGTGATTCTCCGCAAGATGGAGCAATCCATTCACTCTTTTTTATGGAAGGGAGGGAAGAATAACGATAAGAAAATTTTGTTGGTCAGCTAGAATAAGATTGCTATGCCGCTGCTGGAAGGTGGCCTCCAAATAAAATACCTCAAGGAGTACAATATCGCCCTGGGGGCCAAGATCTTATGGCAGCAGGTAGCAAGGAGTCAAGGATGGGAGCAGATTGCTTTGTGGAAAAAATACAGCTTTGGAAAGCGTCTTCGCAGCCTGGATAACGTTAACTATTTATTTCCAGACTACTAAAAATTACAACATTAAGATGTTTCATTGGTAGTGAATTCAGTCACAGATCCGGAAAGATGTAATTAACAAAATTGTGTTTTTTTTTTAATTTCAAAGAAATAACAAAAAAGTGATTTTTACAGTGAAACAAAAGGTATACCATTTCATCTAAGAACAACATGTTGACTCTAGTCACATTGTTACGTTGACTTTAAATATTAAATCATTAAACATGATGGACAAGATTTATCCTCCAAATTTTATACAATATACATATCATTCATAGTTTTTAATATACATATAATACATAATTTTTACGCAAAACATGAAGTTGTGAGTATAATGGAAGTACTAGATAAACAAAGTAGAAATTTAAAAACAGGTTTACTCATTAAATTGAAGGTTTTAAATAATCTTATTATCATTAATAAATACTTAATCAATGAAAACAAAATTTATTGTGTTCATAGACACTCTCTAATTTCTCTAAGTGAGTATGGAAGAGATGTTGTAAGGTTATGTTATGTGATGTTATGTAAACATTTTGACTTGGTCAAATCACATAACAATAAAAATAAAATACAAATAATAAAATTAATAAAATATAAGAATAAAATTAATAATTGTAATTATTAATTATTAATAATAAACCAACCTAGATCCATCTTATTTCTAGTTCCACCAAGCATCGAGAGAGATCAAATCTCTTGACATATAAATCTATTTTAAAAAATTCTTTTATTCAAATTTGATATTTAATAATTTAAATTAATTATCCCAATTTTCAATGGCTAATTTACAAGTCAAAAGTGGAAGTGGACATTGTGGAGGTGGAAGGTATGTCAAAAGTCGTTTTCACAAGGACATTGTCGTTAGAGGTAGAGGACCCCAATGCCTACTAACATTGCGGAAGGTATGCCAAAGTTGTTTTCACGAAGATGTTGTTTATGGGTAATGTTGTGCACTTTTATTAAGAACATATAACTAAATAAATAGTTTCACAGTAGGTTGGTAGTCATTATCCCAATTTCGAAGATTTGTATTTTTAGATTTTGTTTCATAATTGTGATTGATTTTCTTCTTATTTAATAGTGAAGATTTTTTTTATATTTCAAAAAATTATATTACGAATTTACATAGTTTTAAATAAAATATTTAATAGTATTAATATGTTTTAACATATTTTTATTAGAAAACTATTATATTTTTACAAAATTTAATGGTTAATTTAGTTTAATTTAAAATGATAAATTTTATTCCTTTAACTAAAATTGGAAATAACATTGTTGTTGGGCAATTTAGTTCTCGTTACTCCACTCAAGTTAAAAATTATGTATGAGAAAAATTGCATAAAAATTATAATTTACATTGGACAATGTTACTTGAATTAATAATGGTTAATAGGTAAATAAAATCTTATAGTGTATTTTGAGACAAACTAATAAATTGAAATTTGAAGTGGACAAATTATTTGCTTTCTCATGCCTATGGACTTGCATAAATTTTGGTGTGTAGTAACCATTAATAAGTCTACACATTTACAATACTCTTACATAAATGCAGGTCAAAACATAAATGGTAACAAGTAATTCCTAGTAAATATATTTATTTACATCTTATTCATATCCATTTTTAATGCAAACACTTGTTTAAATTAAAGTGGGAAATAATTCATAGTAAATAAAAATATAAAATCACTACACAACTATCTAAAAATTATGCATAATATTACAACCAAATCTATAAATTATAATATAAAATATATGAGAGAGTTATTTCTATGACATTATCTTGTGCGAAAAAAACTATAATAAAACGTTAAAATTATAATCCAAACGATGATGAATCCGAGGAGCTTGTGGTATGTCAAACGCTATGGGATTCTGAACCAGGGTAAGAAGCATGCCTGTATATACCATATACTCAATTCATAATTTAATTTATGAAATAAAACATATAAACTGAAAACCTTTGCCGATTGAAATAAAAAAATAACCATTGGTTATATATATAGAATTTTGGATTACCCATGGTAAACCTTTTTCCTTTCGGTCCTTTCTTTTTTCTTTTATACATAAATCAAGCATGATTGGAGGAAAAATATCATCATGGTACTCTTTTCTGCCTTCGACGCATTCTTGGAGGAAAAGTATATCTAAATACAATAGACTACATCAAAATAATGATAAAGATACAAGCAAACGCTATAAAATTAATTAGCAGAGACCTGGCGGCAGAGGAGATTTATGAACTCCAATGACGTTAACTTACAATTACCATTCAGGTCCATGCTCTACCCTTGCGAGTGCCTTTCGCCCACTCTGAGAGAAAAGATCCCTATACAAAGGAAAATAAAAAATTGATAGCATTTCCCAAAAAACACTGATCTTTGTACAATTATAACCCTGCCCCAGAAAAGTTGATCCCTTTACATTTACAACTTACCATAAAAGCAGACCTCTTTTATTACAAAACCTTTGAAATATTGGCTGCAATTCACAGGCTCGCCTTTTCACTATTTAGTCCAGCCCAGATGTAGTGGGATAGATCTTTTGAGGGCAGCAGGTATTGTAGTAAGAACAAATTATTTTGGCCAACATTTTTGCCCTCCTTTTAAGTGCCCTGGGCAATGCCAGAACTGATATGGTTATAGCAATAAATACCTGTCCTTTTATGGCCCCCTTATTTTGGCAGGAGGCTCACCATTTTTTCTTGGGGTATGACACTGACAGGCCCTGTCTTGGGCACACAAAAATATCGAACTTGCTTACACTCCATTACCCTGATTCGGAGTTTGCCTTCACAGGAATTCCAATGAAGCACCGAAATAGTAGTACATGATCCAAATGAGTCCGAAAGGGTTCTTATAAGTTGCACCTTTTCTTTTTCTTTTGGGTGGGATCTTTGAAGAAAATAAAACTGTAAAGGGATCACCCAGAGCAATTTGCTACATTCTCGAATGTAGCAATTTGCTACATTCTCGAATGTCTGTAATGGGGTCGGGAGCGGGTCACAATTAGTTAGTTTGCTTCAAATATCTGAAAGGCCATTAAAATATTTTAAAGGGCACTTTGTAAAGCCAACAAGTGATTGAAACCTTGAACACCCTTTACTCCACGGTGGCAGCAAGTAAAGTTTAGTTAGTTACTTACTTTTTCTTTTTTTTCTTTATAGGTATTAATTTATTAGACAGATTGATTTTTAATATTAAAAATATGTATAGGTATCAATCTATTTGAGATACTAATTTTCATTGTTGTAAATATTTTTAGACATAACTTATTACATTAGTTTTCTTTCTACTTTTTCTTTCACTAAGTTTACTAGCTATTTATGCTTTTACTAGGTTTGCTTGTTCAAGCTTTTACCAGGTTTGCTTGTTGCTTCCCCATATGTTCTTAACATGTTTGTTTGTTGATGCTTTTACCAGCTTTGTTTGTTGCTTCCCCGGTTCTGCTTCTCCCAAAACTTGTTTTTGGCCTCTTCCCAAGAAAAAACTTGTATAGTGTGGCATATATCTAATTTTGCAATTTTAATTTTGAATTTTTTTCCTGAGGCACTTCTATATGTCTCCTCATATCTCTGAAAATTTCATAGTTTAAAGTCTCAAAGAAATTAAAACAAAATTAACAAAATTTCCAAGTTGACCTCTTTGAAACTGATTTCAAGACAATTTAGAAACCCTAACTTCCACAAGGCATATACCTCTGAATTATAGAAAACCAATGTTTAATTTTTTTTACCATAGGTACCTACAGATCTTGGTTTTGTCTTCTCAAGATTCCATAGTTTAAAACATATAATAAAATAAGTTATAGTCAAAATATCAAACTACCTTGAGCATTTAGTAACTTTAATTTCTTTAGAGAATATCTCCAAAATTATAACAAACCAACACCTAAAATTTTATCACATGTACATGAATATCTCACCTTTATCTCTTCAAATTTTCACGGTTTGAATCATCCTAGAATAAAATAAAATTATAGAGAAAGTGCCAAACATAGTTGTTTGAAGTAAATTTTAGGAACATCCAAGAACCCTAAATTCCTCATAGCATATCTCCAAAAATATAGTGAAATGATTCGAGAAATTTTCACTACATGTTTATGAAGATCTCACTCCCATCTCTTATAAATTTCACAATCTAAAACAACCCAAAAGAAAAGTTATGACAAAAATGTTGAAAACTATGCAAGTATAGAGCGGGGTGAATCAATAATTGTGTCTTTTAAATAACCAATTTCAAATTATTTTACGAGTCGTTCAATTATTTCTTTAATGTATTAGCAGGTTTATATGCATGTTTAACAATTAACCATGAATTCACAGGAAAACATGCAAGCGACTCATGCAACACACTAAGGCACCAGATATAAGTGGAAACCCATAAAGGGAAAAACCACAAATTTTGGTTTGATGTAAAAGAAAGCCACCACTCCCCCTTTTACATCAATTTTGTAGGCTTCAACCTGTCTTTTCTTCTGCAAGCTACAACTTGCTGGGAGCACCCACTCCCTCTTCTAGAAGCTCCAACCTACTCTTTTTAGGCTACTACCTAAAATGAGACACCAATCCCCTGATAAGATTACAAATTTACTTTGTTGGTTTTACTTGGTCTTTGTCTATGTTATGAACTCTATCTCTCTCCTCATTTCAGTTGTTTATCACCTCTATTCCTCTTCCTCAATTTTTCTTCCCTTTTTCTCATCACCTCTATTCCTCTTCCTCATTTTTTCTTCCCTTTTGCTCCTCTTTCTCTCTGCTCTCTCATAATTCAATTCTATAGTAAAGCATTAAAAAATGAATAATTTTATATACAAACCTCATTGAATTTTTTAATTCCATGCAGGAATTTGAAGTGAAAGGTTTCCTCTTTGTATTCTAGGCTATTTGTGGTCTACTTATTCATTTTTGAATTTGAATGTCAAGTCAAGACAAATGAACCTCATATTATTTAAAAAACTAAAGTAACATAAGCCAACATCAATGACTGCATAATTCAAGGCTCAAAATTATCTTTATCCATGCTACAAAACATAAATGTTGATTACCCATTGGTTATCCAAGCTGCAGATGCTAGGTTTCCTCTAACAACCTCGGTTTCAAACACAATTAGCTAGGCTCTAATTTGCATCAATTCCATGAATTAGGGAAAACTTAGAATTATTCTCATATATTTTCAACCATCTTTATCACAACGTCTTCAAACTTCTCAACAAAATATTTAGCATCAATAACGTGATCATGTGAACTAGATTGCAAGGTGGATACTAACCATAGATTCCATGGCTTGGATATAGTGCCTTCCTATAAATGTAAACTCAACATATACCATATTGAAATTTCTTGATAAAATTAATATTCAATGGAAATAAAAATATTTGTATTTATATTATCCATATGTCGTGTGCCATGTATTTACTTTTAAGGACGAGAAACAAGCAATTTTACAACCTTGTTTACAAACCACTTTAACAAGTCTTGATTCTTCAAATCATTGTACCCATTGTAATCAACCTTTAAAACAAAGTAAATTCATTTATATCTTCGTAACCATTTTACCTAAGGCCTTTATTACCATTTGACATCAATGCCAACATTACTAACAAAAACTTCCAAGGTGAATCGTTCATTCTACAAATCACAATTTTTCTCCACTTATAAAATGCCAAGAGTATTTTCCAGCTTCTCTTGCACATCTCAGATCTCTTCTTACTTGGATAATATTAAAATGCACTTATTTATCCTTTTTTTTTAATGTTTCTCAGTTCGATTATGGGGTTGACTAGTAAAATTGGTTGGGTTAACATGTACCTTTTGGTCGGGCTAACCTGGCAGAATATTTCATATATGCTCATTCTTAATTAGTTAGAAATAGTTCCATACACTATATAAAATGCCTTAGAATAATATTTCCAACCATATATCCTATGCTCCCATTTGAGATAGATATTTAGATTAAAAATTTATTCAAATATAGGTTATTCAAATTGAGCATAAAAAAACTAGTTATCCAAAAATTAATTTCAGTAATTTTGATTTTGCAATCTTTATCTCAAACATCTGTTGTGTCCCCCTATCTTTGACATCAATGAAAATAATATTTCCAATAGTATCCATATAGTAAACATTATCTTAGACATTTGTAGTCTCCCCCTTTTTTTTACATCAATCAGAACAATATTTCCAAAACATTCCTCTTTATCAACACCTTCTATACTACAGTTTTGATGGGCCAATATAAATCCAATGTCTTGTGATATTTGGTATCTTTGGCTTTGGTGTCACTAGTTTTAAGATGTAATTCCATATCTCATCATTGATATCTGCATCATGGATAAACCAATGTTTAAGTATCAATGCCTCTTATGTTGTTTCAATTTCCTCTTGAATATCTGATAGATTTTGCTCCTAAAATATGTATGCTAGCTCTTTTTCCCCTTGCTACACTCAAAATTGTGTTGGTCAACCTCTCTCTTATTTTCCCCAATGCCCCTACCTCCATCGAGGTATAGTGAGATGCCTTGAAACAATTATAAATGTAAATACAATCTCAGAGATGGTAACATATGGATTAATGAAAGCAACGATGGTTTCCACAGATCGTAGATCACGTATTATCATTTTATCATTATGGATAACAAAGGAGCTGAACTGACGATAACTATGACCTCAAAATGGGAACCATAGCACTAAAAGCCCATTTTTTTGGGTCAAAAACAAAAACAATCAACTCTTGTTTCAAAAAGTGGTATTATTGGTACCACCTCATTTTTTTAAAGGTAAAGTAACCGCATTTTTCAACAATGAGGCTTAACAACATTTTAATATTGTCAACCAAAACCTTTAAACTTCCCCCAAAATTGAAAATTAGTGCTAATAGTAACATCATTTTTTATTTTAGATGTCAAAATTATAATTTTTTTCAACCCTTTAAACCTTATAGCTAGTACCATTGCAAGCAAAACCTTAAAATCAACCCTTGAATCGAGTAGATATGCTATGAGTTGCAACTGCTTTTTTGGGATATAATTGCATTTTTTTTAAATCATGGCCTCGATAGTTGGTACCCTTGATGCTAAAATCTAAAGATCAACCATCAAATATAAATGAGATATTATCAACAACACTTAATTTTATTTTTAGGTTTCAAATCGCAACATTGTAGACATCACTTAGAAACCTAATACTGTTGTAAAAAAGAAAAAGAAAAAGAAAAAGAAAAATCAAAATATAGAAAAAGGGGAAACCCCCACATAGATAAAAAAAAACATGTTTTTTTGAAATTATATACATAAGTGTGTGTGTGTGTGTGTGTGTGTGTGTGTGTGTGTTCCGCTCGAATTAAGTGTTGTTGTAATGAGGTTGTATGCGAATTTTATTACCAAGTTTAGTACCATTGAGGGTTTCTCGAAAGAAATTAACTGCAATATTGGAGTATGTTATCACTTTGTAATTTCCCAAGGTTGTGAAGGAAACCTAGAGGTAACCACAAAACCACTTTGGAAGTTGTGATCTAGCCCTGCCAGCTTTAGAGAGGGATCTCTCTGTCATACTTAGATTTTTTTATTACAAGATATTAGGCTAGTTATGAAAGCTCAGAGTTTGGTTTTCGAATCGGTTTGGTTGGAATAGCAAGGGAAGGCCATTGGGAAATGGAGTCAGAAGATTTTAAGATGACCAAATGCAGAAATAATCAAGCATAAGTGTAATAGGGAAAGGTAGGCATACTATTGGATCCTTTAAATTTAGATGAAATGTAAGAGAAGAAAGGAAATAGGTTCCATTAAGAAAAGAGAAATTAAAAATTCTTTAACTTAATATTAGAGGAAACCATTAAAAGCATCCACAACCAGAGTCAGAGTGTATATTTCAAAAAAAATTGTTCTTCAACTTTCTGTAAAATAATTAAGAAAAGAAACACATATGAAAATTAAGAAAACAAATTACAGTAAGAAGCACTTCACCACATATATATGACACGTGAATCTTGAAAAAACTTGTCTTGTATTACTGCAAAAGGTCACTTGAACTCAATGAACATCCTTAGTCTCTCTTGGTACAAATCCCAACCTCTATTACTTAAAATTATGAAGTATTTATACAAATTCCTCACCAAATATCTTGACTGGAAATATCAAGATTTATTACAAATATCTCCAAACTGTGTTACACAAATAGAACTAAAATATAGAACATTCAAAACTAATGAATCTACGTGGAACTAACTCTATGGATTTCTGGTGATAAAGAAGAGAAATTAAAATTTTATAGCAACTCTTATTTGATGAGGTGGCCTCCAAGTCACTAACTCTCTATGAGCTTTTTCCTCAAGAAATTATGAAAAATAGGGTCCAGTCATCCCTTTGAATATATCAATCCGAGATAATTGTGTAAAACATGAAAGAATTATAGTACATGAAGATGTTTTTGAGATAAACCTCTCTCGGTTTCCCAAAATTATGCTCCAGATTTTCACAATATTCTCTGCAAAAAGATGTCTAAAACATGACTTTGCACAGTCAGAAACATAGGCTGCGAAGATGGAAATGGATCTCTCATTCTCTAATACCTATGTAAAATATGAAGTAATGTATTGTACTTTAGCATCTTAGGAGCACAAATATCCTCTAGTTTCCCAAGATTCATCTCTGATTGACCAAAATATGTTCTACAAAATGATGACTAAAATAGGAAATTTCTGCAAAACATGCCTTCAAAGATTCATGAAAATATCCAAAACCATAATAGCTGTTAGAAAACTGAGAGAGGTTTTTGTAGATGGGTTTTTTCCAGAAAAAACCACTTTCAGTTTTAAAAATTCATCGTCATTGTTTTGGAAACCATGATTAAAATAATTGTGGTGTATAGGAAAAAAACATTGTTTTAGCTGGTCATGAAACATATATGACATGGAGGAAGGAGGTGACATGGAGGTGGGGGATGATGTGGAGGCACATGGTTGGCATAAATAGTTGACGTGTGAATATGGAAGGAAGGCGCATGAATGGAATGTTAAGCAGGATTGGGATCAGGCGGGAGGAGATATGTGGAAGTAGGGAGTGGAGGTGTAGTGGAAGTGGAGGGTAACGTATTCGGGAGTGTGGATTATGGCGAGAATGGCGAAAACGTCTTTTAAAGGAGGAGAAAAATGGTTTGTGGTTTCGTGGGGGGGTGAAATGATGAGCGCCTGCCATGTAACATGGGGCCCAAGAAGATGAAACCACTTTTCAGACCCCCTCACTGATAACAGGAGAACAAGTAGGGGGTCGAAAATGACTTCCGGTCATTGATCCAGGTGGGGTAGATCGTAGTTTTTAGATTATGTGCAAGCCATAACACAAGCAGACCAAGACTTTTTGTCACTTTCAACTCCATAATAAAATTAAAACAAAAATACGAAGGACTTATTACAATTTATTTAATCACATTTAAATAATGTGATTAATTTAATCTAAACAAACATAATTATCTACTAATGATGCATTTTGACTTGCAAGCATATTTTTTTATTTTTCTTAAGTTTTTGACCTTTTTTGGAAATAATTTAAAACATGGAATATTATTTTCAACATCTGAAACATAATAATCATCATCTATAATCAAGTGACCCTATAAAAATTTATAGGACCCTAACATAGGCTCCGATGGGGATGGCATCCTCCCTATGAGGTGCGAAGAACACCGTAGACTAGTAGCATGATCTATTGGGTTGATATCAACACTGCAACCTTCTCTTTCATAAAACATCTGTGGCTGAAAATCTTGAAACTGAAATCAAAACCATTCCGAAAACTAAAATTCGAAACACTCGAACTAAAATATGGAATTGTAATCTGAAACTAAAACTGGAAAGAATGCTTGAAAAAATTCTCAGGGGATTGAGCTTATTTTCATGCTGCTACATACTCTACACTGTTGAAAATCATGTTGAACTAAATAATACAAAAATTCCAATGAAGCAAGTCAAGTAGTTGCTAAAATAATTGAACTTCTTAACTACTAGTTAGAAAAATCAAAAGGACAACTTGACTATTTTTCCACAAAATCAAAGCTATAACATGCAATGGCAACAATTTATGGATCTGGTCCTTATATTGAAAACATGGTTGAACACTTAAGTTTAAAAGAACCTCCATGTACTCTGCTATAGGATCAATAAAAGCATGATTTATTATGTTACCTTTTAGGCCTTCAATGACCAGTAGATCATGGATGATTTCATCAGTTGGGGTTCCTGTGTTTTGGCTAGATTGGAAAAACCAAAAGACAAGACAACATCAAACCACTTTGGGATCCTAGGATCTAGCCCTCCTGGATCCAGAGAGGGATCTCTCTATAAAGGTAAAGACTAATGTATCTTTAAAGTTCAATTTAAGGTATTAGGCTAGTTATAGAGCACAAGGGTTTATTTTGTTTGTTTGGTTGGAGATCATTAACTGAGAAGGTTATGTGAGATGAATAAGGAACTAAGTAGTAGGATATTTCAGCATGGGAAAATAGGTCAAGAGAAGTGCCAATCCATTGGGCTATGGAGTCATAAAAGGGTTTACTCACATGACAACTATCCAAGGGTTTCCATAGGGCAAGTCATCTATACCAAAGGATCTCTTGAGATAGATGGTGAGATGGAACATTAATAAGTGAGGTGAAAGAAAGAAACCAAAGTGCAGCCTAAGATCAGGTAAGGAATTTTAACCTATCCTTCTTTTGACATACTTTCAAAGGAAACTCTCAATAAAGACACAAAGGGTAGCTTAAGATCAAGAAAAGAATTTTAACTTAGCCTGCTTTCAGCATACTCTCAAGGAAAACAATCCAGCAGTCCTCATAACCTCTTTCAGAAAGTAGAAAACATTTAAGATTAAACATAGATTAAGGCCTAAGATCAGAGAAAGAATTTTAACCTTCTCTGCTTTTGACACTAACTCACAGGGAAACTTTGAAGACATATTGTTGGAGAAAAACTAGAGGACAGGGCTAACCATAGACTTCCCTAGTTCAATCTTTACTTAGCATGAAATGAAAATATCATTTAAGAAACAATGTTTCAAGTTCTACTGAGCAAGACATGGGCTTACCAACACTCCTTGACTGGTTATACTCTATAGAATTATCCTTAAATACACAATAAGAGGAAAACATAAAGATAAAGCTCATCAGTGAGATTTAGGGTACTTCCAATAGTATGTCCTAATCTATACCTACTGTTCTTTATGAGAGAATAATCGAAAATATGAAAAACATGAAAGGAGACAATTACAGTAAGGAAAACATCACCAATAATATAGACCAAGATCCTGTGAATCTGCTTGTTCAATTGGTGTGCAAAACCAGTCACATACTTTGGGTCCAATGGCTTTTTATAGTCCAAAATTTTATTCCCAGCCTACTATATTACAAACTACTCAGCTACTTCCCCTCAATAGCAGTTCAAACAATCAATAAAATCCCAACCAACATTTTCAATGTAATTTTCATGGGTTCTTATAGGCGAATGAGTGATAGCAGTGGTAGATGGGACTTAAAATCTTCATTAAAACAAAGGGAGAAATGTCTTCGAAGCCCATTCTATTTAATATCTTTACATTAAATTTCAGTACCCTTTAGTCGATTTAGAAGTCTTTTTCAGATTGACAATAACTTCTAGGGTGTGCTCTTGAAGTACTTTCCTGGCTAAGATGTCTTATTTATACTCTAAGATAAGTAAGGTGGGTAGTTTGGCTTGTAGGTCTTCCATGCCTTCATAACTACTGTCCTGACAGCTTTAGGAATTTATGTCAGTCTAATAACTGCCAGGATGCTTGGAGGGGTGTAGAATAGGTCGTATGAGTTGTTCCTTTCTTTGGAGAAAGAATGCTCTGCTGATTTGTCATGTTTTTTAATGCCTCGAACACTGATCTGACTTTGATAGTGTTTTTCAGGCTTCATTAAGCCTCCTTGATCATATTTGGGTCTTTAGATGCGTCTTTTATCCCTTTAACAGTGGATTAAACTATTAATATTCATTCCTTGGCTTTAATCCTTTAAATCCGATCTTCTACGTTGTTGGCTATACAGGTATCTGGGGTTTTTGCTGAGCTGGAGGGTTTACAAGTACGATTGATGTTCATGATGCATCAATCCATCTTAGAATTCACCCTGCATGGCTTCCCATTTGAATTGATAGGTTACAGAGTCATCACTTTGAACTGAAGTGTCACCTTCATGACTGTGGGAAAGCATTATAGATCTAATGCCAGTAAACTTGCAAACATAAGATAAACCAATTAAATAAAACCTGTGTACAGGGCATAACTGCTTCATAGGCTTGCAAGGGTGGAGGAGCAGTGAGGAACAATGTGGATGCAACGGAAAAGGGATCAAAACCATGGCGGAGGGTAGAAACCAGTTTATATTTGAATATGGCGTGGAAATGAAGAAGAGTGGTTTTGCAAAACCGTTGGTGGTTATCTCGCAGCGAAATGGGGGAAAGTGGTTTCGGGCGAATGGAACGCGATTCCATTCATCAATTGACACGTGGATTTCCAAAACCACTTTTATCGCGTGGAAGTAGTGCACTGTGGGAAGGAGAAAAAATTTGCGCGATATGATGCACTGGCCATCATATCTTCAGGCCGAAGATCTACGACTATGGGAGAGTGCGATGGAGGATAAGGTGCGCAGGCAGAACAAATGGTGGGGCCCGACAGTGACGTAAGGTGGCTTGTTGCGGGGTTAAGACAGGGGAACAACCCGATAGCCATTGATCTTCTCAGATCAATGGTCATGATCTGTCTTGAGATGAAAAGGTCAGGAAATGGAAAATGCAAAGAAAAATAGGTTTAGCTGGGGAGGGTTCAGGTTCTTAGCACCCGGTTGCGGGGCTAGGGCATATGGAGGAGAGGGCCAAGGCTTAAAGCGGAAAAGGGAACTTAAGGCCTGTATGTAGAAAATGATTTTTAGGCTAAATATAAAGGTTTTTAAGCCTAAAAGGGGGTTTCGGTAGGCTACAACAGGGGGTTTTAAACCAAATAAGAGGGAGTTATAAGGTTTTAAGGAGGATTTTGACACTTTTAGGGGTTAGATGAAGGGAAAGAAGGAGTTATAAGGGGAAAAAAGAAGTGATATGAGGGTAATGATGGAGATGCAAACGGAGGGGTTAAATGAAGGAAATGGAGCTATGAAAAGAAGTTTTCCTTTATAAACAGTAGGGCTTTTAAAAGCTCTTTGATGGAAACAGTAGTGAAGACAATTTTGAAGGGTAAGGGCATCACAAGGCTTCAAGGATGGTAAATTTTCAAAGGAATTTGTCACTTGAAGGCTTGATGACAAATTTAGCCACCTGTTTTCTTGGACAAATTATTATAGGTGGCTAACAGTATCCTCAAGGTTAAACCCAAATTCTAACTACATTTTAATTCTTGTACTTGAAAGCATAATTCTCATCAATATGAAAATCAAAAGGCAATACAATATCCTCTTGTTTTGGAGAAGTAATATTTTCCAAGAATTGTTTAGGATATTGGAAATTATGACTGAATCTGAAAATCAAAAAGTTCAATACCCTTCCCGAATCTTTCAGGAACTAACTCAAGAAAACAAATTTTACCTTCAGGAGAAAATTTTCTCGATTTGAAACAACAAAACACAATCATTAAAAAAATTTCATCACTTTGAAACTCTGCTAATATATCCCTGAATTATTTTAAAACTTAAAAATATAGAGGTCTGGCCACATACCATGTCATCTTGTTTAGCAACAAATTTGATCAATGCGTAGTGGATTAGCCATAAGTGCTCTAAAATTCGGATTCTTTGATAGTGGAGGCACCGTAAAAACTCTAAATCTCTGGATACTTTGAACATTGAGTCTCCAGGTGAATGCTTCAGCCTTATTATGTCTAATCATTGTTCACCATTAGTAATCAAATATGGAACTTGATAATATTTCTTGAGGATGATGAAACCTCGTCGCCACTATGTTATCACTCCATAATTTCCCAAGGTTGTGATGGAAACCTAGAGGTAACCACAAAGCCACTATTGAAGCTAGGATCTAGCTCTGCCAGCTTCAGAGAGGGATATCTCTATCACAATTAGATTTGTTTATAACAAGATATTAGACTAGTTATGAAAGCTCAAAGTTTGGTTTTCGAATTGGTTTGATTGGAATAGAAAGGGAAGGCCATTAGGAAATGGATTCCGAAGAGTTTAAGATGATCAAAAGCATAAATAATCAAGCATAAGTGCAACACGGAAAGGTAGGCATACTACTGGATCCTTTAAATTTATATGAAATGTAAGAGAAGAAATTAAATAGGTTTAATTAAGTAAAGAGCATTTAAGAATTCTTTAACTTAATAGAATAGGAAAAGATTCAAATTATCCACATACAGAATCAGATTGTATCTTTTAACAAATTATTCTCTTCAAATTTCTATAAAATAATTAAGAAAATAAACACATATGAAAACAGAGAAAATAAATTACATTAAGAAGCACTTCCCCAAATAGATATGACACATGAATCCTGAAACAACTTGTCTTGTATTACTGCAAAAGTTCACTTGACCTTATTTAACAACCTTACAATGAATGTATTCTCTCTTAGTACAAAGTGGATGGATGGTGACGTAACCGAGAGTGCGGATTATGGCAGGAGCGACAAAAACTACTTTCGGAGGGGGGGGACAACGGTTTGTAGTTTCATGAGGGGGGGCGAGGGGGTGAGGGTGAAATGATGAGCGCCTCCCATGTAGAACAGGGCCCAGGGAGAGGAAACTAGTTTTAAACCCCCCCCCCCCCCCCCCCCAAAAAAAATAATAATAATGGGAGAACAAGCAAAGGGGCCAAAAACAACTTCCCACCGTTGATCTAGGCGAGGTAGATCATAGTCGTCAGATGATGCGTGAGCGATAACACAAGCAGACCAAGACTTTTTGTCACTTTCAACTCCATAATAAAATAAAATAAAAGTACCAAGGCCTTATTACAATTTATTTAATCACATTTAAATGATGTTATTAATTTAATTTAAACATAATTAATTATTTTCTAATGCTGCATTTCGACTTACAAGCATAATTTTTATTTTTCTTAAGGTTTTTATATTTTTGGAAATAATCTACAACATGGAATATTATTTTCAACATATGAAATATAATAATCATCAACTATAATCAAGTGACCCTATAAAAATTTATAGGACCCTAACAGAGTCAAGAAAGGGTGTCCCTTGTCCCTCACTCTTTTTGGCATAACCATTGATAAGCTACAAGATTGTTTAGCGTTGGGTGTGTGTTATATCATTTGTATGATTATCTATGTTTGGACTAATATAAGTGTCACAGCAAGGGTTCCACAGGGGGAGGGGGGGGGGGGGGGATATTTTATGGATCCCCCACCCCCCAACTCGATAGGGGATTTCAGGGGCAATGCCCTCGAAGAAAATTCTTGCAAATTTTGCCTTGTAAAATATTGCAATTTCATAGTCAATCTTAATTGTTCATCATTAGGTCACATATTTGATGGTATAATTTACGTTATGGATTTTTTTCTTAGAAGGAAACCCTCTTTTAATAGGTAATTTTATAGTAGCTATGTATTCTTTGAGAGATATAGAAAACTTAATCTAGTTTTCTTGGTTTCAGGTTTCTAGGGTAAAATCTTTATGCAAATTGTGTTCAAGTGCTATTGAATCTATTTTTTTATATATTGAGAATATGTTTGCAATAATTATGTGCAGGGTTTAAACCTTCATTTACAATCATAACATATTTGTGATGTAGCACAGGTAGTCGAATACTGTGACCTGTGAGCTCTAAATTGAGACCCCCCACCTTTGTGCGTTAGCGGTGAAATCCCGCGGGAATTTTTGACTCCAATTTACTATGCTTTATGGTCAGACCTTGTGGGGACCATGAAATCCACCTCATTGGAGAACTGTGACCCTCAAATTATTGTACGTGATGTGGGTGGAGTCTAGTGGAGACTGTGAAATTCAATCAGTGTGTAACATGGGAGGAGTTTGGTGGAGACTATAAATGTCCAATTTCTACTATCGTGAACTGCAGTGTAATACCACTTCCCTAGCCCAGGATTACTCGCGGCCCCATTGGATATACAATACCTTGATAACAAATTTTTAGGGTTAATCTCTTTAATCTCCCACTAATACTATTAAATATGTATTTACTAAAATTCTTGGTTGTTAAGGGTAGAACCTAGTTAATACTTTATGAGGGATAGCATGATGGGTGTAGAAAGAAACGAGGGTGAAGAAATAATATGTCAAGTTATCAAAGCCTTAGGCCCAACGATTTGATGGATGAAGAATGGATAGTGGGTTGATGACAAGCTAGTTATTGGATTCTCATAGTTGATAACATTTGCCCTTGACCAATGAAGAATTCCACACAATCTTGGTGTGATCGTTGGGATTATAAACAATTATGCATAGGGGTTCATGACAAACCCGAATTTTCCTACACGCTAGGTATTTTCTCACTCGAACTCTGATGGATATTCAATCAATAGGGTTTTATTTGATACTCCTTATGGACATATCGATCCCCCCACGGGGATTTTATATTCCTATAGCCAATATTTGTTGGGAAACTTACAAACAATATTACATCCTTCATTCATAATATATTGTAGTTTCCCTTTCTAGCGTGAGCATTGTTTCACTCAAATGTCACACTCTCAATCTAGAGATTAATACATAATGCATAGGATTCGATTATGGCATCAAAGGAAACCCATGAGGGGGAAACTCAATTGGTGATTGTCATGATATGAAGTATTGTGTAAACTAAGATATTCAATATTCAAATACCCCGTGGGTTAAGCCAACAAAAAACAAAATTATTGCATTAAGGCCTCACATACACATTCTTATTAAAGGAAACACACACATTATTGTATTAGTCATTTTGTCATCCTATTTTGAATAAATACATTCACCTCACTTCCAATCCACAAATATAGAACCACACCACAATAGATAAATATTTTCACAAATAAATATGCATTAAAAAAATGCACTTTATTAATCAAAACAAATGTGCAAAAACTTCTTGGGTTAATTTCAAAATGTGGGCATACTCTACCCTGACCTCACTTAATCTACCTCCTATTTCCTTTGTCCTACTTGTGAACTGTTTGATCTCTTGTTGTCTATCTTCCTATTCTATACATAATTAGGGTAGAAAATATCCTAACATAGAAAATGTTATTTGAACATATGTCCCAACTCCTAGAAGCTTCTCAACACCTCAGCTTAACATTTGTCACCTTTACAATGGGACACAAGGAAAAAGTGTTAACTCATCAAACTCCTAACAAACTATATTCTTTCTAGAACTAGGATACTTGTATTTATATTAAAATTTTATTTGAGGGAAATATATCTCCCTTGGAAAATTTCACGACCCTCTTGGGTCTAGGAAAAATGGTTTCCTATGGGGTTGATGCTCCTACATTAAAATATCCATGTGGAAAATTGTATGAACTCTTGGTCATATGTCTTAACTTTGTTTTAGTCCTCTAGGATCCCAAACTCTATGTTGTTGATGTACACATGGTTGCCCCAATTGTTTTTCTATTGTCTTCACATTTCTAGGATCCCATACCTTTCTTTGTTGCTTCCTTCTTGCTTTGTTGGTGCAACCCCTTTCATCCAAAAAAAATTTCATGCTAGTTGAATCCTCTTCTTAGTGGATCCTAAAGTACATAAATACCTTGACCTATTCCTTGGTCATTATTGTCCCCATTCTACCATCATTATGTAAAGGTTTTTTTTCAACCTTTTTCCTATATCTGTAATAAGCCACTCGATCTACTAAATTTTTTCTCTTCCTTATGTTGTGAAAAACTTATTTTAACATTACTAATTAGAAGACTTTGGAAAATCGTTATATTCACATACTATTTTTACAAAAAAAACCATTGCGCCTATGCACCATTGATTGGGTGCCTCATCCTTTCCATGTACTTGAACTACTATTCGATTTCAGCAAGCTTCATGCTTGTAACAAGACAAGGTTGTACATCTCATTTTAAGATATTGATTACAATACCTTTTAGCCATGTCAAAATGATTTTAGATTTTTTCTTGCTTTCCAAAATATCCTAGTTTCCCTTCTCTTTCTCTTCCCTTTCTTGAAATTCCTTTTCTTTCAGGATGCCCTTTGATGTTGGTTTCTTCTTTTCCTGAGGGGGCTAAATTTTGTCCTTCTCTCCCTGGATATACTTTGGTTTCTTGAAACTTTGCATAATCTCTAGTTTTTTCTGACGCCTAAGGTTACATAGCTTCCTCTAGATTTCCCCTTCATCATATTCCTCATTATCTTGAATTTCCAGAAGATATTTCATTCCTTTCATGCTACATTTATGATTGTGTATGCTCAACCTCTTTGCTTCCATGGCATATTGTAAAATCCACTCTGCATGTCTAGTTCTAGAAATAGACAATGTGTTTGGATGCTTCTTCCCTTTCCAATCAATCGAATATATATCTCCATAAACAACATCCTGGTTTCTACCTTGAGTTTCTATGTCTCTTAAGACAATCTCCTCATGCACCAAAAATGTGCATGGTTGTCCAATTCCTTTACTTTATTTATCATATGAATTCCTCATTTGTTGTTGGAACTTCCTCAAATGAAAGTTCTACTCCTCAACACAAAGTAAGTTAGCAAAATTAAACTCTTCTTCCTAAAAAAAGATTCCATTCTCATGAGACAAACTTGTCTCATACTCATTCTTCTCATATTCTGCTGACAACTTTCATTTCTCTTTGCCTACACACTTATCCATAATCTCAACAATCCTTTCAAAATAGTCAAATGGTTTTGGCATCTCAGCATCTTCATGCTCCTTACCTTCATTCCTCAAGTAAGTTTCTTCAAACCTTAGATTGTCCAATTAATCCTTTTTAAAATTAAATTTTTTTTCAAACCTTCTAAATTTCAATTCCTTTTCATATTGTTACAACATTGTATTTGAATGTTGTTCCTTCGCCTTTATGGGGTTATCCTAACAATGCAATCCATCATCCTTGCTTCTTTTTGTAACAACTTTTAGTACCTATTCTTCTCCACCTTTTGCATGGATGCTCTTGTTTCTTGTCATGGATTCCCTTGTTAATTGTCTGTAGGGCTTCCTTTGAGTTATCTCAGGAAACAAACTCATTTCTCCTTATTTCAACTTTTGAGAAGAAACTCCTATGCCTTCTTTTGACTTTTAAACAATATTTAAGGATTTTTTATCCTCTACTGAATTCTTTTTCCCTTCACTTAATTGGAGCAATTTTGCCTTATCCCTTGTATTTTGAGTAGTTTCTCCATCCTCATGTCTTTTAGCTTTGGAAACATGAGGCCTTCTAACTGCTTTTACTATCATCATCATGAATTCCCATTTTTTTGTATGGATCTTCTTTTGGTGGCCTTTATGAGACAATATTGGCTCATTGTTACACATCATTTTTTCACCATTACATTTGACGATCAATATGGATCTATCACCATCCATACTCATGCTTCCTTAGAAGAAAACATTTATATTCCTTAACCAGGTCTTGGAAACTGGGAAAATAGCTATTAAATACTCTTAAAGATGGCATGGTCACTTTTTACAGTCACGTACTGCCCATGTGCAGATATTACTAAGCTTACCTGCGAACTTCTGCGCTCTGTTTCCCGTTAAAAATTGTGCACCCCATTGAAAGTAAAGTAAAGGCGAAAAGTAACTTCTAGAAGCATAGTTGGGGGCATATTATTCCAACTAAAAGCCTCTTGAGTCCCGCCAGTTCAAGATAAATCCCTCCAATTATGGAGCTTATCCCCTTGGATCAAGGAACTGTAATCCCCTCATTTATGGATCACATCACTCTATTGTTGGATCTAAAACCTCCTCAGTTTCTCCTATAAATTGAGCTAAAACTCCAGGGTTAGGGGGTTCACTTACGATAATCTTATGCTGGTCATTATAGAGTGGAAAGCTTGTTAAACCAAGGAGGAAGATTGGAAAGGCATATAGGAGGAATTTGTATGACATCAAGGTTTGGTTGTAATATTTCTCTTTATATTCTTGAGTAATACATTTGGATACTTTTTCTCATTGTGTTGTTTTCAGATTCATTAAAACAATTACAATTCTTAATCTCCTTGACCATTAATTTAAGCTAGTATTTGGATTATTACGTATTGCAGATGCCTATGTTTCTTTGCATGTTTTTTATTGCAGGTTTCTTCTCAGCATTGAATGTCTTCTTTAGGATAAAAGACAAGGTCTTCAACAAACATCTTGTTGAAAGCTAAGAGCATTGTCCTCTCCTTTCTAGTTTTGATAATTTGAATGCTAATAGATTAGGGAAATATATATTCTTATGTATGTTTGTTTCTAGTTATCTATTGGGATACTAGGGAGATCGCCCTTTTTCGAAAAAGGGATTTATCTGAGTAGCAAATTGGCGACTCCGTTGGGGAAACACTTAGTTTTTCTTTGTTCTTTTTGGTTTAGCTCTCCGATTTTTCTAATTTGAGTATGTCTAAGTGTTGTTGGGCTTATGAATTTTTAGATCCTTCGAATTAGAATGCATTTTTTTTATTTCTTTAATGCAGTGCGCATATGCACTAGTTTTCACTGACTACCTACGCACTCCCTGAGAATTTAAAAAAAAAATGAATTTTCTCTCTCTCGGAATTTGATGATTAATTTCTAGAGGTTCAACCTGACTTATACCAACCCTTAGAGTATTTTTGTGAACTCATCTTAGTTGATTGGGTGTTTAAAACTTCCTTTTTTTAGAAATTCTTAATTTTATTTCCTTTGGTCATTACTTCAAGGTTTGTCTCGGTTTCTTAACAATTTTTGCATCTTTCTAAATTGTGTCAGAGTTTTAATCACCTTTGAGTGTTAGTAATTTTGACCTTTGGAATTTTCACCCAATTTTTGAAACTTACAATTGATTGATTACTTACATTACATTAGTGAAGGAAAATAACCTTTTTGTTCTTTCGCTAATTTGGAATAATATTTTGTTTGAGAATTATCTTGCGTAGATTATATTTTCATAGTTATAATTCTCATTTTCAAGATATGAAAAAAAAGTGTGCATAGATTACATTTGCATAATTTTCAAGTGAATTGTGCATAGATTAAAACTGCTTAGTTTACATTCTGGAAAAGTCAACCGTAGATTTAGATCAATTTCTTTAATTGTCTTTATGAGGAAAATCACTTATCTTTACAAGTTTTGTGTTTTGAGATTGTTGGTTTTTCTATCTATCGAAAATAGTCTTTCGGTTATGGAATTGGTTTTTTGAATCTCTTTTCTTTCAGTTAATCTCATCATATATTCATTTATGCAAATTGTAAAGAGTTATTTCATCGATTTAAAAGATAGGTTCTCTCATTTAAAGATAGCCCCAATTTGAATTTACATGTTTTTATGCTTGTTTTAAAACATAAAAATATAAAAAATTTCTTTGAATTGATTAGCATTAGTATTTTCTTGCTAAACATTAGTGCATTAGAGAATTTGTTATATTTTCTCTTATCTATAAATTTTTTCGTTGTTGGAAGTGAATGGAACCTCTCTCCTTACTTTAGTTAGGATTCATCGAAGTGAAAAGATTACATTATCATATTTGATTGCTTTCAGTTTTGGGTCAGGTCATAACACCACTGGTTTCATAGCCATTTACCCTTTCAGTAAGCAACAACCTAATCAATACAATGCTTAATAAAATTAATCTAGATATTTTTATATTTTCTAGGGCTCATTCCACCAATCTAGCTCAAGATTAGAGCTTCCGAATAGGGAGTAATTAATTTTCCAAATAATATAAAGAAACAAATAGCATATTGTGGTAGGGAAAAACCCAATAGTTGCAATTTTTGTCTAGGAAGCTCTTCTTAAAATAGTCAAGCACGAGGTCATGTCGGACCTAGTGGAGTAATCACACCTACTTCATTGGTAAAGATAGAATATATGCACTTATTACAAATGGTAAACCTCAGATTAACCATTGTCGAGGAGCCTAGGATCACTTGTTAGTAAACCTTGTATTTACCATGTCGAGGAACTTTCAAGGGGATTGAGCATTGATACTCTGCCATTGTGTGTATATCGGGCCGTAGACTGTTCCCCCAAGTTGAATTGTCTCAATTGGTAACCTTAATGGCTATAATATTAGGTTTTTTGTGATGGTGGAGGGAAGGTCCTACTATACCTGGAGCAGACATTGACTAAACTCACTTGGACTTTCTGGAGGGTAGTCTTCACTTCGAGATGGCATAGTGGAGTTGCTTGCACATGAAAATTTCATTAAGCAGGTTGTCAGAGTAACTGATTCCATCCGCTAGTTTTTCACATTGATCTCCGTGACGTTGGATTTCATCACCAACTAGTGATTTCGATGTGAAAACAAACTGTTTATGTGTGGTTTGACTCATAGATTTGATAGCGCATGTTTATTTGTTTTTTTTTACTTTTTAGAGACCTTAGGTGTTGATTGTGAATTTGAATTTTTAACATTGTTAATAAAACTCACTAAAGCTGAAACTAATCGCAATAGTTCCAGAATTCACCAACTAAGGAATCCTTATTAACGATAACCCTAGTCCTTTCCCTTTCTTTGGAAATGTTGATCCTCCTTATATGGCTACATTTTCATTACCTCGATTTACCATAGGTTTACTGGTATGGTTATTTTCAAATTTGTTGGCCTCAAATAGTCAAATTGTTCCACCTCAATCAAATGCTTCACCATAATAGAGTTCACCATGTCAACATCACCAACCTCGTGTCGAATCTATACCTTCTTCACCCAACATGTCTTCCTCCATTTCTTCTTCTTTGCTTGGTAAAATCCTTGATGATAGTAATCAGGTGGCTAAGAAGAAAAAGAAAGGTAAGAAGAAGAAAAATCAAGATAAGTAGAAGTCAATCAACCAACCATGGATGTAAGTATTGGTAATGTTTAAAAAGCTCCAACATGCATCGTAAGCCCAAATACCCTTGCAATATTTGTAAGGGTAACCACTTCCTTATCAATTGTCTTGGTATTCCTAAGGTCTTGGAAGTATGGTTAGAAAAATCCTATCAACTTACTGGTGATCCATCAACTAGTGATTGTCAGGTTCCTGGGAAAAAGGGTAAAGTTGGGTTTCATTGTAGGTTATGCAAAGGGAGTCATCAAACTCACATTTTCCCTCACATAGATGAAGCCTCAAAATTATTGGAAGACCTTACCGTTCCATAGAAACAACTTCCAACTGGTTACCATAAAACTTCTCCCAACCTACCATTACTTGATGATGCCATTGATCTAATTCCAAGTTCAGCCAATCCCACTCTTCCATTGGAGAGTGAAACTCATATCACTCAAGTTGATGATCCATTAGTTGATCAATTCGTCGAATCGATTTAAAATTTGGTCGATCCCACTCTCCCTGTAGAGAGTGAAATTCATACTGCTCAAGTTCTTCTTTTAACTTTAGATTCTTCCACACAAGGGGTAATTTCACCTGTTTCTACAGAACTCCCTCCAAGTACTAAGGTATTTTCCTTTAATTGGAATACACTGATAGAGCCTCATCTTCCTTCTTCCATCCCTTTCCAAATCATTGTGAAGGCTTGTGGTAATAATGTGCACCGCACAAATGTAGATGAGGGTGCTAATGTTAGTATTTTATCCTCAACTTCTTGGCATTCTTTGGGTTCCCCTCAGATTGTGTCTGTTACACAAAATCTATCAGATTTTAACATAACTAGTAGTGAACCTTTAGGGATCCTTCCTACATTTCTTATTTCCTTGGAAGGTAAAACTATTTATATTGATCTTATGGTAGTCCAAGGTCCCTTGAATTTCCATTTTCTCCTTGGGCGAGACTATGTCTATGCAATGAAATTTGTTGTATCAACACTCTTTCGCATGATGCCTTTCCCTCGGAATGGAAACTTTGTGATTGTTGACCAGCTTTCATTCATTAGTCTTGATTCGACTACGAACCATCTGACACCCTTGAATTTTCCTTATACAGAAGTGGTATCCAGCCCACCACGAGTTAATTATGTGGCACCCAATCCCATGCATTCAGTTACCGATGTAAGCGAGCCTCTCATTGTTTTCTCAACTTATTTTTACTTAGATCTGGTAATTGACATGGTGAGCCCTATGGGGGTATTTGAACGTGATGTTCTTATCCCCATTGAGTCCATTGACATGTGTTCCTTCCATAGAACTGTTCTTCCATCTGATGAAGACCTCTTGGATGTCATGATCGTGGTGTGTTCCTTGACATGTGTTTCATCTAGTTGGAAACCATGATCAAGATCATATGAGCATAGTTATTTTACTGTGTTGACATCGTTAAAAAATGAAACAGGTGTCCATAAGGATATTTCTTTTACTATGTCAACCTCGTTAAAGAATGAAACAAGTTTCTATGAGGATAGTTCTTTTACTATGTCAACCTAATTAAAAAATGAAACAGATCCCATGACGATAGTTCCTTTTACTGTGTTAACCTCGTTAAAAAATGAAACATGTCATCATGAGGATGGTTCTTTTACTGTGTCAACCTCATTGAAACATGAAACAGATTCCCATGAGGATGGTTATTTTACTGTGTCAACCACGTTAAAAAAAGAAATAGGTCCTTATGAGAATAGTTCTTCTCCTGTGTCAAGCTCGTTAAAAAATAAAACAAATCCTCCCCTAATTGAGTGAAGTCTTTGACTAGATCTTGTAAATATCAAGTCGAGTCTTTCATCTGATTTCATAAATCAACCTTCATTCCATCTAGCTATTAGTAACTAGTGGTCTACTTAGGTGAATGAAATGAAGCTTGGAGGGCATGTGCCCTTGTAGCTTATGCTTCAAAGTGCATTGAAACTTATCTCAAGCACAATTTTCTCTGTTTCAAGCTTGTGTAAAAATGAAACCACTTTCAAGAATAGTTTTCCTTTCTTTCAATATTGTATTAAAATGAAATGTATCTCGAGTCCATTTCGGTTATTATTTTCAAAACTCGTTAAAATCATGAAAATCTCGAGATTATTTTGCTAACTTTCATGCTCATAAAACACGTGAAAATGTCAAATTTTTTCTATCTTTTCCTGGTCATTAATTAAATTGAAAGTCAGTAATATGAGTACATTTTATCACTTTTTTGAAATCATTAAAACTTATGAAAAAGAGAAACCATGGAGTTCTCTTTTAAGCCCTTTTCAAACTCTCTAAACATGAAAATATTGTTGAGCATGTGACTATTCGAACTCGTTAAAATAAATGAACAATCGTCTACACAATATAATTTTACCCCTTTTCCGGACTGAACTAGACTAACTACAAAAAAGGTATATGTTGACTAAGCATGTTCAATAGAGTTCTCTCCAACATTATTTTATCCATTTTCGGGTTTGAGAGACTAAATTTACGAAAAATAACACTATGGAGTTTACTTATGTTTTTCTTCTGACTCCCTAAAACTAAAAATAAATGAGTTAATCCTATGTTGGACTTGTTAAAATTAAACAGTACATGACTCGTCGATCACAACGGGACTAGACCACTCCTTCCTAGGGTTCGCTAAAATTACTAAGGTGGTCTCATCCGAAGGATGAGCTAACAAAAAAAGAAATTTTTATCCTCCTCAAGCTTGAAAAAAATAAATAGGTACTTGTCAGTAATGGTGGGGGGGAGGGGGGGATTGAAAAAAGTAATCCATCTTTTATACTTGTTTTAGAAGCAGCATGTCACTCTTGAACATGACACTTTGTCACACTCATATCTGGGTTGGGTAATCCTTTTGTCTTACATTTAATAGAACATCATTGAAATTATTCAGTTGGTTTTGGGTACACTATTTAGGTCAAATGTTGCCAATTCATTTACAGTGTCATTTTGTTTTCAAGAGAAAGTTTAGCTTCAATTCATTTTTCATTGCAAATATTTATCTCCATTCGCGTTGACCATCCCTGAGTTAATCCTTGCAAAATATTTTTTCAAAACTTTACATAATGGTTTCGTGTCATGGGACCTCCTGCGACAGATCACTTCCTATTGACTTCAACTCATTATCTAGGAAGTTGATTTGGAAATATTATCAGTACCCTGAAATCTACATGCCTTAATGGCAGGTTTCTCGCCTTCAACGACATGTTTTCATTATTGGAATTCGATTGAAAAAGTCTATGAGTGTTCAACTACAAATCATTCATTCACATTTCATAGACTGTACTGAGGTACTTTGAGAGCCATTGTCATTATTGGTGGTTTCTGTAACACTTGTTAATGGTTTTCGTCATTGATCAGTAATCAAGTAGTTTCTACCATGTTCGACTTCAAAACAATCAATCAGATGGTTAGATTCGTACTAGTTCAAGAAACGAAGATCAATACCTGGGATTTATTTTCAACCATCTAGGTTGTGAGGAGTTATGTATTCATTTTTTAGTAGACTAATTATTAATAGATGGTTGCATCCATACTGTGTTTATTATTGATGGAATTATAGGTCACTTATGTACCAACACATATAGCTAGTTTTTCTCTGAGTATGGGGATGTCTACCTCAATGATGATTATATATTTGCATTGAATGTTTCTTACATGTTTTCGACTGATGTCTCCAATCCAATCCTTGATATGATAAAGCAACTCACTCTTTTGAAATATTTTCTCAGACTTCACACTTTAGGGGGAATTATGTTACACATCATTTTGTCACCATGACATTTGACGATTAATATGGATCTATTACCATTTATACTCATGCTTCCTTAGAATTCAAAGATTTATATTCCTTAACCAAGTATTGGAAATTGGGAAAAGAGCTCTTAAATACTCTTAAATATGGTCTACGCACTTTTGCGATCACTTCTTGCACTTGCACAGATATTACTAAGCTTACCTGCGAACTTTTGCACTATGTTTCCCATTAAGACCTGTGCAACCCATATAAAGTAAAGTAAAGATGAAAAGTAACTTCTAGAAGCATAGTTGGGTGCATATTATTCCAACTAAAATCCTCTGAGTCACGCCAGTTCGAGCTAAATCCCTCCAATCATGGAGCTTATCCCCTTGGATAAAGGAACCCTAATCCCCTCATTTATGGATCGCATCCCTCTATTGGTGGATCTAAAACCTCCTTAGTTTCTCTTATAAATTGAGCTGAAACTTCAAGGTTAGGGGGTTCACTTATGATAATCTTATGCTGGTAATCCTAGAGCAAAAAGCTTGTTAAATCGAGGAGGAAGATTGGGAAGGCATACGGGAGGAATCTGTACGACATCGAGGCTTGGTTGTAAGATTTCTCTTTATATTCCTGAAAAATACATTTGGATACTTTTTCTCATTATGTTGTTTTTAGATTCATTAAACCAATTACAATTCTTAATATCCTTGACCATTAAGTTAAGCTAGTATTTGGATTCTTACATACTACAGATGCTTTTGATTCTTTTCATGTTTGTGATTGCAGGTTTCTTCTCAGCATTGAAGGACTTCTTTAGGACAAAAAGGTAAGTTCTTCAACAAACATCTCATTGAAAGGTAGGAGCATTATCCTCTCTTTTCTGATAATCCAAAAGCTAATAGCTTAAAGAAAGAGATATTATTATGTCTAGTTGTTTCCAGTTATCTGTTGGGATACCACAGAGATCGCTCTTGTCCGCAAGATGGATTTATCCAGGTAACACTCATCTTTCATTATGAAAAGTTTTATGTCTGTCGTTTTCCAATGATTTGGAAAGGAACTCATTCATCCCCTTCTATTCTCATGACAGTTTTGGATGATTTTCCACCTTCATCATTCTTATGATCTACAGCCCTCGATCCTCATGCTGCTATGAAATATTCACATGGTCCATAAGACCTTCCATTAGTCTCCTCTCATCATCTTCACTAGGGAATGATCATTGTTCTGGTTAACAATAACGAACTCTCTCCTCCTCATACTCAGTTGTTTTCAGTTCTTCATTGTTCAACGAAGCACTCAACAGGCTCCCCAAATACTTTGTTAGCTTCCCAACATATAGCTTCCTAAAAAACCATTGTGCCTTCTTCTTAAGAATCCATCTGCATCTTTGATCTTCATTCTCCATCTCTCGAAGTAGCATACTTTTTACACTAATCCTTTCCTTTAACTCAACCATTTCCTTGGAAAACTCCTCATCACTCATCTTCATGTGGCTCCCTTATAAACCCTTAATATGACTATTCATGGTCACTTCTTTCTCTTTCTCTATGAGCTTCTTCCTACTCATTGTGATGTACAAACAAGCCTCACAATACACCTCACCAAGCTTCTCTCTTCTGGAAGGTCTTTTAGTATCATATATTTCCTTCCTCTGGAACCTCTTGAGCCTCCTATGCTCCTTTGGTTATTTCACTTTTCTCACCTCTCTATAGAACTTCTCTTGTTCTCTTGAGGAAATCCTTTATCCTCTTCACCCTCCAAACCTTAACTGTAACATTTCTCTGTCTTTGCAACTCCTTTGCTACAAGGATTCTTTAGCACAAACTTCATCCCTTTCACTGCTACCTACAATCACTAATCCATCTACTAGATAAACATAAAATTTCAAGCACCAGAGTTAACTGCTATGTCTTATCAACACTGAGCTCCAGAATTATTCTTCACTCCTTGCTTCAATATGCTTAGAATACAATCCTACAATTCTACTTATTGCTTGGTTGGGAATTTCCTCAATTTTCCCAGTCCCAGTCCCTCATTTTTCTATTTCTTTATCTAGTATTTAATAAAAAATTCCTCTTATTCTCTTGTGCCTATGTTTTTCTGCTACTCTTCCACAATGATTCTTTCTCTCCCTAATTCTTTTCTACTCCACGAGTAGCCTCTTTAGTGTATTTTATCACTGGTTGCAAATTTTCTTTACACAAAAACAAATTTTTAGCTTTCAATAAGAAAAAAATCCCATGCTCTGATATCAATTGGTGCAACATAAGTGGTCAGATCCTACAACTCTGAGCTCCACACTATGAGTCCCCACCTCTATACAGTACGAGAGAAATATCGTGGGAACTGCAAGCTCCAATTTAATGCACTTTGTGGTCAGTTCCTGTGGGGACCATGAACTCCACCCCGTCGGAGAATTGTGAACCTCAAATTACTATTGAAAGTATGGGTGGAAACAAATGATTAAGCATAGTGCCGCCTTTGCAGCTTTTCCTTGAACATATTGGCGGCTCTACAGTGGATTTGGCAGGTCAAGGTCAAATTCTTTGTCGTCACTGAGTCTTCAGCAAAATTTGGTCACTAGGCATTGTGTCTAGGGGTTGCTTTTATTTTTTCAAAGTTGTCCAAATGTCAGTCCATGTCACCCATTCGCCTGAGTGTGTATCATTAGTCGAGGGTTTTCATCATCATTTCAAGTTCCATAATATTTATTGTTCATGCTTCAGTTGTGCCTAGGTAAGGTCCATTTCCCTCTCCTAGGGTTTTGGAGGTAATTTCTCTTGGATGGTCAAATCATTAGAAAAACTTGTATCCTGATGTTCATACACCTTCCCCTATCATTAATGTACCTTATTAAACACTTCCCATCACTGAGATCCCCCAAATTCCTCATTTTTGCCCAAACCCTAGTTTCTTGCCACAACTTGGCAATTTTCTAGGCTAGGCCTGTGTTTTGCCCTTTTTGACCCCTTCCCCTCACTCAATCTCTGAGATTCCACTTTCCCCTGCTTCCTAACATCCCTCCCTACTTCCAAAAATTTCCCCAAGAATTTAGAAGCCCCCTATCCCCTTCATGTCGCTTCATTTCGACAAAATTCCTTGTTTCACACATCGGGGTAAGTTTCACTAAAAAGATGTTTCAGAGAAATCAAAGATGAATTTTGGAAAACTGAGAGAGGTTTTTGTTCAAACCATGCCAAGGAAGAAAAAACTCTTTCACTTTTTACACAGGTATCATGGTTTTAGAGAAAGGTCAAGAATGCTGCTCCCAGGAGAATTGATGCACCTGTTGGAAGTGTTGGAGATTTGATTTATGATAGGTAAAATGAACTCAATTGAATACCCTACTTCCTGGTTGGAAATAAGACTCCAAGATCTTTCCAACGAAGCATATCACATTCAATTTGGACACCGGAAGGCCTCCAAATCTTCCCCAGCAAAATTATGTAGCACAATGAGATGGGGTGGCGTGCTACGCATCAGCCGAACAAAAATTTTCCTGTTGGGAGATTTGGATTTCTTGACAGGTAAATGAACCTTTGATACACACTTGCTAAGTAGACTCCATTCCAACGAGCTACATCGCCTGACTTGACACCGACTAAAAGCCTCCCGCAAAATGTATTATGTAGTGCGCACATATAAAGGCACGCTTATGCATTGGGCCGTAACATGGCTTATACATCGTTTTCTCTAAAAATTCAAATTCTCTCAGTCTCCTTTGCCCCATGTAAGTTTAAATCATCTTGATATTATCTTTGGTCAGTGTTTGGAGTTTTTTGAAGATTGGTTGTAAGATTTTGAATGTTGAAGAACACAAACCCTACTCTCTTGTTAAAAATGGCTCTTATAGGGTTGGAGTTTGATTGTTAAATTTTGATTTTGGTGCCAATTAGTTCAAAGTCCATTTCACACATGTGGCTCATTTCTCATCACTGAAATATTGTCATTCATTATTGTCAATCCCTTTTCTCCTTATATCCTAAAATACCACTCATATCACTCATTCACATTCCCCAATTCTTTCATACACTCACTTTTCCCATTCTCCATTGACGAAGCCTAACTATCATTGCAAGGGCTGTTTCTTTGTTCTACATCACCTTATACTCCTTCCTATTCTCTTGTCAAACCCCATGTAGTCAACCAGTGACTGTTGTCCATTCAAACTCCTTGTGACAGTCCTTTTCCCATTGTGATATTTCCTATAGCACCTTGACATATATGTGACACATCTAACATTGGAGCATATACCAGACTCTTGTTTTCATCATAACCATATCAGCATACTTTTCATACACATTGTGACACCATGACAGAGACCGACACATCACTACAGAGACAGTGTTTTCACTACTGAAACTGCATGCACCAGGAGGATACTGAAACGAGGTGAAACACATGATCCACTCCGGATTTTGGCCGAGGCTTTGTTGGCTGGGCATGATACATGATGGAGGGTCTTCTCTCTGAATTTTAGCAAATTCGGAGAAGTTTTTGTCATTTTGAAATATTTTGGTCTCAAAACAGATTTTTCAGCCATATGAGTAGCGCGTCGACGCGCTCGCTTATGATTGAGACACTTGCTGGAGAAAAAGTTTATATTTTTGGATTTTTCATGGTAATTTATGCATGCTCCAGTATGGCTGAAGCATTTCACTAAGTTCTGGATGATCAAAAGGGCCAAAAACACCATGAAAATCACCTTTCTACCACCTTTTGCACCAGCAGGAAGTACTTCTGGGAGAATGAAGTTTTGGAGGCAAAAATGAGCTCCAAATTGAAAAATTCCACTTGGGTTGGATAACCAACATCCCGGGCTTTCCAACGAGCTATCATGTGCTCAATTTGGACTCTGGGAAGTGCCCCAAATGCAGGCTGAAAGGCGCACTATGCATATAGCTTAGGCGCGCTACGCATATAGATTTTTGATCAATTTTTCACCTTCCAGCTCAGGATTTCGGCCAGTTGGACCAGTTTTGATTATGGATGTAATTTTTTAGTTATATTGATGTAATTTTGTGGTTGGCATGTAACTTGGGCTCACTTTTACCTATTCTAGAAGATTCACTCCTAAAAAAGTAAAAATCAAATGTAAGAATCAGTTTCCTTCCTTTTAGAGGCAAGTTGTTTGGATGCCTATATTCTAGCTCCTTGTTTAGAATTAGTTGGAACTGCTCCTAGAAGGAGGAATTCGACCCCTAGAGGTGTGGGAAGGGGTTAGGATGATCTATATGATGTAATTTCTCAATCATTTTCAGAGGTTGGATAGGTTGGACTCTTGGGAAGATTTTGGCACACTATTGTACATATTTTTCATATTTTGGCTAAGGAAAGATCAGAGGTTTTGCAGCACCTGTTGGGATTCTTGTGGCTTTCAGTTCTTGATGGTGTTTTCTCTCAGTTTATTGTAAGTTCTTTCATGTTTAATGTATGCCATTCCCTTCGTATGATTTTGAAACTAAATGAATGAGTAAACGAGGTTGAATCGATTGATTTAAGTGTTTTGCCTTTGAATTTGCTTAGATGTTTTCACTGCTTAAGAGGATCCATGCTTCCTTGCCCTCTTCCCTCTTGTCATTCCTCATCCATATGTATACCCAATCAAAAGACGCTTCCTACCAACTCGAATTCTGCAAAGATTTAGCCTTATCCCCGGACCCAAAATTGTTTTTCCCATTTTTTCAACAAAAAACCCAAAAATCAAAATCAAACTTTCCTATCTCTTTACTAGCCTAAAATCAGTATTCGTTATAAGTCATCTCAGCCCCTTTGAAGATCTTTTGCCGAGATAGACCCGGAGAGAGCCCTCTCCTGTCCTCGTAGGGCTAGCTACGAGGCTGAGCGTGGTTTGATGTAGCCTTGAGTTTTACCTTATTTCATCCTAAGGTAGATTTGAGCCAACGTGAAACCACAACTTCAAATCTGCAAGTGATATGGGTGGAGTTTGGTGGGGACCATGCACTTCCGATTTTTACTGCAACATATCGTTGTCTAAATCCACTTTCCCAACCCATGATCACTCTTCACCCTCCTATATTTACAACAAATTGAAAACTAATTTCTTGGGCTAAGCTCTTTAATCTCCCATTAATACTGCTAAATTTGAATTTACTAGAGTTCTTAGCCCTTAGGGGTAGAGGTTAATACCATTAGACGGCTGGCCTAATTTTCGTATACAATGAGGGTGAGGCAAGAGTAGGCTAGGTTATCGAAGTGTCATACCTAATGACTTGATGGACGTAGTATAGATAGTGGGTTGATGGAAGTATGGTTATCAAATTCTAATGAATGATAATGTAGGCCCTCGATTAATGACAAATTTCACTTAAACCTTGTGTGACTATTGGGATTGTAAAATAATGTGCATAATGGGTCATGATGAACCTCGATTTTCCTACATGCCAGGTCTTCGCTCACCTAATGTGCATAATGGGTCACAACGAACCTCAGTTTTCCTACATGCCAGGTCTTCGCTCACCCAAAATCCAATGGTTATTCAATCAACAGGGTTTTGATTTATACTCCTCATGGATGTTTCAATCCTCCTACAAGGATTTCATATTTCTAAGACCAATATTTTCTAAAAAACTTACCAACCATTGAACCTCCTTCATTCATACTATATTTCTTTGTAGATCCCCTTTCCAGTGCGAGCATTGTTTCACTCAAATGTCACACTCTCCATATGGATATTAATACACATGATGCAAAGGATTTGATTATGGAATCAAATGCCTCACATACACATTCCTATTACAAGAAACACACAAATTCATGTATCATTCATTTTGTCATCCTCATTTGAATAAATACATTCACATCACTTCAAACGCACGGATATAGATAACCATCACAATAAAAATAGGTTTTCACACATACCAATCCATATAAAAATTCTCTTCATTAATGAAAACAAATATCTGACTCAGCAAAATTACCAAAGATGGGATTGAAGTGAATTCATAGCCATTCGACTCAACAAAATCTAATATAAAAATGAATCATGTTTCTTTCACAATTTGAGAAATTATACCTTCAAATGATAATGAATCCGAGGCGCTTGTGGTATATTAAATTTTGTGGGATTTAGAACCAAGGTAAGAAGCATGTCTATATGTACTTTATTTTTATACATAAATCAAGCATGACTGGAGGAAAAATATCATCATGGTACTCTTTTCCTTCTCTGACGCATTCTTGGAGGAAAAATATCATCTAAATATAGTATATTGCATCACAATAATGATAAAGGTACAAGAAAACACTTCAAAAATAATTGGCAGAGTTCTGGCGGCAAAGGAGATTGATGAACTCTAATGACGTTAACTTACAATTACCATTCAGGTCCATGATGCCCCTGTGAGTGTCTTTCACCCACTCCGAGAGCAAAGAGCTCTATACAAAGGAAAATAAAAAATTGATAACACAACCCAAAAAAGAACACTCTAGTCTCTGTACAGTTATAACCCTGCCCCAGAAAAGTTGATCCATGTACATTTACAACCTCCCCAAAAAGCAGACCTCTTATTACAAAACCTTTGAAATGTTGGATGCAATTCACAACCTCATCTTTCCATAATTTAGTCCAGCCCACATGTAGTGGGATAGATCTTTTGAGGGCAACAGTTATTGCAGCACTAACCAATGATTTTGGCCAACATTTTCTCCCCTCCTTTTAAGGGCCATGGGGAATGCCAGAATTGATATGGTTACAACAACAAATACCTATATTTTTATGGCCCTCAATTTTTGCAGAAGACTCACCATTTTTTCTTGGGGCATACCATTGACAGGCCCTGCCTTAGGCACACAAAAATATCAAACTTGCTTACACTCCATTATCCTGATTCGAAGTTTTCCTTCATAGGAATTCCAATGAAGCACCGAAAGAGAAGTAGTACATGATCCAAATGAGTTCGTAAGGCTTCTTATAAGCTGCACCTTTTATTTTTCTTTTGGGTGGGATTTTTGAAGAAAATAAAACTAGAAAGGGAGAAACCAAAGCAATTTGCTACATTTTCGATCGTCTGTAATGGGATCGGGAGCGTGTCACAATTAGATATTTTTCTTCAAAATATCTGAAAGGCCATTCAAAGATTTTAAAGGGCACTTTGCAAAGCGAGAAATTGATTGAAAGCTTGGACATCCTTTACTCCACTAGGCCAGAAAGTATGAAATAAAACTCGAAAAGGAAGCACCCAAACTAATTTGTTAAATTTTCGACATTTGCATTGGGAATCTGTCATAATTAGTTTTTTTTTGTTATGTTTTTCTTTCAAATATTTGAAAGGCCGCCTTGCAGGGCGAGCAGGTGATTAAAACCTTGGTTGCCTTTTACTACAAGGGGTTCTTGTGAACAACATTCACATGTTGCATAACATCACTCTCACATCTTCAAAATTTCTCTTTACAGGTCATGATCCTGATTCGCAGATTGCCTTCACCAAAATTCTAGAAAGCAACACAAGCGAAAGTTTAAAGTTATTATAATAATATACTTAATATGGATTAGTATGATTCAACATCTTATTTGGAGAATTGAATATGAGTGGGGAGAATAACAATTATTTATCTCAACCACTTGAAATAAACCCACTTGACATCATAAAAAATTATATATAAAAAATAATAAACATTCTAAATAACAACAAAAAAATATATCAAGACTAAAGCAAAGAATACAAACATTGCATATCGCATAACATTGCATTTAAAACTGTTGATATTAAAATGTAAGGCGAAATGACCTTTTTCACAACCATTTTTCTAGTTAATTTTAATCAAAATCGAACAATTTTTTTAAAAAACTTCAGTTTAAATTATAATAAATCTTTCGGGAAATCACATAAAAAATTATAGAACCGACTTGTTTCGAACTACTGAATGTAGTTCATTAGGATAATGAAGACTAAGTGATCATATTATCCATATATATAATGCAGAGAAAAGCAAATGGAAAAATAGATGTTAAAGAAAACAACCGTCAAAATGAAAACAACCAATAAATAAATGAACAAACACAAATAAAAACCATCATAAAATAATATAACATAATAAAAATAATAAACACTAAGTCGAAAATAAAGACTAAGCCCAAAAACAAATAAATAAATTAAATTAAATTAAATAAATAAATAAATATAAATATAAATATAAATAATAAAAATTAAAAATTAAAAAATTGTGGTATAAATAAAAAATAATACTACATAAAAAATGAAGTTACCAAATATAGACTAAAACTTGGTCAACAATATTATTTAAAATATATAGTTATTGTAACCACAATAAAGTATGATTAACACACTTCATCTTTCGAACTATTTATTATATCTCTAAGGGTTTATATACACTACGTTTATAATATTATATATATATATATATATATATATATATATATATATATATATATATATATATATATATATATATATATATAACAATTTTCACTATTATGAATGGATATTAAATTTCAAATTCCATAATTTATATTTTACCAACATCATTACATACACTACTATGCTTCTATGATTTATGTTTTATTGTATCATATATATTATTTATTGTTTTGAGTGTATATTAAATTTCAAATCAATTTGTAAATAGATTTTATTATAATATTATCCATCAATACCATGTTTTATCAATATCACATGTCCAAAAAATTACAAATGATTTCATATAATAAACATCTACCATTCTCTTAATAATTATCAATGATTAAATTATCTTAAAAATCCTATTTCAAAATAAACATGTGTATCAATATAATTATATTATAAAAAAATTATAAATCATTTTATATGATAAATATCTACCATGCCCTTGATAATTATCAATGATTAAATTATTCTAAAAACCCTATTTCAAATAAATATGCCTATTAATATAATTATATAATTAAAATAACACATAACCCAGAAAGATACCTCTTTATATTATAAAGAAGACATGACCGGAAAGATACCTCTTTACCTGTGAAAATTACAGATTATTCCAATTTGCATATTATTCCGAATATTTGTTTTCTTTTGGTAGGTCTTAAAAGTGTGTTGAATTTTATTTGATTTAATATTATAACATATGTAATGCGTAACATTTTGGCGTTTCTTTCGGTAGGTCTTAAAAGTGGGCCGAATTTTATTTGATTTAATATTATAACATATGTAATGCGTAACACCTTGGGGTGTTAGTCTAAGTCCATAAATTTTGAAGTAGATTCATAAATCGACAACCTTTACATTTGGTCGACCGAGTAATTAACATCATTGGTAGAGAGTCATTTCCTCTTTTGCGAGGGTGTATATTATTCGCATATTCTCAAGGTATGTAAGATTCATGCAATGATCACCCAACCCAACCTTTTAGATAATGCATAAAATCAGACACAAATGATTCCTTGAAAAAAAGACTAGAGAGTTTTTTTAATATTCTAATGTTCAAAATTATAATAAAATAGTTATGGCGACAGTGGAGCCTTTTAAATCTTATAACGTTTGAAACAGAATGATGATCAAGAAATGTTGAAAGAAATTATGGGTGTAAAGATTAAAGAGATAAAATCGAACTGAAACTTTTTTTTATTGGTGGGGATATTTATTGAAATTTTTAAATTTATAATTTTCAAGTTTGGTTTTTTTATAATTTTTATAATTAATTTTTTTTTTTAAGTAATACTAATTTTATTAATTCATCAACCAGAGGTTACATTGCTCATTCTCAGAAATGAAAAGATCCATGACGGAGGGAATTGACAAAATATTGTTGTCCAAAACTAGACTACTCCTAGAGGGGAAACCAGCCTTAAATATCCAGATAGAACGAGCTGCCCATAGCGGGAAACCAGCCTTTAAAACAGTGAAAAAAGAGACTAAAAGAGCTAGCATAGGAAACAAACAGAACCATCAAACTAAGAAACCTGAAGAGAGAGTGATATGGAGAACCTTCATGCTTGTCGCTGGAGGGAGGCTCCTCTTCGAGGATGCGACAGATGTAGCCGTAGTCCAGTGAATCAAGCCCAGGGTCAGACTCTTCAAGCTGCTCGCGTGGGGATTCAAGAAGCCCGAGGCACTCCGCCGGAGTGTCCTGAGTGGCGTTATCCTGCATAGATGCTGTAAAATCCATGGCATCAGTCGAATTGAGGTCTTCTTTCCTCTTGGAGGAGCCTGAGAGATGCAGACGTGGTAGATGCTTCTCTTTGGCTGGCTCGGAGTCGGTGTCATCGAAATTGGAGCTGGAGGGCGGCTGCACAGGGAGGGCTTTGAGTTTACGGGAGAAGAAGGCAAGCTCCGCAGGGATGGTGGACTTGCGGGCTCTCTTCTTACCGCGGGAGGAGGAGGGGGGAGCGGAGGGGTCCAAGAGCTACATGGGATGAACGAAGGAGTTAGATGGCTCTGCAGGCGTGAAGGCAGAGGGTGACAAGTCCGCCATGTCCCAAGGGACCGAAAGATTTAAGTCCTGGGGGATGGCATGGGGCAGAGGGGGACCCGAAGGGAGGCCCCTACCCCCAGCGCGTCTGCACGGTTGTCGGTGTCGTCGCGGCATCACAACAAGCTTGGACAGGGTGCGATACTGCGGAGGGGTCGCTGCATAGGCCTAAGCCCAGAAGCTTCTCGCCTTAGCAGGGGAGGGTCGAAGCAAGAAGAACAGAGGGAGAGCGATCAGAGCAGTCTGAAGAACCATAGAAGGAGTGGGAGAAGTAAATAACATGGTGCTGAGACGAGTTAATACTAAATGCATTGAGTACGTCGAAAATAAGGTGGCGCTTGGGACTTTAAATCCCAACCCATGCGAGAATTGAAGGCACTGTGCATCCCAAGGTTGGGGCACATGGGCGTGCCATGTGGTGATCCACATGGCCGCCGCGTGTATTCTTGCAAGGCTAGGTACCACCTGCATATGGGGGTATAATTAAATTTTATTATGGTAAATATTTATAGGCATTAATTTATTAGGGAGATTGATTTTTATTATTACAAATATTTATGTGCATTAATTTATTTGAGACACCAATTTCCAATGTTGTAAATATTTTTGGACATAAGTTATATGAGTTTGCTTGCTTTTTATTTTTTTTCCAGTGGAAAAAAATTCTTGGTTTATATTGAGTACCAGTACAGTGTAAACTTTGATAATTCCAAAAATGTTACATCTTAAGTACATCTCAGAAGTAAACAGTTTAACATCGAGACAAACCCAAAATGATAATAGAAAGCCAAGATAGCAGTTGTTGGCTTGCAAGTGATAAACAATATTAGTCTTTCTTCATAACTAAAAACCAAAAAAAAAAAAATATGTTAGCATGATCCATAACTATCTTGACTCGAAAGCATCCTGTTGTCGGGTCTCATTCCATAGTACTATCATGGCTCCTTATGGTAGTAGAAACCAGCACAATCAAAACATTAGACAACATAAACCAAAAACACAAAAATGCACTAGACGACCTGTTTAGAAAAATTTAACCATGCCTTTCGCCCCTCCTCTAGCCACATCAGTCAACTCATAATGCATCTCCCAAAATACCCCTTGCAAACCTTTTTTGGGTAACATGTCAGCCTGTGAGTTTTGCTACTTTGCCTTCACTAGGTCTACTAACTACTTATGTTTTTACTAGGTTTGAGTTTGCTTACTACTTTGCCTTCACTAGGTCTACTAACTACTAATGCTTTTACTAGGTTTTCTTGTTGCTTCTACCTTCCCCAATTCTACTTCTCCCAAAACTTGTTTTTGACCTCTTCCCAAGAACAAACTTGTATAGCCTACCATATATATCTAATTTTGCAAATTTGATTTTGAAATTTTTACCTTCTATATGTCTCTCCAAATTTGATTTTGAAATTTTTACCTTCTATATGTCTCTCCAAATTTGATTTTGAATTTTTTACCTTCTATATGTCTCCTCATATCACTAAAAATTTCATAGTTTCAAGTCTCAAAAAAGAAGTTAAAACACAATTTAGAGGTTGACATATTTGAAACTAATTTCAAGACTATTTAGAAACCCTAACATCCACAAGGCTTAGGCATATCTCTGAAATTATAGAAAACCAAAGTTTAATTTTTTTACCATAGGTACTTAGAGATCTTGGTTCTCTCGAAAACCAAAGTTTATTTTTTTTACCATAGATACCTAGACATCTTGGTTCTGTCTTCTCAAGATTCCATAGTCTAAAACATATAAGAAAATAAATTATAGACAAAATTCCAAATTACCTTGTTTGAAGCAGATTTTAGGAGCGTTGAGTAAATCTAACTTCTTTAGAGAATATCTCCATAGAGAAGGTGCCAAACTGAGTTGTTTGAGAAAATTTATGATAACAATGTTGAAAATTAAACAATTATTGAGGGGGTGTGAATCAATAATTGTGTCTTTTAAATGACCAATTTCAAATTAATCTATGAGTCTTTCAATTATTTCTTTAATGTATTAGCAACTTTATATACATGTTTAACAATTAACCATGAATTCATAGGAAAACATGCAAGCGACTCATGCAACACATTGAGACACCAGATATAAGTGGGAACTCATAAAGGGAAAAGCCACGAATTTTTTTTGTGATGTAAAGGAAAGCCGCCACTCTCTCTTTTACATCAATTTTGTAGGCTCCTACCTACAGGTGGCTTCAACCTGTTTTTTCTTCTGCAAGCTAAAACTGGTTGGGAGCACCCATTCCCTCTTCTACAAGGTCCAACCTACTCTTTTTTGGGCTACTACCTAAAATGAGACACCAATCCCCTGATAAGATTACAAATTTACTTTTCTAGTTTTACTTGGTCTTTGTCTATGTTATAAACTATAACATTGTCCTCATTTCAGTTGTTTATCACCTCTATTCATATTCCTCAATTTTGCTTCACTTATACTCCTATTCCTTTCTCTCTCTTTACCAGGAAATTCATGAACTTGCTCTCAGATAATTCGATTCTATAGTAACTCATTAAAAAATGCATCTTTTTTTATACAAATATCATTGATTGTATGTATTCCATGCAGGAATCTGAAGTGAAAGGTTGCCTCTTTGTATTCCAGGCTCTTTTTGGTCTACCTATTCATTTTTTAATTTGAATGTCAATTCAAGACAACTGGACCTATATGGATACAAGGTGATAGATCTGTATTGGTGTATATATTTTGTGGTTGGCCTAGTTAGTGGTGAACAAGTGGTGAAGGTAACTACTACTGTTAAGAATATAAAAGGTGCTTGTTGTTGATGATAATGATTGCCACCATCTATAAATATTAAATTTAGATTATCTAACCTTATGGAAAATGATAACAAATTAATTCTTTTGTTTTAGCAACATTTTTATGTGCTCATAAATATTGGAGAGATGTTTTCCTCAAATATCTTTGTACTTTTGATGAGTATTTTTAATGGCATCAATATTTTATGAAATGACTACCTCGTTTATTCACAATGGTTTAGAAAAGACTTAGGAACTTCTTAAGAAACCTCTCATTTCTCATGTTAATTCTATTTTGATTATACATAAGGTTCCTACTCACAACCATACTCTCAATGGAGGAAATACCAACTTCTATGAAGGGAATGAGGTATGTCATACTCGTTTTAATGTCAAGATTACAAGTTGTGAAAAAAATATCCTTTTTTCAATTCATCCCCAAAGCCTATTGATTGGGGTGGGAAATTTAGTAAATAATGGTGGCAAAGATACCAATCTAAGATGTGGGAAATTCTATGGATAAGCCCGGCCTTACTCATTTTGGTAGTGAAATAAAACTCCCCCTAATATTGCTTGGATCAACTATTCTCTAACCTATTTGCTTTATTGAAATCTTTAAAAGCTCTTCACTGCCCGTTTTTCTAGCACTGTGAGAACAAAAGCCAGAGGTTTGGTCCCATCGATCCCTACCTTTACAATTTTGTTAAAATAATGTGTCCCTACCTTATGCTTGTGACTGCTCACCTTGGGTAAACTACTTACCAAGATAAGCTACATACTTGTATCCCTTGTTCATAGGTCATGCAGAGTACAACCCTGTTGATATCATTAACTTAGTAATGGAGATCATAAAATACATCAAAACATAGTTATAACACTATGTTATAGCTTAGATATGGGATTAGATTAGGATAAGTAAGATAGTAATCATGGAATAACACAGAGCTATGTTAGATAATGTATATGTTAAATACAATTAATTTTAAGGTTCATATCATAACATGAAGGGTTTATCTAGTGTCTCTCTTACCTCATGAAGTAACTAAGAATTCTCCAATATTTATATTCTTGTACATGTATAAATATTATGAAGATAAAGTTTGTGATAATTAGATTTTAAAAGATAATTTACACTAACTTTGTATATGAGATTATCAATGTAGAGGAAGTTAATTCATACAAATATCTTAGAGCTGACCTTCATCACAAGATTCATTAGATCTCTAGCATTGAGAAATGATTAATAAAGGATTGAAAACTTATTTGGTCTTGAAAACTTTAAACAAGTGTTACAGGGTAGCTTAGTCCCTACCACCTAAGTTAGAAATTATGCTCTCAAAAAAGTTGTATATAATATGTTTGTGACAAAGTTAACTTAGAATCATTTTATGGGTCGAGAAGAATTTGGGAGGGAAAATGAGTTTGACCAAAAGTAGGTCAATGGAACTAACCATGGATCTCATAATAGATGGGGCATCGAAAGATGCAAAAATTCTCCTCTAACTAGACCTCGCGAAGATGGCATAACTGGAAACTCCTCTATGATTGCACAATCTGGTGATCCTCCTCAACTCCAAGTCTTATGTGAGCCCACTATGAATTGATTCATGATAGGTCTTTCTCTGTCATTTGTTGGAAACTTTCACACTAATATCTTGTTATTGTGGAAACTTGGAAACATATCTCTTTTGTCCGGTGGAAACTTGGAATGGGTGGATGATTTTGGGGAATGGGTGCTCTTACCTCACGAGGCTACATCATATTTCTCCCTCGGCTGCTCTAATACGACCAACAACAACATTCAAATCTCTATCCATTGAACTCAATCACTATCTCGTCTAGCAGAAACATGGATAAATCAAGATCTTGTCTGGTGATGTAACATGGCTCAAGCACTATCTCGTAAGCCACCAACATGTCTCGCTCTCGTTATTTTCTTCAAGAGTATCAATCGTTACAAAATATAGTTGGTTTTTTATAATATTTCCCCTTTGATATAATTTTGATCTCAAATCAATACATTTTTAACCCGATTTCCTTCCACCATCACCTAACGAATTTTAATCTCGATTTATCTATTTGTTGAAAAGAAACAGGTTCGATAGATCTACTCTTCCCCAAACTTTCTTTTTCGTATAAGATTTTGTGAATAAGAATTGATTTTATTCAAGGGAGTATTAATTGTCACATTATTCATTTTTTTAATCTCCCTTTTTCTATTTTTATAATAGGCTATATCTTAATGGATCAATTTTATATATTATTTTATTTATGCAGTCTATATTGATGGGAATATTGTCGTGGAGCCTTCTCCTGAGAGGTTTGCCTCAATAAGGTTTCCTTTTTAAATGGTTCCCCTTTCCAGTGAAAAGAATATTTTCCTACCTGCGACAGTGTCAATTTTCTATCCCTAGGTGATCGTGGTGCTAATGTTCTCTTGTTAAATAACTCATAACATAATTTAGTTAATAATGTAGAAAATGAAATTTATGAACATTATGTCAATCATACAGTAGTGAAAAAATGAACATAAGAAATAAAGTACATACACACATCTTTATACTTCTAATCCAGTTTTCATTGATGCTCAGCTCATAGGGGCTTCACTAGGGGAGCAATACCATACCACGTGGGTTCATATTGGGGGATATATATTGAGGGAAAAATGGCATAATATATTGGGGGATATATAGGGGGTAAAGGGTTTCTATATTGGAAGATATAAAAAATGGAGCTCAAATATAATGAAAAAATATAAAGGGGTATAAAAAGTGGATACCTACAATATATAGTGGATGCAGGGGTTTTTTTTAATTGGGAAGGTGTATTGGGTTCATATTGGTAGGGGGTTAAATAATATGATTTTTCGGGGTATTTCCCAATACGTAGTCAAATTAAGGGTATTGTTTGATATTCCATGAATGCACGTGATAGGTCCGAGGTTCAATGAGTGAAGCCCCTGTGGCTCAGCTCTGCTTGGGTTGGGTTGGATTGGCTTGGATTGGATAATAAAATTGATCGATATACTCTGTTAATATACTTCGTTACTCACATTAGATACTTCACTTGGATACCGGATATTTAAAGCATTCTCATTCAAAATTCTCGCCGAATTAAAGATACTCTTTAGGAGATTGAAGGCCCTACTCTCTGTAGGGAACCTCAATGGATTTTCTTTTCCATGAAAATAATGACCCAACAATGGTTGCAATAATAAATTGTCCCCAATAAAATAAAAATGGTAACTCAGAAATCCTTTTGCAGAAATCTTGTAATATTTCATTGGTATATGAGGTAAGTTATTCATTACAAAACTAAAATGTTGATAGGTTGATGTAACAACTCCACTTACCACAATTTTTTTTCTATTTATAGCATAACTAATTAAGTTGCCGTCCACTACTTTCTATAAATTCATCACTATTTGACGACTTTTGTTCTTATAATTTCTGTTGGTATTCCTTTCTTACTAGCTCATCATTATTCGACGAATTTTGTCATTACACTTTCTATTTATTTATTTTTTCCATTTATCATTCATGGATCCAAGTATAACATTTCTTCCATTTCTTATACTTGTATAACTTGACTATTTCATAGTTATTCTTCCTTGTCGTTTCCATTGGACAATACTTCACCATTATTTCATTCTATTATATATATATATATATATAACTTATACTCTTTAGATTTTATGTTCTAAGTTAACCTTGTAATAGTATACTCCACCTATTACATTAAGGTCTAACTTACTTATCTTATGGTATTTTATATTACCATCCCATGGTGATTACTCATAAATAACTACATATACTCTTTTGATAAAGTCAGAGGTATTTCTAATCCATGTAAAGGATTTCATTCCATTCTCTATATAACATATGATTATATTACTAAGCTTATTTCACCATTTTGTAATTTCGATTTATATACCACGTTACCCAGTTCAATTTTTGAATACATATAGGTAGGAAAATATGATATTAGGTTTGTATGATACACGTGGTATATCCATTATTCATATCTATCAACGCTGTTTAATTTTAACATTTCTTTGTTAATTCATACGTGTTCAAACCATACATTTTGAATACGATTTGTTTGATTTTTGACTTGATACATAGATTATTTTAGTCTCGCCATAAATTAATATCAATGTCACTCATTAATGTTAAGAATAATCATATACAGGTTTGGTGATTCAAAATTTAACCTCTGGATTTCGTATTGGTTATCACTTTTATGTGACTTATACATTTTAGGATTTCCCCATCTTACAGTACATTCAAATTAATTGAATTCACATGGCTCATTATTGGTTTTGTATTTGGATGGAATCCATGCGTATAGTTTGGATCAATTCGTATCCCCTATAGGATTTTATGACAACCAAACCCTACCCCAGGCTTGTCATTTTTCATTTTTGAACTCTCGGCCTTTGGCTTTGCAAACCCTCGTTTATTCAAGCAACCAAGGCCTTAGGAACGATTGTCTCACTGTTTATGTAGGTCAAATACTTGCAACGCATTTCAAACTCTTCCATGACACTTTGTAATTATCCTCCCGAGCCCCTCTCTCTCTGAGGTGAGATGTTTAAGTTAGAGACTAGAGATAACTGCATTATTTGTTTTCAAAATTCCTATATTGTCTTTCTCTGAAATTAACATTTCATTTTTTGTTGCAGGTCCTCAATGAACTCTTAATGGAGTCTTTCCCAACATTTTGGTTTAACTGAACTCGCTTACATCTCAGGTCCTTATCTCTTTCAACGATGAGGTAAGACTTTTGATAGTAACGAGAGTTATAATTCCAGGCTTCCCAACGTTCCTAGTAATTTTTTTCTCTGAGACAAGTGACGTTTATATTTTTTTTGGAACCACTCTGCCCCAAATTTCTGAATGCATTATTAATTTAAGGATTTCCATTCTATTCCGTTGATTTGAAATAAAATAGCCGACAGTTTTCTGCCCTAAATTTCCATCTTATCTCCCTGGTTTGATCCATCGTTTATCAGAGATTCATGTATGTATATATGTACCACAGTACGAAGGTTTCCTCCATAGTTTCGTTTGGATTTATGATTTAGTTATGGAGATTTCAACAAATGTATACCTCTTTATAATTTCTATTAATTTCATTCTCATTTATCCAAATGAGAATTTCTCTATGTTTGAATTCTTATCTTTGTATTTGCTTAATTCGTTTCCTCTGTCATTTTGGCACAAGTAATGGTTTAAATTACTTTAGGTTTTCTCTTTCTACGAAAATTCCCAATTTTCCATTTAGCTCAATTTTGAGCACCATTCACCTTGCTTACGGCTTCCTGGAATTTGTAGGAATAACTCTCTTCCATTTCGATTATAAATCGAATTTATAGTTAGCGTTAGTAACACTTCACCTCGTTTTAATATAATTCATTTGCTAGAATATTTTCTAAGGTTTCCGTGTTAAAAATTTGATAGCAAAAATTAAAATATTTTAATATATATTCTATATGTCTGCTTTAATGATTTCGATTTGAAATTTAGTTAGATTTTATGAATGCCAATTCATAAATTGACCACTGTGTTTATTAAACCCTTAAAATCTGTTTTTATAAATTCAACTCTGAATTTATCTCAATACCCTTATTCACACATACAATTATTGTATGTTTACTAATATTTTTACCACATCACTTTTCAGGGGCTTATTCGTTTGGTTTATGTATTTTGCTTTATTTTTTTAAAGATTCCCTTTCTGCATTAACTTCTCATTTTATACACATAGATTAGATTAAAATAATATGGATTTAATCTTTCTAGAATTTTATTAATTTCCTCAAATAATAAAATTCTCTGTATACAGAAATAATTTCACTGATTCCCAGATTCTCAGAGTTTCTCCATTTCACTATGTCAACGAGAAGCAAGGTACACTTCCTTCTATTTCGTTAATTTAATTTGCTATTCCTCTTATGTTTTTTTCAACTTAATTCACTAATGATTTTCCACATTTTTATTTGCAGATTTCATACCATTGTCAAATTGAGACCAATAAGGTAATAATCTTAATTTTAACTTCTAGTTCCTTGAATTAAATATTTTTGTCTATAGTTATTTTCAAAGACAATTTGTATTCATTTTAACTAATTTATATTTTTGTATGTACAGGTACTCCCTCTGATTTCCTGTACATAGCTACAATTTAATTGCTCCTCTGTAATTTCATGAGTAATTCAGTAACTCATACATTGACAATAAATTATGGTTTCGTCTATACAGTTTGGTCTATATCACTTTGAAGAATTCAATCTATATAATTATGCCCTATATAAATGTTTATAATCCTATTGTACTGTTTAATCTGGGACTATGAATTCTGTCTATAATTGATGACATAATTAATTTGTAATAGATGTAAAATACACTATCATGATTTACATTATTGCACTATTATAGTGTGTACTCATTCTGAGAAATTTAATTGATTTTTAATTCCATGTATGTATATTTTCTTCAGTTCATTCTTTTATGTTGTTTCTAAGAACGTGAAATAATTTGTAATTATATCCAACTTGCTTTACGATTGTAGTTATTATTTGGAATTTACATAATCATGTCAATAATAAAATTCTGATAAACACACTAAGTTTCATTCTCTCAAATGTATTTATCTATATTATATGTATTTTTAGAAATATTATTTAATACATAACCTCATATTTAAACCTAATAATGGGGTTTATACATTCTGAGTGTTGGTGTATAATTCTACTTGTTTGTGCAACCATACAGATTAACTACCATTTCTATAGTTATTGCATGTTAAATACATCAGATTATATGAATAAAATTTACACAAAAATTCACCAATAATCATGTATAAAATTAACCACTTCCATCTAACCGAATTAAAACCTAATTCAAGATAAATAGATAATCTCACACATTCTCTCATAATAAAATTCATAACACGGAATTGAATTTATTTGTGCATACCAATTTTGGTAAGACAATTTTCCACCCACCAATTCCTCCAAGGTGTAGACAACCTTTTGTCTACCAAGGAATAGATTATTTAAGATTTATTTCCCATCAATATGTTTCCATAACTGCTTCCAGTTAATCACGATGTTGTTTTCATTTTACCTAGGCTTTCCTTTTGTTTTTTCCACAAAAATAGTTTAAAACTAGCTTTTTCCTCTTTTAGTTTTATTTCACCTCTTCTCAGTAACTTTCCACTTTACTGAGGTATCTTCTTAGATTTTTATCTCCAATCTAATATTCAATTTTTATTTATTTTCTCCAAGGATTTATGGAGAATCTCGGAAAGTCTTTGGAATCTTATCCATCCTCATGGACTTGAAACACTGGTTTTCATTTATACTCTAGTCTTTTCACAATAATTCCAATTCCACGTTTATTAAATTTAAAATAATAAAATATGTCCACAATAATTGTTTTCCTTTAAGTCCACTTAACCTTTAGGGTTTTTCAACTGTCTAATAAAAGTAGTAAAAGTAGGGATATTATAGTTGCTTTCTCAGGATGAAATCTATTGAGTTTTCTTAAAAGAAATTTGTTGTGTTCCTTTTCTTTTGAACGTATCTTCAATTGTAAGTTCCAAATTAAGCCATTTTATTTTCTTCCATTTTGTCCTCTTATTTTTATTTTAGCATCTGGTCTTTTGCGTAACCCCAACAATTTGAAGCTATTAACTCTTCTTATTTAGACACAAAATCCGTTCACGTGGATTTGTTTCTTGTTTGTACACATTAAACTAATAATATGTTAAAACAAAATCACTAGATTTTGAAAATAATAGCCTCAAGAGTTGAATTTTTTGGAAGTTCGGGTTACATCTCTCATTCTCTATGTTTTTGGTGCTCATGGGTTATTGAGAGTGTTGAATCTATTTTCACCATATTTAAAATAAATAAATAAAATAAAATAAAATCATGAAATTCTAAAAAAATTAGTTGTCGAGATAAAATCATCACCTAGTTAGAAATAGATGAAATCATCACTTACTTAGAAAAAACATATTTAAATGCTAGATGCATTAACTTACACTACACATATTTCTCTCGCATTACCGCCTAAGCACATAGTTTTCCGTGAGTCCCCTCAAGATGAGGCTCCCACTTCAGGAAGGCGGGCCGGAAATATTGGGGATAAGGAATGATATTGGGGCACGTCGATGATGTGCATGAGCAAGGACATGGACATTAATGTGGAAGATGCTAGTCATGGCAATGAAATGAATATTGATATTGACATGAAGGTGATGAGCAGCAATCGGCTACTCAGACTTCGACACGTAAATGCTCAAGACCAACTCCGACTCGGGCGATGGACAAGCCGCACCCTGTACCGCCGAGAAGGCTGGTCGGCCCTACGGTGAGGACCCGTATAATACCGATGGTGAACCGAGTGAGCGAGTGTGGTCGTGGAAGAGGAACTGACGAGTAGCGCCTCCACCTGCTCCCGGTTTTTGCTGCGGTGACCGTCTTCTTTATGGAAAATGTTTGTGTATGTCTTCTCTCGGTTTTGGTCAAGTCTCATAGGCTTTTTTCTAGAAATAGATGCTTCCCCGCGTGGGTTTTTTTTACGGAACACCTTATGCATTGGTTTCCCTCTCGTAAGCGTGCTTAACTATGAATTTTTGCTTACCGTACCTCGACCTCGTGCCTAGTCCTCGGTTAATTCCCTCGATGTAAATATTTTGTTTTCGTTGATTAATAGATTAAGCTTATTTAGAAAAAAAAAAAACTTACACTACACATATTTATTTGATGTAGTTATTTTCCTTTACGAAATGTTTGTTGATTAATATACATAAGTTTGTTTGAGTGACATGGTTGTCCTTCTTCATCATGGTTGATGTCAATGGTTACAATTTAGTTTAATAATAGTGATTTATATTTCTCATTTATATCGTGATTTCCTTAGTATGGGTGGTGAAGGATTTGAGATTAATGTGATGTATTTAAATTATTTAAATATGTATTGGCTAACTTAAAACTTAAATAATGACTTTTAGTATAATTTGTATCAACTTACACTACACATGTATATTTGATGTAGGTATTTTCTTTTCCTAAATGTTTGTTTTTTAATATACATACGTTTATTTGATTGATGTGGTTGCTCTTCTTCATCATGGTTGATGTCAATGCTTACAATATAATTTAATAATAGAGATTTCCATTTCCAATTTATATGGTGATTTTCATGGTATTGGTGGTGAAGGATTAAATAGGTATCGTTTTTAAAAAGAGAAAACTTATATGTAAATTTCCAAACCCATTCTTTCTCCTTTTTCAACTTTTTTCTTTACATTGACTTTTGTATTTTAATTTCATTGTATATATACAAATCCTTATTAAAACATCCTCTTCATTGTTCACTTTTATTATATATGTTTTTATCCCTTAGTGAGATTAAAGTATTTTTCAACAAATTCAACTGTGTGATTGTTTCCATATTGAAGTTAAAAAGAATCTGTCATATTTGCTAGGTTATAAAACCCTGGGTTGGCTAGAAAATTTTTCAACATCCATTAGTTTGTAGGTTTAATAATTTGTCCAAACCTTTATTTCCTCTTATATTTTTCCATGTGAATAATTTCCTTGTGAAGGGAAAACATGTCACCATTGTTTTCTAAATAATTGATGCTCCACTGTAGGATTTCACTTTTATCTCAATACTTTCCCAATTATTGCTTGAGTTATTCATGAAGTCATTGAGAGGTGGTTGATACAAGGTGATAGATGTACATTGACGTATATATTATGTGGTTGGCCTAGTTGATGGTGAACAAGTGGTGAAGGTAACTACTATTGCTAAGAATAGAAAAGGTGCTTGTTGTTGATGATAATGATTGCCACCATCTAAGAATATTAACTTTGGATTATCTAAACTTATTGAAAATGATAACAAATTAATTCTTTTGTTTTATCAATTTCTTTATATGCTCATAGATATTGGAGAGATGTTTTCCTCAAATATATTTGTACTTTTGATGAATATTCTTAATGGCATCAATATTCTGTGAAATGACTTCCTCGTTTATTCGCAATGGTTTAGAAAAGACATAGAAACTTCTAAAGAAACCTCTCATTTATCATGTTAATTGTATTTTGGTTGTACATAAGGTTCCTACTCACAACCATACTCTCAATGGAGGAAATTCCAACTTCTATGAAGGGGATGAGATATGGCATATTCCTTTTAATATCAAGATTATAAGTTATAAAATGCTTCTCCTTTTTTCAATTCCTCTCTAAAGCCTATTGATTGGGATGGGAAATTCAGTAAGTAAAGGTGGCAAGGGTACCAGTCGAAGATGTGGGAAATTCTATGGATATCCCCGACTTGGCCTTACTCATTTTGGTAGCGAAAGTCAATTCCCCCTAAGATTGTTTGGATCATTCACAAACCTATTTCCTTTATTGCAAGCTTTAAAAGCACTCCATTGCCTATTTTTCTAGCACTACGAGAATGAAAGCCAGAGGATTGATCCCATCGATCCCTACCTTCTCTATGATTTTTTCAAAATATCGAGTCCTTACCTTGCGCTTATGAGTGCTCACCTTCGGTAAACTATCTAAAAAGATAAGCTACATACTTGTATCCCTTTTCATAGGTCATGTAGAGTACAACCCTATCAATATCTTGAGCTTAGTAATGGAGATCATAATATACATCAAAACATAGTTATAACACTATGTCATAGCTTAGATATCTGATTATATTACGATAAGTAAGCTAGTAATCATGGAATAACAAGGCCCTATGTTAGATATTGTATATTTTAAATACAATTAATTTAAAGTTTCATATCATAACATGAAGGGTTGATGTCGGGTCTCTCTTACCTCATGAAGTAACTAAGAATTCTCCAATATTTCTATTTTTGTAAATATATAAATATTGTTGAGAAAAAGGTTATGATAGTTATATATTAAAAGATCACTTACACTAACTTTATGTATGAGATTATCAATGTAGAGAAACTTAATTCATACAAATATCTTAGATTTGACCTTCATCACAAGATTAATTGGAGCTCTAACATTGAGAAATGATTAATAAAGGATGGAAAGCTTCTTTGGTATTGAAAACTATAAACAAGTGTTACATGACAGCTTAGTCCTTACCACCTAAGTTAGAAATTATACTCTCATAAAAATTTCATATAATATGGTTATGATCAAATTAACTTAGAATCATTTAATGGGTCGAGAAGAATTTGGGAGGGGAAATGAGTTTGAGTTGTAATTGATAGAAATTTGGTAGTTTTAGGGAAAATGGATATTAGAGGATGACTGGAAATTTTCCACTTAAGTTCGAAATTATTTCCTCAGTAAAATTGCATATAATATGGTTGTATAAAAATTAACACAAAATAATTTAATAGCTACGCAAGCTTGAGTTGTAACTGATAGGAATTTGGCACAGTTAGGGGAAGTAGATATCATATAAGACTTGAAATATGAAATGGGTACCTGTTGAATTTATGTGCATGTACATGATCAATTTATGTGCAGGTAGAATGTAAAAGATTGCAAGATTTTGATCAACTTAGATATTTTAATATTGAAAAATGGTCAGATACGAATATGAGCGAAGAAATGAATATGCACCAAATATGTGTTGAAGGAAACAATCTCAACATAATTTTTAGATAGTTGTGTTGAATTAATAATGGTTAATAGGTAAATAAAATCTTATAGTGTACTTTGAGACAAACTAATAAATTGAAATTTGAAGTGGACAAATTAATTGTTTTCTCATGCCTATGGACATGCATAAATTTTGGTGGGTAGTAGCCATTAATAAGTCTACAGATTTACAATAGTCATACATAAGTGTAGGTCAAAACATAAATAATGGTGACAAGTAATTCCTAGTAAATATATTGATTTGCATCTTATTCCTATCCATTTTTAATGCAAAAACTTGTTTAAATTAAAGTGGGAAGTAATTCATAGTAAATAAAAATATAAAATCACTACACAACTATCTAAAAATTATGCATAATATTACAACCATATCTATAAATTATAATATAAAATATATGAGAGAGTTATTTCTATGACATTATCTTGTGGAAAAAAAACTATAATAAAACGTTAAAATTATAATCCAAACGATGATGAATCTGAGGAGCTTGTGGTATGTCAAACGTTGTGGGATTCTGAACCAGGGTAAGAAGCATGCCTGTATATAGTATATACTCAATTCGTAATTTAATTTATGAAATAAAACATATAAACTGAAAACCTTTGCCCATTGAAATAAAAAAATAACCATTGGTTATACATATAGAATTTTGGATCACCCATGGTAAACCTTTTTCTTTTTGGTCCTTTCTTTTTTCTTTTATACATAAATCAAGCATGATTGGAGGAAAAATATCATCATGGTACTCTTTTCTGCCTTCGACGCATTCTTGGAGGAAAAGTATATCTAAATACAATAGACTACATCACAATAATGATAAAGATACAAGAAAACGCTATAAAATTAATTGGCAGAGGAGATTTATGAACTCCAATGACGTTAACTTAAAATTACCATTCAAGTCCATGCTCTGTCCTTGTGAGTGCTTTTCTCCCACTCTGAGAGCAAAGATCCCTATACAAAGGAAAATAAAAAATTGATAGCATTTCCCAAAAAAACACTGATCTCTATACAGTTATAACCCTGCCCCAGAAAAGATGATCCCTTTACATTTACAACTTACCATAAAAGCAGACCTCTTTTTATTACAAAACCTTTGAAATGTTGGTTGCAATTCACAGGCTCACCTTTTCACTATTTAGTCCAGCCCAGATGTAGTGGGATAGATCTTTTGAGGGCAAGAGGTATTGCAGTAAGAAAAAATGATTTTGGCCAACATTTTTTCCCTCCTTTTAAGTTCCCTGGGAAATGCTAGAACTGATATGGTTATAGCAACAAATACATGTCCTTTTATGGCCCCCCTATTTTGGCAAGAGGCTCACCATTTTTTCTTGGGGTATGCCACTGACAGGCCCTGTCTTGGGCACACAAAAATATCGAACTTGCTTACACTTCATTACCCTGATTCGGAGTTTGCCTTCACAGGAATTCCAATGAAACACCAAAATAGTATTACATGATCCAAATGAGTCTGGAAGGGTTCTTATAAGTTGCACCTTTTCTTTTTCTTTTGGGTGGGACCTTTGAAGGGAATAAAACTGTAAAGGGATCACACATATCAATTTGCTACATTCTCGAATGTCTGTAATGGGGTCGTGAGTGGGTCACAATTAGTTAGTTTGCTTCAAATATTTGAAAGGGCACTTTGTAAAGCCAACAAGTAATTGAAACCTTGAACACCCTTTACTCCACGGTGCGAGCATGTAAAGTTTAGTTAGTTACTTACTTACTTTTTCTTTTTCTTTTTTTATAGGTATTAATTTATTAGACAGATTGATTTTTAATATTAAAAATATGTATAGGTATCAATCTATTCGAGATACTAATTTTCATTGTTGTAAATATTTTTAGACATAACTTATTACACTAGTTTGCTTTCTACTTTTTCTTTCGCCAAGTTTACTAGCTATTTATGCTTTTACCAGGTTTGCTTGTTCGTGCTTTTACTAGGTTTGCTTGTTGCTTCCCCATATGTTTTTAACATGTTTGTTTGTTGATGATTTTACCAGCTTTTTTTGTTGCTTCCCCAGTTCTGCTTCTCCCAAAACTTGTTTTTGGCCTCTTCCCAAGAAAAAACTTGTATAGTGTGCCATATATATAATTTTGCAATTTTAATTTTGAAATTTTTACCTGAGGCACTTCTATATGTATCCTCACATCTCTGAAAATTTCATAGTTTAAAGTCTCAAATAAATTAAAACAAAATTAACAAAATTTCCAGGTTGACCTCTTTGAAACTGATTTCAAGACAATTTAGAAATTCTAACTTCCACAAGGCATATACCTCTGAATTATAGAAAACCAATGTTTAAATTTTTTTACCATAGGTACCTACAGATCTTGGTTTTGTCTTCTCAAGATTCCATAATTTGAAACATATAATAAAATAAGTTATAGTCAAAATATTAAACTACTTTGAGCATTTAGTAACTCTAACTTCTTTAGAGAATATCTCCAAAATTATAACAAACCAACACCTAAAATTTTATCACATGTACATGAATATCTCACCTTTATCTCCTCAAATTTTCATGGTTTGAATCATCCCAGAATAAAATAAAATTATAGAGAAAGTGCTAAACATAGTTGATTGAAGTAAATTTTAGGAACATCCAAGAACCCTAAATTCCCCATAGCATATCTCCGAAAATATAGTGAAATGATTCGAGAAATTTTCACTACATGTTTATGAAGATCTCACCTCCATCTCTTATAAATTTCACAATCGAAAACAACCCAAAAGAAATATTATGACAACCATCTTTATCACAGCATCTTCAAGCTTCTCAACAAAATATTTAGCATCAATAACGTGATCATGTGAATTAGATTGCAAGGTGGATACTAACCATAGATTCCATGGCTTGGATATAGTGCCTTCCTAGAAATGTAAAATCAACATATACCATATTGAAAGTTTCTGATAAAATTAATATTAAATGGAAATAAACATATTTGTATTCATATTATCCAGATGTCGTGTGCTATATATTTACTTTTAAGGACAAGAAACAAGAAATTTTACAACCTTGTTTACAAACCACTTTAACAAGTCTTGATTCTTCAAATCATTGTACCCATTGTAATCAACCTTTCAAACAAAGTACATTCATTTATATCTTCGTAACCATTTTACCTAAGGCCTTTATAACCATTTGACATCAATGCCAACATTACGAACAAAAACTTCCAACGTAACTCGTTCATTCTACAAATCACAATTTTTCTCCACTTATAAAATGACAAGAGTATTCTCCAGCTTCTCTTGCACATCTCAAATCTCTTCTTACTTGGATAATATTCAAATGCTCTTATTTATCCTTTTTTTTTAATGTTTCTCCATTCAATTATGGGGTTGACTAGTAAAATTGGTTGGGTTAACATGTACGTTTTGGTCGGGCTAACCTGGCAGAATCTTTCATATATCCTCATTCTTAATTAGTTAGAAATAGTTCCATATACTATAGAAAATGCCTTAGAATAATATTTCCAACCATATATCCTATGCTCCCATTTGAGATAGATATTTGGATTAAAAATTTATTCAAATATAGTTTATTCAAATTGAGCATAAAAAAACTAGTTATCAAAAAATTATTTTCAGCAATTTTGATTTTGGAATCTTTATCTCAAACATCTATTGTGTCCCCCTATCTTTGACATCAATGAAAATAATATTTCCAATAGTATCCATATTGCAAAAATTATCTTAGACATTTGTAGTCTCCCTCTGTCTTTTACATCAATCAGAAAAATATTTCCAACACATTCCTCTCAATCAACACCTTCTGTACTACAGTTTTGATGGGCCAATATAAATCCAATGTCTTGTGATATTTGGTATCTTTGGCTTTGGTGTCACTAGTTTCAAGATGTAATTCCATATCTCATCATCGATATCTGCATCATGGATAAAACAATGTTTAAGTATCAATGCCTTTAATGTTGTTTCAATTTCCTCTTGAATATCTGATAGATTTTGCTCCTAAAATATGTATGCTAGCTCTTTTGCCCCTTGCTACACTCAAAAGTGGGTTGGTCAACCTCTCTCTCATTTTCCTCTATGCCCCTACCTCCATCGAGGTATAGTGAGATGCCTTGAAACAATTATAAATGTAAATACAATCTCAGAGATGGTAACCTATGGATTAATGAACCCAACGATGGTTACCACAGATGGTAGATCACTTATTATCATTTTATCATTATGGATAACAAAGGAGTTGAATTGACGATAACTATGACCTCAAAATGGGAACCATAGCATTGAAAACCCATTTTTTTTGGGTCAAAAACAAAAACAATCAACTCTTGTTTCAAAAAGTGGTATTATTGGTACCACCTCATTTTTTTAAAGGTAAAGTAACCGCATTTTTCAACAATGAGGCTTAACAACATTTTAATATTGTCAACCAAAACCTTTAAAATTCCCCCAAAATTGAAAATTCGTGCTAATAGTAACATCATTTTTTATTTTAGATGTCAAAATTATAATTTTTTTGAAACCTTTAAACCTTATAGCTAGTACCATTGCAACCAAAACCTTAAAATCTATTAGCCACCTATAAAAATTTGTCATATCAAACGGTGGCTAGATCTTTTCTAGCCTTCAAGAAACAATTCATTTCCAAATTGTGAGTTCTTGAAGTCTTAATGATGTCTCTTTTCCTTCATAAAACCTTCACTATTGTTTCCCTCATAACACTGAAAAAATCTGTTGTTTACTAATGTAAAAGACTACTGAAAAGTTCCATTTTCCCTCATTTTCCATTCTCCTTTTTTCCTTCTCCATTTCATCCAAAAAACTGTTCATTTACCTCTCATTCCCTTGAAACTCCCTTTAAACCTTTGAAAATTCCTTTGGAAGGTTTAAAAACCCCTTTTTCCCCTTCTACCGAAAGCCAAAAAAGCATTGAAAATCTTTCATTTTGGCCTAAAAAACCCATTTTTTTACTAAGGCTTTAAGCCCCTTTGGCCTTAGCCCCCAGCTCCTTTTTCTGCATAAAACTGGAGCCGTAACCCAAAGCTAAAACCCCATCATGCAATCGCAATCGGGGCATTCTTGTTTCCTTATTCGCATTTTCTGTTAAAAAACTCCAATGTGATTAAAGCCCTTTCCTTTAAAAGCCCCCGATCCCTTCGTTTCTTCACAAAACCATAGCCCCGCACTTGGGCACTAAAAAACCATAAAAACCCTTCCCAAAGCATAACTTTCCTTTGTATTTTATAAAAAACCCGACTTGCTTGGTTATTTCACATAACCGATAGTTCAAAGTTTTAAAGAATCTTGACCATTGATCTAAAAATGATCAATGATCATCGCAAGTCCACTTCGGGTCCCCCTTTTCTTCATATCCTTCAATTTTGCGATGAAATCAAACCTCAACCGTCAATCTGACCCTCCGATTCAACTGTCAATCCACAATCGCATCGCAAAAAACCTCTGTTCATTTCCCTCTCCCTCTTCCGATTGCGATCCTGCGATTCAATCTGGACTGTCGAATCCACAAGAACCGACGGCCCAGATTAATCACCCTCCGCCATGACCCTCCGACGATTAAATCCACCGTTTCATCTTGACCGTTGATCTCTCTAAGATCTAACGACCTGCGCTTAATCGCATTGGCCAATTCTCTTTTCACCTTCTTCTTTCCTCCGCCATTTGCGATCCTGTGATCGGATCTAGACCATCCATTTCATAGATCCCACAGTCCAGATCAAGCCCCTTTTCCCTTTCATATTTCATAAACCCGACAGTATAATTCTTCAGTGAATCTCCATCGTTGATCTCTGCAGATCAACGATCTACATTGCTCCCGATCTCTGCCCGATCCACTGCCTTCCTTTTCTTTCATCACCCCCAAATCAAATCTCCACCATCCGTTATTCAAATCCTACGGTCCATATTCAACCCGATAGGTCCAAATTCTTTGGGACCTACCTTCCCCCTCAATAAATCCTGACCGTCCATTCCTGTAATCCGTCGGTCCAGATCTAATCCTCCTTTGACCCTGGCCACCTTTTCTGCTTGAGCATCTTACCCTCCATCGCGTGCGATCCGCACCATTGGATCTGCGCCCATCCATTCGACAACTGTCATTGAGTTTCGCATTTTTTCTGCGCCAGAGGTTTAACGCCAAAAATAACGCGAAAAAAGTGGTTTTCCTGAGGACAAGTGGTGGGCGACGAAGTGTATCGCGTTTTTTTGGGAAATTTTGGAAACCGCCTCAAATCTGCGCGAAAACCATTATGGTTTTCCGCCAAACCACCTTTTGCCCCCCTCGCATTACATCCTCTCATTTGATCTCTGCCATCCGTTCTTTTAATCCGATGGCCTGGATTGCTTCTAGCCATAAATCCATCGCCCTCCACTATTCTTCCCAGAGATTTCATCAAAGGATATCCGCCGTCGATCTTTGTTAACTAATCTAATCCAATGGTCAAAATCCCTCTGCGTCCCCGAAATTTCATATAAGCCTTTTTCGCTGCCGAAAAAGGTTTTTCCTGATTTTCTTTACAATTTTCCTCCATTTTCATTACAACTCTTCCTCTCTGCATTGAAAACTCCCGATTAATCTCGGCCGTTGATCAATCTGATCTAAAGGCTCGGACTTAATCTAGCTCTCCTTTTACCCAACCGCCTCTACATTGACCCTAACAAGCAATCCTCGCCGTTGGATGCTTTCATCTAATGGCCACGCTCTAACCTAAACCTTTGAAGTAGTTTTAGCCCATCCACGTAGGATTTTATAACTTTTTGTGTATTTTTGCAAGTTGTAAAGCTTTTACATAGTTTCTTAAAAAGAAATCAAAGGTCGGGGATGACGATCCCCCAGGCCTTTATCCTTCAAGGAGATCATTTCTGCAGGGTTCCACATCTTGTTTTATCTGTGCCTCATGAGCATTGATGTCGTTATACAACCCTCTACGCACCTGCAACAACAATGAAAACACAGCAAACACCACAGACAAAGAGTATTAGTATTATAGCATAAAATCAAAGCAGAAGTGAAGAATTAAAGGTTTAAACCCAGTTTTGAAGGATTAAGGCATAAATTCAGCTCACCAAGAGCCTGATCCATAGATAAAGACATCATGAAGACCAGAAGACACAGAACTAAAGTGAATTAAAGGTGTTTTAGGGAAAGATAAAGAATTCTATCAGTTTGAGAAGCCTCCACTGCCACATCAGAGGCTAATTGAATCCTCTCTAGCTACCAAAAGCCACCTGCAGCCTCAAAGCATTCAAAGGAGGCCTAGTTATTGCCAGAACAGAAGATATTTTGCCTCAAGGCAGCTGAACAGTTATTTCAAATCAAAGGAATTTATTAAAACTGTCAGAAAAGTTATTACAAAGATAATAAAAGAGCCTTAAAGTCAACAAATTCTCCCAAGTAGCTCAATAACTTAATGAAAATCAAGTAATACAAAAGAAATATCAGAAATCTTCTCCATTGAGCCCCTCAAAGGCCGAGAAGAATTTATTGTATTAATTGAGCCTAGAGATCTTATTTTACATCCCACCTCCTCTTTTCTTCTATAAATACCTCTGTAGAAGATGAGACAAAGGTTGGTGTCGGAATATCTGTTGCATGTAAATATTTTTCTAAAGCTGCTGTAAGCTCTGTTTTTAATTGAAGATACCTAAGTTGAGATGAGCAGTTCGAAGTTGTAGAGACCCACTGGACTTGATGATTGTAACTGGTTTGAAGCATCAAATACAAGCTGATTTATGGGATCCTGGTCTATGTCAACGGTGATGTTTTTCTTATTGTAAATTGTTATTTTCTTTTTGTTTCCATTCTGTCCAACTTCTCTGATAAAGAACAACAATTATAGAGTTAGGATTTACTGTCAAAAGTACCCTTCTCTTACTGATAAGCTTTATCTGTATGTTTTCCTCCAATTGTGTATTTAGGAATGATTTAATACAGTCTAAGCAGTTAAGGAATATTGGCGTTCCCATGTCTTACTGTCTATATTTTAAACATTGTTCTTGAATTTTATTTTCAGTTTATGCTAAGTAAAATTGAACTAGGGAAGTATATGGTTAGCCCTGTCCTCTAGTCTCTTCTCCAAAGATTGTCTGAAAGTTTCCCTAAGAGTATGTTGAAAGCGGGCTAGGTTCAAATTCCTTACCTGATCTTAGACTATTCTTTGTTTATAATAAGTGTTGTCTTGATAAGTTTACTAATTAAAGAATGAACTAGGGAAGTCTATGGTTAGCCCTGTCCTCTAGTTTTCTTCTCCAACAGTTTCTTTGAAAAGTTTCCCTTTGAATATGCTGGAAGCAAGATAGGTTCAAAGTCCTTACTTGATCTTAAGCTATTCTATTTGTGTTTTAAATGTTTCCTATTGAAAGTGCATCGAAAGCAGGCTAGTTTCAAAGTGCTTACCTGATCTTAGATAACTTTTATGTCTTTCTCAAGTGTATGCCAAAATAAGGATAGTTTCAAAGTACTTACTTGATCTTAGGCTACTCTTTGTTCTTCATTTGTTTGATTTCCCTTCTTATTGTTTCATTTCGTTCCATAAAATCAACTTTAAAGAGATCCTTTGACATAGATGACTTGCCCCATGGACCACTCTTGAACCTTGATGTTTCAATTAAATCCTACTATGACTCTATAGCCCAATGGTTTGAAGTTGCTCCTTGCCTATCTTGTTAGTTGAATCATTCCTTCACTTTCATACACCTTCACCGTTCATTTAGACTTCCTTCACCTTCATTTATCTTAGCCCAACCAAAACAAACAAAACCTTGTTCCTCATAACTAGCCTAATATCACATTTCAAGCCTTAAAGATAAACCAATCTTTGCACTTATAGAGAGATCCCTCTCTAGATTCAGGAGAGCTAGATCCTAGAATCCCAAAGTGGTTCATATATTGCCTCTGCAGTTTTAGTCTTTCCAATCTACTAGAATTACAGGGAGCTAACAAAATCAACCCTTGAATCGAGTATATATGCTATGAGTTGCAACCGCTTTTTTGGGATATAATTGCATTTTTTTTAAATCATGGCCTCGATAGTTGGTACCCTTGATGCTAAAATCTAAAGATAAACCATCAAATATAAATGAGATATTATCAAAAACACTTAATTTAATTTTTAGGTTTCAAATCGCAAAATTGTAGACATCACTTAGAAACATAATATTGTTGTAAAAAAGAAAGAAAAGAAAAGAAAAAATCAAAATATAGAAAAAGGGGAAACCTCGACATAGATTAAAAAAAACATGTTTTTTTGAAATTATATACATAAGTGTGTGTGTGTGTGTGTGTGTGTGTGTGTGTGTTCCGCTCGAATTAAGGGTTGTTGTAATGAGGTTGTATGATAATTTTATTACCAAGTTTAGTACCATTGAGGGTTGCTCGAAAGAAATTAACTGCAATATTGGAGTATGTTATCACTTTGTAATTTCCCAAGGTTGTGAAGGAAACCTAGAGGTAACCACAAAATCACTTTGGAAGTTGTGATCTAGCCCTGCCAGCTTTAGAGAGGGATCTCTCTGTCATACTTAGATTTGTTTATTACGAGATATTAGGCTTCTTATGAAAGCTCAGAGTTTCGTTTTCGAATCGGTTTGGTTGGAATAGCAAGGGAAGGCCATTGGGAAATGGAGTCAAAATATTTTAAGATGATAAAATGCATAAATAATCAAGCATAAATGTAATAGGGAAAGGTATGCATACTATTGGATCCTTTAAATTTAGATAAAATGTAAGAGAAGAAATGAAATAGGTTCCATTAAGAAAAGAGAAATTAAAAATTCTTTAACTTAATATTAGAGGAAACCATTAAAAGCATCCACAACCAGAGTCAGAGTGTATATTTCAAAAAAAATTGTTCTTCAACTTTCTGTAAAATAATTAAGAAAAGAAACACATATGAAAATCGAGAAAACAGATTACAGTAAGAAGCACTTCACCAAATATATATGACACATGAATCTTGAAAAAACTTGTCTTGTATTACTGCAAAAGGTCACTTGAACTCAGTGAACATCCTTAGTCTCTCTCGGTACAAATCCCAACCTCTATTACTTCAAATTATGAAGTATTTATTCAAATTCTTCACCAGATATCTTGATTGGAAATATCAAGATTTATTACAAATATCGCCAAACTGTGTTACACAAATAGAACTAAAATATAGAACATTCAAAACTAATGAATCTACTTGGAACTAACTCTGTGGATTTATGGTGATAAAGAAGAGAAATTAAAATTTTATAGCAACTCTTATTTGATGAGGTGGCCTCCAAGTCACTAACTCTCTATGAGCTTTTTCCTCAAGAAATTATGAAAAATAGGGTCCAGTGACCCCTTTGAATATCTCAATCCAAGATAATTGTGCAAAACGTGAAAGAATTATTGTACATGAAGATATTTTTGAGATAAACCTCTCTCGGTTTCCCAAAATTATGCTCCAGTTTTTCACAATATTCTCTGCAAAAAGATGTCTAAAACATGACTTTGCACAGTCAGAAACATAGGCTGCGAAGATGGAAATGGATCTCTCATTCTGTAATACCTATGTAAAATATGAAGTAATTTATTGTACTTTAGCATCTTAGGAACACAAATATCCTCTAGTTTCCCAAGATTCGTCTCTGATTGACCAAAATATGTTCTACAAAATGATGACTAAAATAGGAAATTTCTGCAAAACATGCCTTCAAAGATTCATGAAAATATCCAAAACCATAATAGCTGTTAGAAAACTGAGAGAGGTTTTTGTAGATGGGTTTGTTCCAGAAAAAAACCACTTTCAGTTTTAAAAATTCATCGTCATTGTTTTGGAAACCATGATTAAAATAATTGTGGTGTATAGGAAAAAAACATTGTTTTAACTGGTCATGAAACATATATATGACGTGGAGGAAGGAGGTGACATGGAGGTGGGGGATGATGTGGAGGCACATGGTTGGCATAAATATTTGACGTGTGAGTGTGGAAGGAAGGTGCATGAATGGAACAGTAAGCAGGAGTGGGATCAGGCGGGAGGAGATATGTGGAAATAGGGGAGTGGAGGTGGAGCGGAAGTGGAGGGTGACGTAACCGGGAGTGCGGATTATGGCAAGAGTGGCGAAAAATTCTTTCAAAGGAGGAGAAAAATGGTTTGTGGTTTCATGGGGAGGTGAAATGATGAGCGCGTGCTAAATAACATGGAGCCCAAGAAGAGGAAACCACTTTTCAGACCCCCTCACTGATAACAGGATAACAAGTAGGGGGCCGAAAATGACTTCCAGTCATTGATCCAGGTGGGGTAGATCGTAGTTTTCAGATGATGCACAAGCCATAACACAAGCAGACCAAGACTTTTTGTCACTTTCAACTCCATAATAAAATTAAAAAAAAAAATACCAAGGACTTATTACAATTTATTTAATCACATTTAAATGATGTGATTGATTTAATATAAACATACTTAATTATCTACTAATGATGCATTTTGACTTGCAAGAATATTTTTTTAATTTTCTTAAGTTTTTGACCTTTTTTGGAAATAATTTAAAACATGGAATATTATTTTCAACATCTGAAATATAATAATCATCATCTATAATCAAGTGACCTTATAAAAATTTATAGGACCCTAACATAGGCTCCGATGGGGATGGCATCCTCCCTGTGAGGTGCCAAGAACACCGTAGACTAGTAGCATGATCTATTGGGTTGATCCCAACATTGCAACATGCTCTGTCATAAAACCTCTGTCACTGAAAATCTTGAAACTGAAATCAAAACCATTCTGAAAACTGAAATTCAAAACACTTGAACTGAAATATGAAATTGTAATCTGAAACTAAAACTTGAAAGAATGCTTGAAAATATTCTCAGGGGATTGAGATTATTTGCATAATGCTACATTCTCTACACTGTTCAAAATCATGTTGAACTAAACAATACAAAAATTCCAATGAAGCAAGTCCAGTAGTTTCTGAAACAACTGAACTTCTTGACTACTAGTTAGAAAAATCAAAAGGACAACTTGACTATTTTTCCACAAAATCAAAGCTATAACATGTAATGGAAACAATTGATGGATCTAGTACTTATAGTGAAAACATGGTTGAACACTTAAGTTTAAAAGAACCTCCATGTACTCTGATATAGGATCAATAAAAGCATGATTTATTATGTTACCTTTTAGGCCTTCAATGACCAGTCGATCATGGATGATTTCATCAATTGTATCCTCAAGTTTAAACCTGGATTCTAACTCTACATTTTCAGTATTGTACTTGAAAACATAATTCTCCTCAATATGAAAATCAAAAGGCAATACAATATCCTCTTGTTTTGGAGAAGGAATATTTTCCATGAATTGTTTAGGATATTGGAAATTATGACTGAATCTGAAAATCCAAAAGTTCAATACCCTTCTCAAATCTTTTAGGAACTAACTCAAGAAAACAAATTTTACCTTCAGGAGAGAAAATTTTCTCGATTTGAAACAACGAAAAACAATCATTAAAAAAAATTCATCACTTTGAAACTCTGCTAATGTATCCACGAATTATTTTAAAACTTCAAAAGATAGAGGACTGGCCACATACCATGTCATCTTGTTTAGCAACAAATCTAATCAATGCGTATTGGATTAGCCATAAGTGCTCTAAAATTCAGATTCTTTGATAGTGGAGGCACTCCAAAAATTTTGAATCTCTGGATACTTTGAATATGGAGTCTCAAGGTGAATGCTTCAGCCTTCTTATGTCTAATAATTGCTCACCATTAGTAATCAAATATGGAACTTGATAATATTTCCTGAGGATGATGAAACCTCGTCGCCAATTGAGTCGCCACTATGTTATCACTCTGTAATTTCCCAACGTTGTGATGGAAACCCATAGGTAACCACAAAACCACTCTTGAAGTTGGGATCTAGCTCTACCAGCTTCAGAGATGGATCTCTCTATCACAATTAGATTTGTTTATAACAAGATATTAGGCTAGTTATGAAAGCTCAAAGTTTGGTTTTTGAATTGGTTTGGCTGGAATAGCAAGGGAAGGCCATTAGGAAATGGATTTTGAAGTGTTTAAGATGATCAAAAGCATAAATAATCAAGCTTAAGTGCAACAGGGAAAGGTAGGCAACTACTGGATCCTTTAAATTTATATGAAATGTAAGAGAATAAATGAAATAGGTTCAATTAAGTAAAGAGAATTTAAGAATTCTTTAACTTAATATAATAGGAAAAGATTCAAATTATCCACATACAGAATCATAGTGTATCTTTTAACAAATTATTCTCTTCAACTTTCTGTAAAATAATTAGGAAATTAAACACATATGAAAACAGAGAAAACAAATTACAGTAAGAAGCACTTCCCCAAATAGAAATGACACATGAATCCTGAAACAACTTGTCTTGTATTACTGAAAAAGTTCACTTGAACTCAGTGAACAACCTCACAATGAATGGTAGTCTCTCTTAGTACAAAGTGGATGGATGGTGACGTAATCGAGAGTGCGGATTATGGCAGGAGCGACGAAAACTGCTTTCGGAGGGGGGGAACAACGGTTTATAGTTTCGTGAGGGGAGGGGGGGGTGGTGAAATGATGTAAGCACAAGGCCCAGGGAGAGGAAACCAATTTTCAACCCCCCCCCCCCCCAAGAAATAATGGGATAACAAGCAGGGGGGCCAAAAACAACTTCCCACCGTTGATCTAGGCGAGGTAGATCATAGTCATCAGATGATGCGCGAGCGATAACACAAACGGACCAAGACTTTTTGTCACTTTCAACTCCATAATAAAATAAAAAAAATAGTTCTAAGGCCTTATTACAATTTATTTAATAACATTCAAATGATGTGACTAATTTAATTTAAACATACTTAATTATTTTCTAATGCTACATTTCGACTTGCAAGCATATTTTTTTATTTTTCTTAAGGTTTTGATATTTTTGGAAATAATCTACCACATGGAATATTATTTTCAACATCTGAAATATAATAATCATCAACTATAATCAAGTGACCCTGTAAAAATTTATATGACCCTAATAGAGTCAAGAAAGGGTGTCCCTTGTCCCTCACTCTTTTTGGTGTAAGCATTGATAAGCTACAAGATTGTTTGGTGATGGCTGTGTGTTATATCCTTTGTATAATTATCTGTGTTTGGACCCTAGTTCCTAATGAGGGTTTTGACCCCCCTATATAAGTGTCACAGTAGGGGGTCCACAGAGGGGGGGGGGGGATATTTTATGGATCCCCCACCCCCCAACTTGATAGCGGATTTCAGGGGCAATTCCCTCGAAGCAAATTCTTGCAAATTTTGTCTTGTAAAATATTGCAATTTCATAGTCAATATTAATTTTTCATCATTAGGTCACATATTTGATGGTAGGATTTAAGTTATGGATTTTTTCCTTAGAAGGAAACCCTCTTTTAACAGGTAATTGTATAGTAGCTATGTATTCTTTGAGAGATATAGAAAACTTAGTCTAGTTTTCTTGGTTTTGGGTTTCTAGGGTAAAATCTATATGCAAATTGTGTGCAAGTTCTATTGAATCTATTTTGTTTTATATTGAGAATATGTTTGCAATAATTACGTGTGCAGGGTTTAAACCTTCATTTACAATCATAACATATTTGTGATGTAGCATAGGTAGTCGAATACTATGACCTGTGAGCTCTAAATTGAGACCCCCCCACCTTTGTGCGTTAGCGGTGAAATCTCGTGGGAATTTTTGAATCCAATTTACTATTCTCTATGGTCAGACCTTGTGGGGCCCATGAACTCCACCTCATTAGAAAACTGTGACCCTATAATTATTGTACGCGACATGGGTGGAGTCTGGTGGACACTGTGAAATTCAAATCAGTGTGTAACATGGGAGGAGTTTGGTGGAGACTATAAATGTCCAATTTCTACTATCGTGAACTGCGGTGTAATACCGCTTCCCTAGCCCAGGATTACTCGCGGCCCTATTGGATATACAATACCTTGACAACAAATTTTTAGGGTTAATCTCTTTAATCTCCCACTAATACTATTAAATATGTATTTACTAAAATTCTTGGTTGTTAAGGGTAGAACCTAGTTAATACTTTATGAGGGCTAACATGATGGGTGTAGAAAGAAACGAGGGTGAAGAAATAATATGTCAAGTTATCAAAGCCTTAGGCCCAACGATTTTATGGATGAAGCATGGATAGTGGGTTGATGACAAGCTAGTTATCAGGTTCTGATAGTTGATAACATTGGCCCTTGATCAATGAAGAATTCCACACAATCTTGGTGTGATTGTTGGGATTATAAACAATTATGCATAGGGGTTCATGACAAACCCAAATTTTCCTACATGCTAGGTCTTTTCTCACTCGAACTTTGATGAATATTCAATCAATAGGGTTTTATTTGATACTCCTTATGGACATATCGATCCTCCCATGGGGATTTTATATTCCTATAGCCAATATTTGTTGGGAAACTTATCAACAATATTACATCCTTCATTCATACTATATTGTAGTTTCCCTTTCCAGCATGAGCATTGTTTCACTCAAATATCACACTCTCAATCTAGAGATTAATAGATAATGCATAGGATTCGATTATGGCATCAAAGGAAACCCAGGAGGGGGAAACTCAATTGGTGATTTTCATGATATGAAGTACTATGTAAACTAAGATATTCAATGTTCAAATCCCCCGTGGGTTAAGCCAAAAAAAAACAAATTTATTGCATCAAAGGCCTCACATACACATTCTTATTAAAGGAAGCACACACATTATTGTATTAATCATTTTGTCATCCTATTTTGAATAAATACATTCACCTCACTTCCAATGCACAAATATATATCTGCACCACAATAGATAAATACTTTCACAAATAAATATGCATAAAAAAATGCACTTTATTAATCAAAACAAATGTGCAAAAACTTCTTCGGCTAATTTCAAAATGTGGGCATACTCTACCCTGACCTCGCTTAATCTACCTCCTATTTTCTTTGTCCTACTTGTGAACTGTTTGATTTCTTGTTGTCTATCTTCCTATTCTGCTACCTACTTTTTTCTCCTTTTCTATACATACTTAAGGTAGAAAATATCCTAATATAGCAAATGTTATTTGAAAATATTCCCCAACTCCTAGAAGCTTCTCAACACCTCAGATTAACATTTGTCACCTTTACAATGGGACACAAGGCAAAAAGTGTTAGCTCATCAAACTCCTAACAAACTATATTCTTTCTAGAACTAGGATACTTGTATTTATATTAAAATTTTATTTGAGGGAAATATATCTCCCTTGGAAAATTTCATGACCCTCTTGGGTCTAGGAAAAATGGTTTCCTATGGGGTTGATGCTCCTACATTAAAATATCCATGTGGAAAATTGTATGAACTCCTGGTCATATATCTTAACTTTGTTCTATTCCTCTGGGATCCCAAACTCTGTGTTGTTGATGTACACATGGTTGTCGCAATTATTTTTCTATTGTCTTCACTTTTCTAGGATCCCATACCTTTCTTTGTTGCTTCCTTCTTGCTTTGTTGGTGCAACCCATTTCATCCAAAAACATTTTCATGCTAGTTGTATACTCTTTTTAGTGGATCCTAAAGTACATAAATACCTTGACCTATTCCTTGGTCATTATTGTCCCCATTCTGCCATCATTATGCAAAGGTTTCTTTTCAACCTTTTTCCTATATCTGTCATAAGCCACTCGATCTACTAAATTTTTTTCTCTTCCTTATGTTGTCAAAAACTTATTTTAACATTACTAATCAGAATAATTTGGAAAATCGTTATATTCACATACTATTTTTTCAAAAAAATCATTGCTCCTATGCACCATTGATTGGGTGCCTCATCCTTTCCATGTCCTTGAACTACTATTTCATTTTCAGCAAGCTTCATGTTTGTAACAAGACAGGGTTGTACATCTCATTTTAAGATATTGATTACAATACCTTTTAGCCATGTCAAAATGATCTTAGATTTTTGCTTGCTTTTCAAAATCTCCTAGTTTCCCTTCCCTTTCCCTTCCCTTTCTTGAAATTCCTTTTCTTTCAGGATGCCCTTTGATGTTGGTTTCTTCTTTTCTTGAGGGGGATAAATTTTGTCCTTCTCTCCCTGGATATACTTTGGTTTCTTGAAACTTTGCATAATCTCTATTTTTTTCTGACGCCTAAGGTTACATAGCTTCCTCTAGATTTCCCCTTCATCATATTCCTCATCATCTTTAATTTCCAGAAGATATTTGATTCCTTTCATGCTACATTCATGATTTTGTATGCTCAACCTCTTTGCTTCCATGGCATATTGTAAAATCCACTCTACATGTCTAGTTCTAGAAATACACAATGTGTTTGGATGCTTCTTCCCTTTCCACTCAATGGAATATATATCTCCATAAACAACATCCTGGTTTCTACCTTGAGTTTCTATGTCTCTTAAGACAATCTCCTCATGCACCAAAAATGTGGATGGTTGTCCAATTCCTTTACTTTATTTATCATATGAATTCCTCATTTGTTGTTGGAACTTCCTCAAATGAAAGTTATATTCCTCAACACAAAGTACATTAGCAAAATTCAACTCTTCTTCCTAAAATAAGATTCCATTCTCATGAGACAAACTTGTCTCATACTCATTCTTCTCATATTCTACTGACAACTTTCATTTCTCTTTGCCTACACACTTATCCATAATCTCAACAATCCTTTCAAAATAGTCAAATGGTTTAGGCATCTCAGCATCTTCATGCTCCTTACCTTCATTCCTCAAATAAGTTTCTTCAAACCTTAAATTGTCCAATTAATCCTTTTTAAATTTCAATTTCTTTCCAAACTTTGTAAATTTCAATTCCTTTTCATATTGTTACAACATTGTATTTGAATGTTGTTCCTTCGCCTTTATGGGGTTATCCTCACAATGCAATCCATCATCCTTGCTTCTTTTTGTTACAACTTTTAGTACCTATTCTTCTCCACCTTCTGCATGGATGCTCTTATTTCTTATCATGGATTCCCTTGTTAATTGTCTGTAGGGCTTCCTTTGAGTTATCTCAGGAAAAAATTTCATTTTTCACTATTTCAACTTTTGAGAAGAAACTCCTATGCCTTCTTTTGACTTTTAAACAATATTTAAGGATTTTTTATCCTCTACTGAATTTTTTTTCCCTTCACTTAATTGGAGCAATTTTGCCTTATCCCTTGTATTTTTAGTAGTTTCTCCATCCTCATGTCCTGCAAACAATTTTTTAGCTTTGGAAACATGAATCCTTCTAACTGCTTTTACTATCATCATCATGAATTCCCATTTTTTTGTATGGATATTCTTTTGGTTGCCTTTATGAGACAATATTGGCTCATTATTACACGTCATTTTTTCACCATGACATTTGACGATCAATATGGATCTATCACCATCTGTAATCATGCTTCCTTAGAAGAAAACATTTATATTCCTTAACCAGGTCTTGGAAACTGGGAAAATAGATATTAAATACTCTTAAAGATGGCATGGGCACTTTTTACGATCACTTACTGCCCATGTCCGGATATTACTAAGCTTACCTGCAGACTTTTGCGCTCTGTTTCCCGTTAAAAATTGTGCACCCCATTTAAAGTAAATTAAAGGTGAAAAGTAACTTCTAGAAGCATAGTTGGGGGCATATTATTCCAACTAAAAGCCTCTTGAGTCCCGCCAGTTCAAGATAAATCCCTCCAATTATGGAGCTTATCCCCTTGGATCAAGGAACTCTAATGCCCTCATTTATGGATCACATCACTCTATTGTTGGATCTAAAACCTCCTCAGTTTCTCCTATAAATTGAGCTAAAACTCCAGGGTTAGGGGGTTCACTTATGATAATCTTATGCTGGTCATTATAGAGTGGAAAGCTTGTTAAACCAAGGAGGAAGATTGGGAAGGCATATAGGAGGAATTTGTATGACATCAATGCTTGGTTGTAATATTTCTCTTTATATTCTTGAGTAATACATTTGGATACTTTTTCTCATTGTGTTGTTTTCAGATTCATTAAAACAATTACAATTCTTAATCTCCTAGACCATTAAGCTAAGCTAGTATTTGAATTATTACATATTGAAGATTCTTATGTTTCTTTGTGTGTTTTTTATTGCAGGTTTCTTCTCAGCATTGAAGGACTTCTTCAGGATAAAAGACAAGGTCTTCAACAAACATCTTGTTGAAAGCTAAGAGCATTGTCCTCTATTTTCTAGTTTTGATAATTTGAATGATAATAGATTAGGGAAATATATATTCTTATGTATGTTTGTTTCTAGTTATCTATTGGGATAGTAGGGAGATCTCCCTTTTTCGAAAAAGGGATTTATCTGAGTAGCAAATTGGCAACTCCTTTGGGGAAATACTTAGTTTTTCTTTGTTCTTTTTGGTTTAGCTCTCCGATTTTTCTAATTTGAGTATGTCTAAGTGTTGTTGTGTTTATGAATTTTTAGACCCTTCGAATTAGAACGCCTTGTGTTTATTTCTTTAATGTAGTGCGCATGTGCACTGGTTTTCACTGACTACCTGCGCACTCGTTGAGAATTTAAAAAAAAATGAATTTTCTCTCTCTCAGAATCTGATGATTAATTTCTAGAGGTTCAATCTGACTTATACCAACCCTTAGAGTCTTTTTGTGAACTCATCTTAGTTGATAGGGTGTTTAGAACTTCCTTTTTTTAGAAATTCTTACTTTTATTTCCTTTGGTCATTACTTCAAGGTTTGTCTTGGTTTCTTAACAATTTTTGCATCTTTCTAAATTGTGTCTGAGTTTTAATCGCCTTTGAGTGTTAGTAATTTTTACCTTTGGAATTTTCACCCAATTTTTGAAACTTACAATTGATTGATTACTTACATTACATTAGTGAAGGAAAATAGCCTTTTTGTTCTTTCGATAATTTGGAATAATCTTTTTTTTGAGAATTATCTTGAATAGATTATATTTTCATAGTTATAATTCTCATTTTCAAGATATGAACAAAAGGTGTGCATAGATTATATTTGCATAATTTTCAAGTGAATTGTGCATAGATTAAAATTGCTTAGTTTACATTCTGGAAAAGACAACCGTAGATTTAGATCAGTTTCTTTAATTGTCTTTATGAGGGAAATCACTTACCTTTACAAGTTTTGTGTTTTGAGATTGTTGGTTTTTCTATCTATCGAAAATAGTATTTCGCTTATGGAATTGGTTTTGTGTATCTCTTTTCTTTCAGTGAATCTCATCATATATTCATTTATGCAAATTGTGAAGAGTTATTTCATTGATTTAAAAGATAGGTTCTCTCATTTAAAGATAGTCCCAATTTGAATTTACACGTTTTTATGCTTGTTTTAGAACATAAAAATATAAAAAAATTGCTTTGAATTGATTAGAGTTAGTATTTTCTTGCTAAAAATTAGTGCATTAGAGAATTTGTTATATTTTCTCTTATTTATAAAAATTTTCATTGTTGGAAGTGAATGGAACCTCTCTCCTTACTTTAGTTAGGATTCATCGAAGTGAAAATATTACATTATCATATTCGGTTGCTTTTAGTTTTAGGTCAGGTCATAACACCACTGGTTTCATATCCATTTACCCTTTCAGTAAGCAACAACCTAATCAATACAATTCTTAATAAAATTAATCTAGATATTTTTATATTTTCTAGGGCTCATTCCACCAATCTAGCTCAGGATTAGAGCTTCCGAATAGGGAGTAATTAATTTTCCAAAGCATATAAAGAAACAAATAGCATCTTGTGGTAGGGAAAAACCCAATAGTTGCAATTTTTCTCTAGGAAGCTCTTCTTAAAATAGTCAAGCACGAGGTCATGTCGGACCTAGTGGAGTAATCACACCTACTTCATCGGTAAAGATAGAATATGTGCACGTATTACAAATGGTAAACCTCAGATTAACCATTGTCGAGGAGCCTAGGTTCACTTGTTAGTAAACCTTGTATTTACCATGTCGAGGAAATTTCAAGGGGATTGAGCTTTAATACTCTTCCATTGTGTGTATATCGGGCCATAGACTATTCCCCCATTTTGAATTGTCTCAGTTGGTAACCTTAGTGGCTATAATCTTAGTATTTTTGTGACTGTGGAGGGAAGGTCCTACTATACCTGGAGCAGACATTGACTAAACTCACTTGGACTTTCTGGAGGGTAGTCTTCACTTCGAGATGGCATAGTGGAGTTGCTTGCACCAGACAGTTTCATTAAGAAGGTTGTCAGAGTAACTGATTCCATCCGCTAATTTTTCACATTTATCTCTGTGACATTGGATTTCATCACCAACTAGTGATTTCGATGTGAAAACAAACTGTTTATGTGTGGTTTGACTCCTAGATTTGATAGTGGATGTTCATTTGTTTTTTTTACTTTTTAGAGACCTTAGGTGTGGATTGTGAATTTGAATTGTTAATATTGTTAATAAAATTCACTAAAGCTGAAACTAATGGCAATAGTTCCAGAATTCACCAACCAAGGAATCCTTATTAACGAGAATCCTAGTCCTTTTCCTTTCTTTGGAAATGTTGATCCTCCTTATATGGCTACATTTTCATTACCTCGATTTACCATAGGTTTACCGGTATGGTTATTTTCAACTTCGTTGGCCTCAAATACTCAAATTGTTCCACCTCAACCAGATGCTTCACCATAATAGAGTTCACCATGTCAACATCACCAACCTCATGTCGACTCTATACCTTCTTCACCCAACATGTCTTCCTCCATTTCTTCTTCTTCGCTTGGTAAAATCCTTGATGCTAGTAACCTGGTGGCTAAGAGGAAGAAGAAAGGTAAGAAGAAAAAAAATAAAGATAAGTGGAAGTTAACCAACCAACCATGGATGTAAGTATTGTTAATGTTTAAAAAGCTCCAACATGCATCGTAAGCCCAAATACCCTTGCAAGATTTGTAAGGGTAACCACTTCCTTATCAATTGTCTTGGTATTCCTAAGGTCTTGGAAGTATGGTTAGAAAAATCCTATCAACTTACTGGTGATCCATCAACTAGTGATTGTCAGGTTCCTGGGAAAAAGGGTAAAGTTGGGTTTCATTGTAGGTTATGCAAAGGGAGTCATCAAAATCATATTTTCCCTCACATGGATGAAGCCTCAAAATTATTAGAAAACCTTACTGTTCCATAGAAACAACTTCCAACTAGTTACCGTAAAAATTTTCCCAACCTACCATTTGTTGACGATGCCATTGATCTAATGCCAAGTTCAATCAATCCCACTCTTCCATTGGAAAGTGAAACGCATATCACTCAGGTTGATGATCCATTAGTTGATCAAGTGGTCGACTCGATTTAAAATTTGATCGATCCCACTCTCCCTATAGAGAGTGAAATTCATACTGCTCATGTTCTTCTTTTAACTTTAGATTCTTCCACAAAAGGGGGAATTTCACCTGTTTCTATAGAACTCCCTCCAAGTACTGAGGTATTTTCCTTTAATTGGAATACACTGATAGAGCCTCGGCTTCCTTCTTCCATCCCTTTCCAAATCATTGTGAAGGCTTGCGGTAATAATGTGTGGCGCACAAATGTAGATGAGGGTGCTAATGTTATTATTTTATGCTCAACTTCTTGGAAATCTTTGGGTTCCCCTCAGATTGTGTTTGTTACACAAAATCTATTAGCTTTTAACATAACCAGTAGTGAACCTTTAGGGATCCTTCCTACATTTCTTATTTCCTTGGAAGGTAAAACTATTTATATTGATCTTATAGTAGTCCACGGCCCCTTGGATTTCAACTACGAACCATCTGAAACCCTTGAATTTTCCTTATACAAAAGTGGTATCCAACACACCACGAGTTAATTATGTGGCAGCCTATCCCATGCATTCAGTTACTGATGTAAGTGAGCCTCTCATTGTTTTCTCAACTTCTTTTTACTTAGATCTAGTAATTGACATGGTGGGCCCTATGGGGGTATTTTAACACGATGTTCTTATCCCCATTGAGTCCATTGACATGTGTTCCTTCCATAGAACTATTTTTCCATCTGATGAAGACCTCTTGGAAGTCTTTCTCGTGGTGTGTTCCTTGACATGTGTTTCGTCCAGTTGGAAACCATGATCAAGATCATATCAGGATAGTTATTTTACTGTGTCAACATCGTTAAAAAATGAAACATGTTTCCATAAGGATATTTCTTTTACTAAGTCAACCTCGTTAAAGAATTCCATGAGGATAGTTCTTTTACTATGTCAACCTTATTAAAAAATGAAATAGATCCCATGATGATAGTTCCTTTTACTGTGTTAACCTCGTTAAAAAATGAAACATGTCATCAAGAGGATGGTTCTTTTACTGTGTCAACCTCATTGAAAAATGAAACAGATTCCCATGAGGATGGTTCTTTTACTATGTCAACCACGTTAAAAAAAGAAATAGGTCCTTATGAGCATATCTCTTCTCCTGTGTCAAGATCGTTAAAAAATAAAACAAATCCTCCCCTAATTGAGTCAAGTCTTTGACTATATCTTGTAAATATCAAGTCAAGTTTTTCATATGATTTCATAAATCAACCTTCATTCCATCTAGCTATTAGTAACTAGTAGTCTACTTAGGTGAATGAAATGAAGCTTGGGGGGCATGTGCCCTTGTAGGTTATGCTTCAAGGTGCATTGAAACTTATCTCAAGCACAGTTTTCTCTATTTCAAGCTTGTGTAAAATTGAAACCACTTTCAAGAATAGTTTTCCTTTGTTTCAAGCTTGTATTTAAATGAAATGTATCTCGAGTACATTTCGATTATTATTTTCAAAACTCGTTAAAATCATGAAAATCTCGAGATTATTTTGCTATCTTTCATTCTCATAAAACACATGAAAATGTCAATTTTTTTCCTTCTTTTCCTGGTCATTAATTAAATTGAAAGTTAGAAATATGAGTACATTTTATCACTTTTTCGAAATCATTAAAACTTACGAAAAAGAGAAACCATGGAGTTCTCTTTTAAGCCATTTTCAAACTCTCTAAACATGAAAATATTGTTGAGCACGTGACTACTCGAACTCGTTAAAACAAATGAACAATCGTCTACACAATATAAGTTTACCCCTTTTCCAGACTGAACTAGACTAACTACAAAAAAGGTATATGTTGACTAAGCATGTTCAATAGAGTTCTCTCAAACATTATTTTATCCATTTTCGAGTTTGAGAGACTAAATTTACAAAAAATAACACTATGGAGTTTACATATGTTTTTCTTCTGACTCCTTAAAATTGAAAATCAATGAGTTCATCCTATGTTGAACTTGTTAAAATTAAACAGTACATGACTCATCGATCACAATGGGACCGGACCACTCCTTCCTAGGGTTCGTTAAAATTACTAAGGTGGTCTCATCCGAAGGATGAGCTAACAAAAAAATAAATTTTTATCCTCCTCAAGCTTGAAAAAAAGAAATAGGTACTTGTCAGTAATGGTGGGGGGGGTGGCGGGGAATTGAAAAAAAGAATCCATATTTTAAACTTTTTTTAGAAGCAGCATGTCACTCTTGAACACAACACTTTGTCACACTCATATCTGGGTTGGGTAATCCTTTTGTCTTACATTTAATAGAACATCATTGAAATTCTTCAGTTGGTTTTGGGTATTATATTTAAGTCAAATTTTGCCAATTCATTTACAGTGTCGTTCTGTTTTCAAGAGAAAGTTCAACTTCAATTCATTTTTCATTGCAAATATTTGTCTCCATTCGCGTTCACCATCCCTGAGTTAATCCTTGCAAAATATTTTTTCAAAACTTTACATAATGGTTTCGTGTCATGGGCCCTCCTGCGACAAATCACTTCCTATTTACTTCAACTCATTATCTAGGAAGTTGATTTGGAAATATTATCAATACCCTGAAATCTGCATGCCTTGATGGCAGGTTTCTCACCTTCGACGACATGTTTTCATTATTGGAATTCGATTGAAAAACTATATGAGTGTTCAACTACAAATCATTCATTCACATTTCATAGACTGTATTGAGGTACTTTGAGAGCCATTTTCATTATTTTTGGTTTCTGTAACACTTGTTAATGGTTTTCGTCATTGACCAGTAATCAAGTAGTTTCTACCATGTTCGACTTCGAAACAATCAATCAGATGGTTAGATTCGTACTAGTTCGAGAAATGAAGATCAATACCTTGGACTAGTTTCAACCATCTAGGCTGCGAGGAGTTATGTATTCATTTTTTAGTAAACTAATTCTTAATAGATGGTTGCATCCATACTGAGTTTACTATTGACGTAACTCTAGGTCACTTATGTACCAGCACATATAGTTAGTTTTTCTCTAACTAAGGGGATGTCTACCTCAATGATGATTATTTATTTGCATTGAATGTTTCTTACACGTTTTCGACCGATGTCTCCAATCCAATCCTTTATATGATAAAGCAACTCACTCTTCTGAAATATTTTCTTAGACTTCGCACTTTAGGGGGCATTATGTTACACATCATTTTGTCACCGTGACATTTGACGGTTAATATGGATCTATTACCATCCATAATAATGCTTCCTTAGAAGTTAAACATGTATATTCCTTAACCAAGTCTTGGAAACTGGGAAAAGAGCTCTTAAATACTCTTAAATGTGCTCTACGCACTTTTGCGATCACTTCCTATGCTTGCGCAAATATTACTAAGATTACCTGCAAACTTCTGCAACTCTGTTTCCCGTTAAGACCTGTGCAACCCATATAAAGTAAAGTAAAGATGAAAATTAACTTCTAGAAGCATAGTTGGGCGCATATTCTTCCAACTAAAATCCTCTGAGTCACACCAGTTCGAGCTAAATCCCTCCAATCATGGAGCTTATCCCCTTGGATAAAGGAACCCTCATCCCCTCATTTATGGATCGCATCCCTCTATTGGTGGATCTAAAACCTCCTTAGTTTCTCTTATAAATTGAGCTGAAACTTCAACGTTAGGGGTTTCTCTTCTCAGCATTGAAGGACTTCTTCAGGACAAAAGGAAAGTTCTTCAACAAACATCTCGTTGAAAGGTAGGAGCATTATCCTCTCTTTTCTGATAATCCAAAAGCTAATAGCTTAAATAAAGAGATATTCTTATGTATATTTGTTTCTAGTTATCTGTTGGGATACCATAGAGATCGCTCTTGTCCACAAGATGGATTTATCCAGGTAACACTCATCTTCCATTATGACAAGTTTTATGTCTTGTAATTTTCCAATGACTTGGAAAGGAACACATTCATCTCCCTTCTATTCTCATGACAGTTTTGGATGATTTTCCACCTTCATCATTCTTATGATCTATGGCCATACACAAAATATCAGTTTCAAAATCATAAGGTTCCCTAGCCTTTACTTTCGATCCTCATGCTACTATGAAATCTTCACATAGTCCATGAGACCTTCCATTAGTCTCCTCTTATCATCTTCACTAAGGAATGATCATTGTTCTGGTTAACAATAATGAACTCTCTCCTCCTCATACTCAGCTGCTTTCAGTTCTTCATTGTTGAACGAAGCACTCAACAGGCTCCCCAAATACTTTGTTAGCTTCCCAACATATAGCTTCCTAAAAAACCATTGTGCCTTCTTCTTCAGAATCCATCTGCATCTCTGGTCTTCATTCTCCATATCTCTAAGTAGCATACTTTTTACACTAATCCTTTCCTTTAACTCAACCATTTCCTTGGAAAACTCCTCATCACTCATCTTTATGTGGCTTCCTTCTGAACCCTTAAAATGACTATTCATGGTCACTTCTTTCTCTTTCTCTATGAGCTTCTTCCTGCTCATTGTGATCTACAAACAAGCCTCACAATTCACCTCACCAAAATTCTCTCCTCTGGAAGGTCTTTTAGTATCATGGATTCCCTTCCTCTGGAACCTCTTGAGCCTCCTATTCTCCTTTGGTTATTACACTTTTCTCACCTCTCTATTGAACTTCACTTGTTCTCTTGAGGAAATCCTTTATCCTCTTCACCCTCCCAACCTTAACTGTAACATTTCTCTCTCTTTGCAACTCCTTTGCTACAAGGGTTCTTTAGCACAACCTTCATCCCTTTCACTGCTACCTACAATCACTAATCCATCTACTAGATAAACATAAAATTTCAAGCACCAGAGTTAATTGCTATGTCTTATCAACACTGAGCTCCACAATTATTCTTCACTCCTTGCTTCAATATGCTTAGAATACAATCCTACAATTCTACTTATTGCTTGGTTGGGAATTTCCTCAATTTTCCCAGTCCCAGTTCCTTATTTTTCTATTTCTTTCTTTAGTATTTAATAAAAAATTCCTCTTATTCTCTTGTGCCTATGTTTTTCTGCTACTCTTCCACAATGATTCTTTCTCTCCCTAATTATTTTCTACTCCACAAGTAGCCTCTTTAGTTTATTTTATCACTGGTTGCAAATTTTCTTTACACAAAAATAAGTTTTTAGCTTTCAATAAGAAAAAAAATCCCATGCTCTGATATCAATTGGAGCAACATAGGTGGTCAGATCCTATGACTCTAAGCTCCACACTACAAGTCCCCACCTCTATATAGTACGAGAGAAATATCGTGGGAACTGTGAGCTCCATTTTAATTCACTTTGTGGTCAGTTCCTATGGGGACCACGAACTCCACCCCGTCAGAGAATTGTGAGCCTCAAATTACTGTGAGTGGCATGGGTGGAAACTCGTGGAGAACACAAACTTCAAATCTGCAAGTGATATGGGTGGAGTTTGGTGGGGACCATGCACTTCCGATTTTTACTGCAACATATCGTTGTCTAAATCCACTTTCCCAACCCATGATCACTCTTCACCCTCCTATATTTACAACAAATTGAAAACTAATTTCTTGGGCTAAGCTCTTTAATCTCCCATTAATACTGCTAAATTTGAATTTACTAGAGTTCTTAGCCCTTAGGGGTAGAGGTTAATACCATTAGACGGCTGGCCTAATTTTCGTATACAATGAGGGTGAGGCAAGAGTAGGCTAGGTTATCGAAGTGTCATACCTAATGACTTGATGGACGTAGTATAGATAGTGGGTTGATGGAAGTATGGTTATCAAATTCTAATGAATGATAATGTAGGCCCTCGATTAATGACAAATTTCACTTAAACCTTGTGTGACTATTGGGATTGTAAAATAATGTGCATAATGGGTCATGATGAACCTCGATTTTCCTACATGCCAGGTCTTCGCTCACCCAAAATCCAATGGTTATTCAATCAACAGGGTTTTGATTTATACTCCTCATGGATGTTTCAATCCTCCTACAAGGATTTCATATTTCTAAGACCAATATTTTCTAAAAAACTTACCAACCATTGAACCTCCTTCATTCATACTATATTTCTTTGTAGATCCCCTTTCCAGTGCGAGCATTGTTTCACTCAAATGTCACACTCTCCATATGGATATTAATACACATGATGCAAAGGATTTGATTATGGAATCAAATGCCTCACATACACATTCCTATTACAAGAAACACACAAATTCATGTATCATTCATTTTGTCATCCTCATTTGAATAAATACATTCACATCACTTCAAACGCACGGATATAGATAACCATCACAATAAAAATAGGTTTTCACACATACCAATCCATATAAAAATTCTCTTCATTAATGAAAACAAATATCTGACTCAGCAAAATTACCAAAGATGGGATTGAAGTGAATTCATAGCCATTCGACTCAACAAAATCTAATATAAAAATGAATCATGTTTCTTTCACAATTTGAGAAATTATACCTTCAAATGATAATGAATCCGAGGCGCTTGTGGTATATTAAATTTTGTGGGATTTAGAACCAAGGTAAGAAGCATGTCTATATGTACTTTATTTTTATACATAAATCAAGCATGACTGGAGGAAAAATATCATCATGGTACTCTTTTCCTTCTCTGACGCATTCTTGGAGGAAAAATATCATCTAAATATAGTATATTGCATCACAATAATGATAAAGGTACAAGAAAACACTTCAAAAATAATTGGCAGAGTTCTGGCGGCAAAGGAGATTGATGAACTCTAATGACGTTAACTTACAATTACCATTCAGGTCCATGATGCCCCTGTGAGTGTCTTTCACCCACTCCGAGAGCAAAGAGCTCTATACAAAGGAAAATAAAAAATTGATAACACAACCCAAAAAAGAACACTCTAGTCTCTGTACAGTTATAACCCTGCCCCAGAAAAGTTGATCCATGTACATTTACAACCTCCCCAAAAAGCAGACCTCTTATTACAAAACCTTTGAAATGTTGGATGCAATTCACAACCTCATCTTTCCATAATTTAGTCCAGCCCACATGTAGTGGGATAGATCTTTTGAGGGCAACAGTTATTGCAGCACTAACCAATGATTTTGGCCAACATTTTCTCCCCTCCTTTTAAGGGCCATGGGGAATGCCAGAATTGATATGGTTACAACAACAAATACCTATATTTTTATGGCCCTCAATTTTTGCAGAAGACTCACCATTTTTTCTTGGGGCATACCATTGACAGGCCCTGCCTTAGGCACACAAAAATATCAAACTTGCTTACACTCCATTATCCTGATTCGAAGTTTTCCTTCATAGGAATTCCAATGAAGCACCGAAAGAGAAGTAGTACATGATCCAAATGAGTTCGTAAGGCTTCTTATAAGCTGCACCTTTTATTTTTCTTTTGGGTGGGATTTTTGAAGAAAATAAAACTAGAAAGGGAGAAACCAAAGCAATTTGCTACATTTTCGATCGTCTGTAATGGGATCGGGAGCGTGTCACAATTAGATATTTTTCTTCAAAATATCTGAAAGGCCATTCAAAGATTTTAAAGGGCACTTTGCAAAGCGAGAAATTGATTGAAAGCTTGGACATCCTTTACTCCACTAGGCCAGAAAGTATGAAATAAAACTCGAAAAGGAAGCACCCAAACTAATTTGTTAAATTTTCGACATTTGCATTGGGAATCTGTCATAATTAGTTTTTTTTTGTTATGTTTTTCTTTCAAATATTTGAAAGGCCGCCTTGCAGGGCGAGCAGGTGATTAAAACCTTGGTTGCCTTTTACTACAAGGGGTTCTTGTGAACAACATTCACATGTTGCATAACATCACTCTCACATCTTCAAAATTTCTCTTTACAGGTCATGATCCTGATTCGCAGATTGCCTTCACCAAAATTCTAGAAAGCAACACAAGCGAAAGTTTAAAGTTATTATAATAATATACTTAATATGGATTAGTATGATTCAACATCTTATTTGGAGAATTGAATATGAGTGGGGAGAATAACAATTATTTATCTCAACCACTTGAAATAAACCCACTTGACATCATAAAAAATTATATATAAAAAATAATAAACATTCTAAATAACAACAAAAAAATATATCAAGACTAAAGCAAAGAATACAAACATTGCATATCGCATAACATTGCATTTAAAACTGTTGATATTAAAATGTAAGGCGAAATGACCTTTTTCACAACCATTTTTCTAGTTAATTTTAATCAAAATCGAACAATTTTTTTAAAAAACTTCAGTTTAAATTATAATAAATCTTTCGGGAAATCACATAAAAAATTATAGAACCGACTTGTTTCGAACTACTGAATGTAGTTCATTAGGATAATGAAGACTAAGTGATCATATTATCCATATATATAATGCAGAGAAAAGCAAATGGAAAAATAGATGTTAAAGAAAACAACCGTCAAAATGAAAACAACCAATAAATAAATGAACAAACACAAATAAAAACCATCATAAAATAATATAACATAATAAAAATAATAAACACTAAGTCGAAAATAAAGACTAAGCCCAAAAACAAATAAATAAATTAAATTAAATTAAATAAATAAATAAATATAAATATAAATATAAATAATAAAAATTAAAAATTAAAAAATGGTGGTATAAATAAAAAATAATACTACATAAAAAATGAAATTACCAAATATAGACTAAAACTTGGTCAACAATATTATTTAAAATATATAGTTATAAACTAACAAAACTGTCAAAATGAAAACACCTAATAAATAAATAAACGAAACACCATTATAAAATAATATAAGATAATAAAAATAATTCTAGTGCCATGGCATTCAAAATTTTATTCTAAACAATAACAAAATATTGAAATTATATTGCAGAAATACTAATAAATTCCAATGAAAAAAGCTATTTCTTCTATAAATTACACTAAGCCAAATGTAAATGGTTAAATTTGAAATACATTATCAAATTTGAAATATTATGTATATTTAATAAACTTGATCTTTTCAAATCATTTATTATATCTCTATTATTAATATACACGATGCCTATATATATATATATATACCATTTTTCACTATTATGAATGGATATTAAATTTCAAATTCCATAATTTATATTTTACCAACATCATTACATACACTACTATGCTTCTATGATTTATGTTTTATTGTATCATATATATTATTTATTGTTTTGAGTGTATATTAAATTTCAAATCAATTTGTAAATAGATTTTATTATAATATTATCCATCAATACCCACCTGGGATGCGGTTGATTAATGCTCATCAGGGAACGTGGCACATTGTGCACTTCCCGATGGAGTTCGCTTGGGTAGCCCATGTGGCTCCTAGTACAGGCATTTACTCGGCTATTAACTCACCACCCTGCGCGAGTGTTCATTCTCTCGGTCAGCTCAACAGGCTCTTGGTTATGGCGGTCATTTGTGGCATGGATTACATTTGCAGTGGCTCGACTGGTGTGGCGGACGGTTGTAGATTTCCTCCTCCTTTGCACGCGATTTTCTCTCCAGGCTGCACTGAAGCAAGTGTTAAAACAAACATTGGAAGGCGTTGTTCGTTAGCTGCTTGTTTTGAACCGGTTCCGAATTATCATTTTTCTAACAGTCCGTGGTGCAGTGTTCATGGTCTCAGTGGTCTGGTTCCTGCTCCCTCAGCTCTGCCCAGTGGCGCCCCGGATTTTTGTTTTTCCCCTGTCAATTCTGTGTGTTTCGTTGAGCCCAACCCTGAGCCTGTTACCATTCCTCGCTTCCGCGAGCGCATGAGATGCAGACGGGGTCCCAGCCATGGCCATTCTAATCAGAGGCGCCCTCCTTCTATTCGTAGCTCTGTCCCTACTCTGTCAGAGGATGCTGGAATTCTTGCTGCTGCGTTTGGTGTCGATTCGGTCTTTACTCCCGCTGTTATCCCCGCCCCTCCGCCCTCCACTCGTGAGTCTCCCCACGTCGCTCCTCGACCCCTTCGGCCCTCCATTAGACAAACCTCTCAACGCGCTGAGCTCCGGTTTGATTGCACTTCATGCAATGCCACCCTTACAGCTTTTATCACCGTTACTCTTCGGGAAGAAGTCCCCAATATAGCCCCGCCCAGCTCTGCGACTTCACCTCCCCCTCTCAGCTCCAGCTTCCCATGTGCTGCTCCAGCCACTTCTGTTCCGCCTCCTCAGCACAAGTTCAACATGGAGATGGGGCGCACAAGTAGAGGGCGAGCTCTCAGCGAAGGACAAGCGGATAGAAGCGACACGTATGCCTGCAGAATCACCGAAGATCCTCCTTCTCCTCTTCATGGATAGCAACTGCAAAGTTACTCAGGTTTTTTTGTTCTGTTTATGTAGAAATCATATGCTTCCTAGATTTATTGCTCTACTGAGCACGCAGTTCACTACTTTTAGCGCTCATGTTAGTTTGTTTCATGTAAACTTAAAACCGGTTTCCCTTTCATGGGCGGTTCAGACTTTGTGGTTTAAAGGAATGGTTTCCCATTCTGGGCAGTCCAGACTTTCTTTGACTTGCTTGACTATCAAGCCCAGCGCTCAGGCTCACCGAGCTGACGTTGTGGCAGTTTTGTACCAGTAATTTTATACATAATAGAATTAGTCATACTTAGAAAAAAAAATATTATCCATCAATACCATGTTTTATCAATATCACATGTCCAAAAAATTACAAATGATTTCATATAATAAACATCTACCATTCTCTTAATAATTATCAATGATTAAATTATCTTAAAAATCCTATTTCAAAATAAACATGTGTATCAATATAATTATATTATAAAAAAATTATAAATCATTTTATATGATAAATATCTACCATGCCCTTGATAATTATCAATGATTAAATTATTCTAAAAACCCTATTTCAAATAAATATGCCTATTAATATAATTATATAATTAAAATAACACATAACCCAGAAAGATACCTCTTTATATTATAAAGAAGACATGACCGGAAAGATACCTCTTTACCTGTGAAAATTACAGATTATTCCAATTTGCATATTATTCCGAATATTTGTTTTCTTTTGGTAGGTCTTAAAAGTGTGTTGAATTTTATTTGATTTAATATTATAACATATGTAATGCGTAACATCTTGGCGTTATTTTTGGTAAGTCTTAAAAGTGTGCCGAGTTTTATTTGATTTAATATTATAACATATGAAATGCGTAACATCTTGGTGTGTTAGTCGAAGTTCATAAATTTTGAAGTTGATGCATAAATCGACCACCTTTACATTTGGTCGACCGAGTAATTAACATCGTTGGTAGAGAGTCATTTCCTCTTTTGCGAAGGTGTATATTATTCGCATATTCTCAAGGTTTCTAAGATTCATGCAATGATCACCCAACCCAACCTTTTAGATAATACATAAAATCAGACACAAATGATTCCTTGAAAAAGAGACTAGAGAGTTTTTTTAATATTCTAATGTTCAAAATTATAATAAAATAGTTAAGGCGACAGTGGAGAAGTGGAGCCTTTTAAATCTTATAACATTTGAAACAGAATAATGATCAAGAAATGTTGAAAGAAATTATGGGTTTAAAGATTAAAGAGATAAAATCGAACTGAAACTTTTTTTTGGTTGGGATATTTATTGAAATTTTTAAATTTATAATTTTCAAGTTTGGTTTTTTTATAATTTTTATAATTAATTTTTTTTTTCTAAGTAATACTAATTCTATTAATTCATTAACCAGAGGTTACATTACTTATTCTCAGAAATGGAAAGATCCATGAGGGAGGGAATTGACAAAATACTGCTGTGTAAAACTATACTGTCTTTAGAGGGGAAACTAGCCTTAATTATCCAGATAGAACGAGCTGCCCATAGCGGGAAACCAGCCTTTAAAATAGTGCAAAAAGAGACTAAAGAGCTAGCATAGGAAACAACCAGGACCAACAAACTAAGAAACCCGAAGAGAGAGTGCTATGGAGAACCTTCATGCTTGTCACTGGAGGGAGGCTCCTCTTCGAGGATGCAACAGATGTAGTCATAGTCCATTGAATCAAGCCCAGGGTTAGAGACTTCAAGCAGCTCGCATGGGGATTCAGGAAGCCCGAGGCGCTCCACCGGAGTGTCCTGAGTGGCGTTATCCTGCATAGATGTTGTAATATCCATGGCGTCAGTCGAATTGAGGTCTTCTTTCCTCTTGGAGGAGCCCGAGAGACGCAGACGTGGTAGATGCTTCTCTTCGGCCAGCTTGGAGTTGATGTCATCGGAATTGGAGCTGATGGCCGGCTGCACAGGGAGGTCTTTGAGTTTACGGGGGAAGAAGGCAAGCTCTGCAGGGATGGTGGACTTGCGGGTTCTCTTCTTACTGCGGGAGGAGGAGGGGGAAGCGGAGGGTTCTAAGAGCTGCGCGGGAGGAACGAAGGAGACACATGACTCTGCAGGCGTGAAGGCAGAGGGCGACAAGTCCGCCATGTCCCAAGAGACCAGAAGATTTAAGTCCTGGGGGATGGCATGGGGCAGAGGGGGATGCGAAGGGAGGCCCCTGCCCCAGCTCGTTTGCACCGTTGCCGGTGTCATCGCAGCATCACGACAAGCTTGTACAGGGCGCGATACTGCGGAGGGGTCGCTGCATGGGCGTGAGCCCAGAAGCTTCTCGCCTGAGCAGGGGAGGATCAAAGCAAGAAGAACAGAGGGAGAGCGATCAGAGCAATCTAAAAAGCCAGAGAAGGAGCGGGAGAAGTGAACAGCATGGTGCCAAGAGGAGTTAATAACAAACACATTGAGTACGTCGAAAATAAGGTGGCGCATGGGACTTTAATGCCCAGCCCATGTGAGAATTGAAGGCACTATGCATCCCAAGGTTGGGGCACATGGGCGCGCCACGTGGTGATCCACATGGCCGCCCTGTGTAGTCTTGCAAGGCTAGGTACCGCCCGCATACGGGGGTATAATTAAATTTTATTATGGTAAATATTTATAGGCATTAATTTATTAGGGAGATTGATTTTTATTATTACAAATATTTATATGCATTAATTTATTTGAGACACCAATTTCCAATGTTGTAAATATTTTTGGACATAAGTTATATGAGTTTGCTTGCTTCTTCTTCTTTTTTGTCAGTGGAAAAAAATTCTTGGTTTATATTGAGTACCAATACAGTGAAAATTTTGATAATTCCAAAAATGTTACATCTTAAGTACATCTCAGAAGTAAACAATTTAACATCGAGACAAACCCAAAATGATAACAGAAAGCCAAGATAGCAGTTGTTGGCTTGCAAGTGATAAACAATATTAGTCTTTCTTCATAAATAAAAACCAAAAACATTTTTCTGTCAGCATGATCCATAACTATCTTGAATCCAAAGAGTCTTGTTGTCGGGTCTCATTCCATAGTACTATCATGGCTCCTTATGGTAGTAGGAACCAGCACAATCAAAACATTAGACAACATAAACCAAAAACACAAAAATGCACTAGACGACCTGTTTAGAAAAATTTAACCATGCCTTTCACCCCTCCTCTAGCCGCATCAGTCAACTCATAATGCATCTCCCAAAATACCCCTTGCAAACCTTTTTTGGGTAACATGTCAGCCTGTGAGTTTTGCTACTTTGCCTTCACTAGGTCTACTAGCTACTTATGTTTTTACTAGGTTTGAGTTTGCTTACTACTTTGCCTTCACTAGGTCTACTAACTACTTATCCTTATACTAGGTTTGCTTGTTGCTTCTACCTTCCCCAAATCTACTTCTCCCAAAAATTGTTTTTGACCTCTTCCCAAGAACAAACTTGTATAGCCTGCCATATATATCTAATTTTACAAATTTGATTTTGAAATTTTTACCTTCTATATGTCTCTCCAAATTTGATTTTGAGTTTTTTACCTTCTATATGTCTCCTCATATCACTAAAAATTTCTTAGTTTGAAGTCTCAAAAAAGAAGTTAAAACAAAAATTAGAGGTTGAAATATTTGAAACTGATTTCAAGACAATTTAGAAACCCTAACATCCACAAGGCTTAGGCATATCTCTGAAATTATAGAAAACCAAAGTTTAATTTTTTACCATAGGTACTTAGAGATATTGGTTCTCGCGAAAACCAAAGTTTATTTCTTTTACCGTAGATACCTAGACATCTTGGTTCTGTCTTCTCAAGATTCCATAGTCTGAAACATATAAGAAAATAAGTTATAGACAAAATGCCAAATTACCTTGTTTGAAGCAGATTTTAGGAGCGTTGAGTAACTCTAACTTATTTAGAGAATATCTCCATAGAGAAGGTGCCAAACTGAGTTGTTTGAGAAAATTTATGATAACAATGTTGAAAATTAAACAATTATTGAGGGGGTGTGAATCAATAATTGTGTCTTTTAAATGACCAATTTCAAATTATTCTACGAGTCTTTCAATTCTTTCTTTAATGTATTAGCAAATTTATATACATGTTTAACAATTAACCATGAATTCATAGGAAAACATGCAATCGACTCATGCAACACATTGATACACCAGATATAAGTGGGAACCCATATAGGGAAAAGCCACGAATTTTTGTTGTGATGTAAAGGAAAGCCCCCAGTCTCTCTTTTACATCAATTTTGTAGGCTCCTACCTACAGGAGTCTTCAACCTATTTTTTCTTCTGCAAGCTAGAACTAGTTTGGAGCACCCACTCCCCTCTTCTACAAGGTCCAACCTAATCTATTTGGGCTACTACCTAAAATGAGACACCAATCGCGTGATAAGATTACAGATTTACTTTTCTAGTTTTACTTGGTCTTTGTCTATGTTATAAACTATAACGTTGTCCTCATTTCAGTTGTTTATCACCTCTATTCATCTTCCTCAATTTTGCTTCACTTCTACTCCTCTTCCTTTCTCTCTCTTTACCAGGATATTCATGAACTTGCTCTCAGATAATTCAATTCTATAGTAACTCATTAAAAAATGCATCTTTTTTTATACAAATATCATTGATTGTATGTATTCCATGCAGGAATCTGAAGTAAAAGGTTGCCTCTTTGTATTCCACGCTCTTTTTGGTCTATCTATTCATTTTTTAACTTGAATTTCAATTTAAGACAACTAGACCTATATGGATATAAGGTGATAGATTTGTATTGGTGTATATATTTTGTGGTTGGCCTAGTTAATGGTGAACAAGTGGTGAAAGTAACTACTACTATTAAGAATAGAAAAGGTGCTTGTTGTTGATGATAATGATTTCCACCATCTATAAATAATAAATTTAGATTATCTAACCTTATGGAAAATGATAACAAATTAATTCTTTTGTTTTAGCAATTTTTTTATGTGCTCATAAATATTGGAGAGATGTTTTCCTCAAATATCTTTGTACTTTTGATGAGTATTTTTAATGGCAACAATATTTTATGAAATGACTACCTCATTTATTTGCAATGGTTTAGAAAAGACTTAGGAACTTCTTAAGAAACCTCTCATTTCTCATGTTGATTCTATTTTGATTATGCATAAGGTTCCTACTCACAACCATACTCTCAATGGAGGAAATACCAACTTCTATGAAGTGGATGAGGTATGTCATACTCGTTTTAATGTCAAGATTACAAGTTGTGAAAAAATTCTCCTTTTTTCAATTCATCTCCAAAGCCTATTGATTGGGGTGGGAAATTTAGTAAATAAAGGTGGCAAAGATACCAATCTAAGATGTGGGAAATTCTATGGATAAGCCCGACCTTACACATTTTGGTAGTGAAATCAAACTCCCCCTAATATTGTTGGGATCAACTATTCTCTAACCTATTTTCTTTATTGAAAGCTTTAAAAGTTCTTCATTGCCCATTTTTCCAGCGCTGTGAGAACAAAAGCCAGAGGTTTGGTCCCATAGATCCCTACCTTCTCTACAATTTTGTTAAAATAATGTGTCCCTACCTTATGCTTGTGTCTACTCACCTTGGGTAAACTACTTACAAAGATAAGCTACATACTTGTATCCCTTGTTCATAGGTCATGTAGAGTACAACCCTATCGATATCATTAACTTAGTAATGGAGATCATAAAATACATCAAAACATAGTTATAACACTATGTTATAGCTTAGATATGGGATTAGATTAGGATAAGTAAGATAGTAATCATGGAATAACACAGAGCTATGTTAGATAATGTATATGTTAAGTACAATTAATTTTAAGGTTCATATCATAACATGAAGGGTTTATGTAGTGTCTCTCTTACCTCATGAAGTAACTAAGAATTCTCTAATATTTATATTCTTGTACATGTATAAATATTATGAAGATAAAGTTTGTGATAATTATATTTTAAAAGATAATTTATACTAACTTTGTGTATGAGATTATCAATGTAGAGGAAGTTAATTCATACAAATATCTTAGAGTTGACCTTCATCACAAGATTCATGAGATCTCTAGCATTGAGAAATGATTAATAAAGGATTGAAAACTTATTTGGTCTTGAAAACTATAAACAAGTGTTACACGGTAGCTTAGTCCCTACCACCGAAGTTAGAAATTATGCTCTAAAAAAAGTTGCATATAATATGGTTGTGACCAAGTTAACTTAGAACCATTTTATGGGTCGAGAAGAATTTGGGAGAGAAAATGAGTTTGACCAAAAGTAGGTCAATGGAACTAACCACGGATCTCATAATAGATGGGGTAGAAAAAGATGCAAAAATTCTCCTCTAACTAGACCTCGCGAAGATGGCATAACTGGAGACTCCTCTGTGATTGCACAATCTGGTGATCCTTCTCAACTCCAAGTCTTATGTGAGCCCACTATGAACTGATTCATGATAGGTCTTTCTTTGTCGTTTGTTGGAAACTTTCACACTAATATCTTGTTATTGTGGAAACTTGGAAACATATCTCTTTTGTCCGGTGGAAACTTGGAATGGGTGGATGATTTTGGGGAATGGGTGCTCTTACCTCACGGGGCTACATCATATGTATCCCTCGGCTGCTCTGATACGACCAACAACAACATTCGGATCTCTATCCATTGAACTCAATCACTATCTCATCTAGCAGAAACATGGATAAATCAAGATCTTGTCTAGCGATGTAACATGGCTCAAGCACTATCTCGTAAGCCACCAACATGTCTCGCTCTCATTATTTTCTTCAAGAGTATCAATCGTTACAACATATAGTTGGTTTCTTATAATATTTCCCCTTTGATATAATTTTGATCTCAAATCAATACACTTTTAACCCGATTTCCTTCCACCATCACGTAACAAATTTTAAGCTCGGTTTATCTATTTGTTGAAAAGAAATAGGTTCGATAGATCTACTCTTCCCCAAACTTTCTTTTTCGTATAATATTTTGTGAATAAGACTTGATTTTATTCAAGGGATTATTACTTGTCTCATTATTCATTTTTTTAATCTCCATTTCTTTATTTTTATAATAGGCTATATCTTAATGGATCAATTTTATATATTATTTTATTTATGCAGTCTATATTGATGGGAATATTGTCCTGGAGCTTTCTCCTTGGAGGTTTGCCTCAATAAGGTTTCCTTTTTAAATGGTTCCCCTTTCCAGTGAAAAGAATATTTTCCTACCCGTAACCGTGTGAATTTTCTACCCCTAGGTGATCGTGGTGCTAATGGTCTCTTATTAAATAAATCATAACATAATTTAGTTAATAATGTAGAAAATGAAATTTATGAACATTATGTCAATCATACAGTAGTGAAAAAATGAACAACATAAGAAATAAAGCACATACACACATTTTTATACTTCTAATCCAGTTTTCATTGATGCTCAGCTCTGCTTGGCTTGGATTGGCTTGGATTGGATAATAAACTTGATCGATATACTTTGTTAATATACTTCGTTACTCACATTAGATACTTCGCTTGGGTACCAGATATTTAAAACATTCTCAATGAACATTCTTGCCCAATTAAAGATACTTTTTAGGAGATTGAAGGCCTTACTCTCCTTAGGGCACCTCAATGGATTTTCTTTTCCATGAAAATAATGACCCAACAATGGTTGCAATAATAAATTGTCCCCAATAAAATAAAAATGGTAACTTAGAAATCATTTTGCAGCAATCTTGTATAATTTCATTGGTATATGAGGTAAGTTCTTCATTACAAAACTAAAATGTTGATAGGTTGCTGTAACAACTCCACTTACCACAAATTTTTTTTTTTTATAGTATAACTACTTAAGTTTTCGTCCACTACTTTCTATAAATTCATCACTATTCAACGAATTTTGTTCTTATAATTTCTGTTGGTATTCCTTTCTTACTAGCTCGTCATTATTCGACGAATTTTGTCATTACACTTTATATTTATTTATTTTTTCCATTTATCATTCATGGATCGAAGTATAACATTTCTTCCATTTCTTATACTTGTATAACTTGACAATTTCATAGTTAGTTTTCCTTGTCATTTCCATTGAACAATACTTCGCCATTATTTCATTCTATTATAATATATATATATATAACTTATACTCTTTAGATTTTCCGTTCTAAGTTAACCTTGTAATAGTATACTCCACCTATTACACTAAGGTCTAACTTACTTATCTTATGGTATTTTATATTACCATCCTATGGTCATTACTCATAAATACCTACATATACTCTTTTAATAAAGTCAAAGGTATTTCTAATCCATGTAAAGGATTTCATTCCATTCTCTATATAATATATGATTATATTTCTAAGCTTATTTCACCATTTTGTAATTTCGATTTATATACCACGTTACCCAGTTCAATTTTCAAATACATATAGGTATGAAAATATGATATAAGGTTTGTATGATCCACGTGGTATATCCATTATTCATACCTATCAACGTTATTTTGTTTTAACATTCTTTGTTAATTGATACGTGTTCAAACCATACATTGTGAATAGGATTTGTTTGATTTTTGACTTGATACATAGATTATTTTAATCTCTCCATAAATTAATATCGATGTCACTCACTAATGTTAAGGATAATCATATACAGGTTTCGTGATTCAAAATTTAACCTCTGGATTTCATATTAGTTATCACCTTTATGTGACTTATACGTTTCGGGATTTCCCCATCTTACAATACATTCAAATTAATTGAATTCACGTGGCTCGTTATTAGTTTTGGGTTTGGATGGAATCCACATGTATAGTTTGGATCTATTTGTATCCCCTATAGGATTTTATGACAGCCAAACCCTACCCAAGACTTGTCATTTTTCATTTTTGAACTCTCGTCCTTCGGCTTTACAAACCCTCGTTGCTTCAAGAAGCAAGGTCTTAGGAACGACTGTCTCACTGTTTATGTAGGTCAAATACCTGCAACGCATTTCAAACTCTGCCATGACACTCTGTAATTATCCTCCCGAGCCCCTCTCACTCTGAGGTGAGATGTTTCAGTTAGAGACTAGAGATAACTACATTATTTGTTTTCGAAATTCCTATAATTGTCTTTCTCTGAAATTAACATTTCATTTTTTGTTGCAGGTCCTCAATGAACTCTTAATGGAGTCTTTCCCCACGTTTTGGTTTAACTGAACTCACTTACATCTCAAGTCCTTATCTCTTTCAACGATGAGGTCAAACTTTTGATAGTAACGAGAGTTATAATTCTAGGCTTCCCAACGTTCCTAGTAAGTTTTTTCTCTGAGACAAGTGACGTTTATATTGTTTTTGGAACCACTCTGCCCCAACTTTCTGAATGCATTATTAATTTAAGGATTTCCATTCTATTCCGTTGATTTGAAATCAAATAGCCGACAGTTTTCCGCCATAAATTTCCATCTTATCTTCCTGGTTTGATCCATCATTTATGAGAGATTCATATATGTATATATGTACCACAGTACGAAAGTTTCCTCCATAGTTTCGTTTGGATTTATGATTTAGTTATGGAGATTTCAACAAACGTATACCTCTTTATAATTACTATTAATTTCATTCTCATTTATCCGAATGAGAATTTCTCTATGTTCGAATTCTTATCTTTGTATTTTCTTAATTCGTTTCCTCTTTCATTTTGGTACATGTAATGGTTTATATTACTTTAGGTTTTCTCTTTCTGTGAAAATTCCCAATTTTCTATTTAGCTCATTTTTTAGCACTATTCACCTTGCTTACGGCTTCCTAGAATTTGTAGGAATAACTCTTTTCCATTTTGATTATAAATCGAATTTATAGTTAGCGTTAGTAACACTTCGCCTCGTTTTAATATAATTCCTTTGCTAGAATATTTTCTAAGTTTGCCGTGTTAAAAATTTGATAGCAAAAATTAAAATATTTTAATATATATTCTATATGTCTGCTTTAATGATTTCTATTTGAAATTTAGTTAGATTTTATGAATGCCAATTCATAAATTGACCACTGTGTTTATTAAACCCTTAAAATCTGGTTTTATAAATTCAACTCTGAATTTATCTCAGTACCCTTCTTCACACATACAATTATTGTATGTTTACTAATATTTTTACCACATCACTTTTCAAGGGTTTATTCATTTGGTTTATGTATTTTGATTTATTGTTTTACAGATTCCCTTTCAGCATTAACTTCTCATTTTATACACATAGATTAGATTAAAATAATATGGATTTAATCTTTGTAGAATTTTATTAATTTCCTCAAATAGTAAAATTATCTGTATACAGGAATAATTTCACTGATTCCCAGATTCTCGGAGTTTCCCCATTTCACTCTGTCAACGAGAAGCAAGGTACACTTCCTTCTATTTCGTTAATTTAATTTCCTATTCCTCTTATGTTTTTTTCAACTTAATTCACTATTTTTTATTTTTTTTGTAAATTCTGTAGGACCTGTTATTTTCTATTATTTAGGGCAAGTTGCTAAATAAATACATCATTACATTGGTGCCTCAACCTGCCCAAAGGAAACCAGGGCTGTTGGCCACCTTAAAGAGTTAAAAGCCAACAAAAATTGGTATTGTTTCAGTCTATCTATAGCAGCTAGTACTACTCTACTATGTCCATAATATTTGCAAATAAAGCAGCATATATAAGTGCTATTGACAAAATTCATGCAAAAAGACTAAAAAGGAAGATTATCCATCTGAAGAGTGAACTGGTGTTGGGTCCTTAGCTATAGACCGTGGAGTCTCCACTTGTTGCAGTGATAGCAACAGTTGCTCAATTCTCCCTATGCGTGCATTCTGTTGCATTTGAGTCTTTTTCATTGCCCTCATGTCCTGTTTAATTTGATTCAGCTCAAATAGAACGGATGTATGAGCTTCCTGTTGTTGCATGCTGATCAAAGCTTTTGCCAATACACACTTAAAACTTCCAATAGGTTTTGATGGTTTGTTGAAATAAGGAGATCCTTCCCATGGTATTCCCAGGGTATGTGATGAAGTCAATGTTTGCTGCTTGTTCCTGGATATCCACCTCTTCATCGGTACTCTATTTTTCCCAGCCATGAATGGTCTAGTGGATATGATCAGGGGTATTTGTTGTATACATTGCTGCTAAATGCTCAAGAACCTGTTGATTAGATTTCCAACCTCTTTTAGAAGGTCCTAGATTAGCCTCAGGTTTGACAACCCTAGCTACCTTTTTCCGGATTGATGCCCAAGACCGTCATTTTTAAGCCTGAGACTCCTTTTTGATGGCAATGAAAAAACAGAGCTTGCTTAGGTACTAAATTGAAGATAATAATCACCACATTCAGCAATTTCTGGATATCAGATATAACATGTAACATGTTATGTAATATGCGGCATCATCCATCATATATCATAGAAGAAATCAGAAATATCCCGAATTGATCATCTATACCCAAAGAACTTTGACCAGAGTGGAGACAAAGAGACGGGGTAATAATATGAAGGTATCCCATTTCATTCAGGATGTGAAAGCCTATTCTCCCAATACCATACATGATATGAACCCCAGTGCACCCGGTGAGACGACTAGAAGACGTAATGCTTAAGTATATGAAAATTACCAGAGATCCATGAGACATACACAGAGATATACCGAGACTGGATAGTAGGAAACTGGAAATTAAAGCAAACTTTCCTACGAAACAGAGTTTTACCCTTTCATCCAAAACATGACAAGGAATTAAAACATTGAAAACCCGATTAAAAAGGAAACGAACAGTTCTATAGTTGAGGTCCGGGCTTCTAAAACAAGGGTCGATTTCCAAATCATGATGCAAGTTCAAAATTGGAACAAACAGTAACGATATTGAAACCAGCAACAATGATAACTGCAATCCATGTGATTCCTCTGACATCGAAAGTAAACCTGTTTGCAGAAGAAGGTAGAAATTCATAACATACCACCCATTCCTGCTCCACCTGGTCTCAGACGGCGTTAGCTTCCCTGCGTCCTGGGTGTATCTGCAAACAGAGCTCTGCAATCGTGGACTTGAACAATAGAAGGAAAATATTGCAAGCTACCGAAGATAATGGTTGCAAATGTCGGCATGCATTTAAGATAAGTCATGTCGCAAGATTACATCATTATTACCTTACATCGTGTGCGCATGCAAAGGACGGAGCTCTTTCCAGTTATGTTGACAGCCATATTTAGGATTAATGAGTTATGATAGCCAGACGATCATGCGACCGTGTTTCTAGGTAGCACCCTGATCGGGGGGTCAACTTAATTCACTAATTATTTTCCACATTTTTATTTGCAGATTTCATACCATTGTCAGATTGATACCAGTAAGGTAATAATCTTAATTTTAACTTCTAGTTCCTTGAATTAAACATTTCTGTCTATAGTTATTTTCAAAGACAATTTGTATTCATTTTAACTAATTTATATTTTTGTATGTATAAGTACTCCCTCTGATTCCCTGTACATAGCTACAATTTAATTACTCCTCTTTAATTTCATGAGTAATTCAGTAACTCATACATTAACAATAAATTATGGTTCTTCTATACAGGTTGGTCTATATCACTTTGAAGAATCCAATCTATATAATTATGCCATATATAAAAGTATATAATCCTATTGTACTGTTTAATCTGGGACTATGAATTCTGTCTATAATTGATGACATAATTAATTTGTAATAGATGTAAAATACACTATTATGATTTACATTATTGCACTATTATACTGAGTACTCATTCTTAGAAATTTAACTAATTTTTAATTCCATGTCTGGATTTTCTTTGGTTCAGTGTTTTATGTTGTTTCTGAGAACGTGCAATAATTTGTAATTGTATCCAACTTCTTTTACGATTGCAGTTATTATTTGGAATTTACATAGTGATGTCAATAATAAAATTCTGATAAATACACTAAGTTTCATTCTCTCAAATGTATTGATCTATATTGTATGTCTTTTTAGAAATATTATTTAATACATAACCTCATATTTAAAGCTAATAATGGGATTTATACATTCTGAGTGTTGGTTTATAATTCTACTTGTCTGTGCAACCATACAGATCAACTGCCATTTCTATAGTTATTGTATGTTAAATACATTAGATTATATCAATAAAATTTACACAGAAATTCACCAATAATCATGTATAAATTTCACCTTTCTTAACGACTTCCATCTAACCGAATTAAAATCTAATTCAAGATAAATAGATAATCTCACACATTCTCTCATAATAAAATTCATAACACGGAATTGAATTTATTTGTGCATACCAATTTTGGTAAGACAATTTTCCACCCACCAATTCCTCCATGGTGTAGACAACTTTTTGTCTACCCAGGAATGGATTATTTAAGCTTGTTTTCCCTTCAACATGTTTCCATAACTGCGTTGAGTTAATCACGATGTTTTTTTCATATTTCCTAGGCTTTCCTTTTGTTTTTTCCACAAAAATACTTTAAAACTAGTTTTTCCCTCTTTCTAGTTTTATTTCAACTCTTCTCAGTAACTTTCCACTTTACTGAGGTATATTTTTAGATTTTTATCTCCAATCTAATATTCAATTTTTATTTATTTTCTCCAAAGATTTTTGGAGAATCTGGAAAAGTCTTTGGAATCTTATCCATCCTCATAGACATGAAATACTGTTTTCATTTATGCTCTAGTATTTTCACAATAATTCGAATTCTACATTTATTAAATTTAAAACAATAAAATATTTCCACAATAATTGTTTTCCTTTGGGTCGACTTAACATTTAGGTTTTTTCAACTGTCTAATAAAAGTAGTAAAAGTAGGGATATTATAGTCGCTTTCTCGGGATGAAATCTATTGAGTTTTCTTAAAAGAAATTTGTTGTGTTCCTTTTCTTTTGAACGTATTTTTAATTGTAGGTTCCAAATTTAGCCATTTTATTTTCTTCCATTGGCTAACTTAAAAGTTAAATAATGACTTTTAGTATAATTTTTATCAACTTACACTACACATGTTTATTTGATGTAGGTATTTTCCTTTACTAAATGTTTGTTTATTAATATACATACGTTTATTTGATTGATGTGGTTGCTCTTCTTCATCATGGTTGATGTCAATCCTTACAATATAATTTAATAATAGCGATTTCCATTTCTGATTTATATGGTGATTTTCATGGTATTGGTGGCGAAGGATTAAATATGTATTGTTTTTAAAAAGAGATAACTTATATGTAAATTTGCAAACCCATTCTTTCTCCTTTTTCAACTTTTTTCTTTACATTGACTTTTGTATTTTAATTTCATTGTATATATACAAATCCTTATTAAAACATCCTCTTCATTGTTCACTTTTATTATATATGTTTTTATCTCTTAGTGAGATTAAAGTATTTTTCAACAAATTCAATTGTGTCATTTTTTCCATATTGAAGTTAAAAATAATCCGTCATATTTTCTAAGTGATAAAGCCCTGGGTTGGCTACAAAATTTTTCAACATCCATTAGTTTGTAGGTTTAATAATTTGTCTAAACCTTTGTTTCCTCTTATATTTTTCCATGTGAATAATTTCCTTGTGAAGGGAAAACATTTCACCATTGTTTTCTAAATAATTGATGCTCCACTATAGGATTTCACTTTTAGCTCAATACTTTCCCAATTATTGCTTAAGTTATTCATGAAGTCATTGAGAGGTGGTTGATACATGGTGATAGATGTGCATTGATGTATATATTATGTGGTTGGCCTAGTTGATGGTGAACAAGTGGTGAAGGTAACTACTACTGCTAATAATAGAAAAGGTGCTTGTTGTTGATGATAATGATTGCCACCATCTAAAAATATTAACTTTGGATTATCTAAACTTATTGAAAATGATAACAAATTAATTTTGTTGTTTTATCAATTTGTTTATATCTTTTTACTTTTGATGAGTATTCTTAATGGCATCAATATCTTGTGAAATAACTTCCTCGTTTATTCGCAATGGTTTAGCAAAGACTTAGAAATTTCTAAAGAAACCTCTCATTTATCATGTTAATTGTATTATGGTTGTACATAAGGTTCCTACTCACAACCATACTCTCAATGGATGAAATTCTAACTTCTATCAAGGGGATGAGATATGGAATATTCCTTTTAATATCAAGATTATAAGTTATAAAACACTTCTTCTTTCAATTCCTCTCTAAAGCCCCTATTGATTGGGATGGGAAATTCAGTAAGTAAAGGTAGCAAGGGTACCAGTAAAAGATGTGGGAAATTCTATGGATATACTCGACCTGGCCTTACTCATTTTGGTAGCGAAAGTCAACTCCCCCTAAGATTTTTTGGATCATTCACGAACCTATTTCCTTTATTGCAAGCTTTAAAAGCTCTCCATTGCCTATTTTTCTAGCACTGTGAAAATGAAAGTCGGAGAATTGATCCCATCGATCCCTACCGTCTCTATGGTTTTTTCAAAATATCGAGTCCTTACCTTACGCTTATGAGTGCTCACCTTCGATAATCTACCTACCAAGATAAGCTACATACTTGTATCCCTTTTTCATAGGTCATGTAGAGTACAACCCTATCGATATCTTTAGCTTAAAAATGGAGATCATACTATACATCAAAACATAGTTATAACACTATCTCATAGCTTAGATATCCGATTATATTAGGAAAAGTAAGCTAGTAATCATGGAATAACAAGGACCTATGTTAGATATTGTATATGTTAAATACAATTAATTTTAAGTTTCATATCATAACCTGAAGGGTTGATGTCAGGTCTCTCTTACCTGATGAAGTAACTAAGAATTCTCCAAGATTTCTATTTTTGTACATGTATAAATATTGTTGAAATAAAAGTTGTGATAATTATATTTTAAAAAATCATTTACACTAACTTTATGTATGAGATTATCAATGTAGAGGAACTTAATTCATACAAATATCTTAGAGTTGACCTTCATCACAAGATTAATTAGAGCTCTAACATTTAAAAATGATTAATAAAGGATGGAAAGCTTCTTTGATATTGAAAACTATAAATTAGTGTTACAAGACAGCTTAGTCCTTACCACCTCAGTTAGAAAATATGCTCTCATAAAAATTGCATATAATATGGTTATGATCAAATTAACTTAGAATCATTTAATGGGTCTAGAAGAATTTGGGAGGGGAAATGAGTTTGAGTTGTAATTGATAGAAACTTGGCAGTGTTAGGGAAAATGGATATTAGAGGATGACTTGAAAATTGTATATAAGATGGTTGTATCAAAATCAACACAAAATAATTTAATAGTTACGCAAGCTTGAGTTGTAACTGATAGGAATTTGGCACAGTTAGGGGAAGTAGATATCATAGAAGATTTGAAATATGAAATGAGTAACTGTTGAATTTATGTGTAGGTACATGATCAATTTATGTGCAGGTAGAATGTAAAAGGCTACAAGATTTTGATCAAGTCAGATATTTTAATATTGAAAAATGGTCAAATAAGAATATGAGCGGAGAAATAAATATGCACCAAATATGTGTTGAAGGAAACAATCTCAGCATCAAATGTACACTTAAAAACCATTTTCCACTTCTCTCCTATCAAACAATGTAAAGTTGTTATGCCAATGAATAGCTTTATTGATATATCTATTTCGTAGCTCTATTTTAAATTAGTTCATCCAATGGTAAATTTTGAATTTGTCATTTTCGAAAATACGCTTCAAATATAAACCTCTTCTATCACAAACGAGTCAAATGCCCAAAATAATTTAAGCAAGGACAAGCAAACGAAAATCCTATCACCTGAAGAGAAAGTGGTAAAAGACTATTTTGATCAAGGAAAAGAGTTCAATATTAAAAAAGAGCACATTTTTTATAAAATATTTTCTATTTGAACTTGAAAGAGCATCTTTGAATATTGAGGGGAAATCTATGTTGGAAAGTTTATAGAATCTGTAAATTTGACATAATGTAAGTGATTTCTTTTTCTATTCTAACTTTTAATGGCATTTTGTTTACTAATTTTTATATTCATCGATCTATATATGTCACTATTGAATTTATGCCTTGGGGTGTTTCCTTTACAACATCTGGTGTAACTGATAATTAAATCAAAATCTAACTCTTAGATAACCTACATGTTTACACTTACAATTTTTTTGGTGTAAGACAAACATAATTTTTCTACGTTAAACCGTTAAAGTTAAAGTTAATTATCAGAGAGTGTCAAATGAATTTTATATAATCATATTCATTAGTTTCATTGTTGCCACTTACGAAAAAATTTAGAGAAATTTATTATGCGTATGTTTTTGACCAGACTGAATTCACATGGATATTCAAGAAAATCAAATCAAATTTATAAACTCCATTAGTGATTTAAAAAAAACACTAATGAAAAAATTTAGAGAAATTTATTATGCGTATGTTTTTGACAAGACTGAATTCACATGGATATTCAAGAAAATAAAATCAAATTCATAAACTCCATTAGTGATTTAAAAAAAAATTATTTTCACTACACACTCATTGATTCACAAAGTAATAAATGCAATTAAGTGATGGATATGTGGAGGCCTAAGGATTTTTTTATTTTTATTTTTATTTTTTAAAGAATGCAATTAAGTGATGGATATGTGGAGGTCTAAGGAATTTTTTATTTTTTTTACCTTAATAAATTTAAATATTTTGTTTATTTTTATTTTTTAAATTTGAAAATTTCAATTTGTCGAGAGCTTCATAAATCTAAGGCGTGAAGGTTTTAGCCCCAACCCCTAGTCAGATGGCCAAAGAGAAGTATCTCCGAGAGCTAACCCGAAAGGAACTTAAGTACCCAAGGAAATATGTCATGGGGCTATTGATGATTTGGTGTCAACACATCAAGCTATCGCAATCGCAAGTTATCAAGAAAATCCTCTAGATGCTAATAAAACTCAAAAGGGTTATTACTTAACATGGAGTTCTTGTGGTTAAGTGACTACAGTCCATCGGTTCATCGAGATACCAAGCATTGGGTATCAGGTTTATAGAAGGTGATGGAGAAGTTCCTAAACACTCATACTAACCAAACTCGCTGATATTTAGAATGGCTTTAAATTGTCAAATAATCTCCATCGACTGCCTCCATATTGTGGTTTATTAAGGTCTAAACGTTTCATTGGAGGATTGTTGATGAATCACCCGATATCTAATTCTCGACAACCTGATAGCTCATATCTAATCACAAATAAATTTCCGTATATGTGATGCACTTTTGTTGATATTTGACATTATTTCACACTCGAGACCATAGATGGAATTTGACGAGCATTTTGCCCGTCATGCTCCACCTTGACCATATTTAACGTTTACAAATTTTCAATGCCTGTTTTTCCTCACAGGCTTGTAATAGTGGAAACGTATTTATAATGTTTAATATTTTTCCCAAAACGTCATTAATACCTATGCTATGCTGTAAATACTTTGCCTACTGATGAAGTTCCAGCGACTGAGAGTTCTTGGCAACTTGGCATTATATGACATGCCATGTAAGAGATTAAATGCACCCATACATGGCATTCCGCAAGGCATCGATTATATATAGTGTGGTTGCATAGAATATTCCAGGGAATCATTGTGGGGAATGCTACATCTTCTTGCTCCCAATTCTTGTGTTACTTTCAAAAGCCTTCGCACGTTGCAAACTTAATCAACAATCCATGGATTAAATCTATGTGATAAAACACTTGAGTGACCACCTTGGTCTTTCACTTTCTTGATAAATTTTTAAAATTTTCATCATTTTAAAGTGATTATGAATTTTAGAAAATTTTAATCATTGTACAATATCTCTATTTTCTTATCAATATTTGGAAATATAGATACTTTAGGACTTGTATTTATTTGAGAATTACATAAACATATGACAGGTTCATGATAACTAACCATAATGAATTTTTATTCTCTTGGTATAATGATTTAGGATTAATGTGAAGGAAATAAAATATATAAAAGTTTGTGATTGGGTTTGTTTGTTCAATTATTTTACATATTTTTTTGATGTATTTGCATGTGCTTTGAATTTAAAATAATAATAATAATAATAATAACAATGTTATTTATATAGGAGATCAAAAACGTGATAATTAACTATTTATGATGTAAAAAAAATAATATAAATGATTGATTGGGTGGGTGAGAATAGTTTAAAAATAATAGTAAGGTGATAGTTGTAACATATTGTTTTTATAAAATATAACAAAATATGGCATGTATCCCTTATGTGCATATTGAATAATTCAATCAATTTGTCCTTAGTTACACGGTTGAAATAACAATAAAATAAATCTAAATGTGGTTCTGTATAACACTTAATTTTATCATACAAATAATTTATATTTTTTTTGTTATGAAAATGGTTTGAGATCTTTTTATAAAAATTTGTTTTTATTTATGTCGATAGACTATTTTTATGGGATATTCATATATTTTATATTTTAAGTTATTGACATATTTTTAGTAATCTCCTATTCTAGTTATCAATACTTACCTTTTTACATTTATCTAATACAATAATGAAATGACCACATAAATCATCAAATCACAAATAACACCATGTGAATCAACCCATTAATTTTAAAAGATAAAATTTATCAATCTTATTTATTAATATAACCGATCTTAAATTTATCATTTCCTCGTATTTAAATTATTATTATTTATAATATAAATTTATTTGTATTTTAAATTAATTAAATATTAATGATTAAAAACTAATCATTCACAAACAATTTTCAAAATTTCCATTAACCCATATATATATATATATATATATATATATATATATATATAAGCATTCATATATCAAAGCACTAAGCTTTAAACAAACTTGGAAAAAACAAGTACATTATTTTTTCATATTTACTTTGTGATGGAATCTAAATATATTAGTTACTAATTTTTTTTACAAAAAATATATAATTTTGCACTTTTATAGATAAAGTATTTTGTCAAATCTGAGATGATATTAAAATTTAAAAGTGTAGTTTAATTGTCTTATGTTTTGATTTTTTGAGTAAATTTTATGGTTAATGGATATGTTGGATTGTAAATTTTAGTTATATATTCCACACAATTCAAGTGCTCCAAGAATTTTTCAGGGCATTCAATCCATTTATGATGCAAAAAACACAACATAAATAATAGAAAATTACAATCATGCCAATAATTTTATTACCAAATTTTGACAAAAAGACCAAAATATAGAACAATTAAACTACACCAAATATTAAGAGACATAAGCCTGCATACCTACAAGTTCCACCTTAAAAATCAGAAGTTGGGTTAAGCACCATCTCCATAAGACCTATGAGAGGCTAGTAATATTAATGGCTCTCATGACACCTTGAGCTCCTAATATAGATGCTAAGTAGGGGATTATCCTCCAACAAAGAAGGGTCAAATCACTACAAAGAAAACACAAATTAATAGAACTTTTAACAAATATGTTTGTTCTTGTTCTCTTTTTAGTGGAGGTGAATATACAAAGACAAATTTTTAGAAGAATATTTTTTGAGCACATAAACCTTTAAAGTCTTGACAATTACATTTTCATAACACCCCTCTCTCTCTTGATAGATATGCATCCTCCCATGCTCAAAATTTGTAAAATACATACATTGAAAAAAGATGCAACATCATAAGGAAAACATATAATCTCCCTAATGCTTGTTATTAAGTACAATACACATGTACATCATGTTACCAGCCATGCTAGTTTTACGGTTAATATGAAATATAAATTTTTATAAAATAAAAAATTAAAAAGAGGAGGCAATAATATGTAGAATACCATGCGCACTACATTACGCTAAAATTTGATAAAAAAAACTTAATGCACTGAATAAAATATCTACATTGATTCAAGTGATACAATGTTTAGTGTAATAAGTTTTAACAGGATTGTTTTGCAATGTGCACTAAACATATAATTGCTCTAGTGTGCTCTAAATATACCATTTCATTAATGTATCTTTATAGAAATTACCTGTAAAGGTTGATAAATATTTCAAGTGAGAAAGAACTTACAAGTACAAAAATTGAGGGTACATAAATCTTGTGACCTTAACAAGGCATATTTGGTAGGGAAAAAAAAAATTTCTTAATTCAGACATACAAATGACTCTAGTTAAGTTCAAGAATTAGAATAGTACATTGTTGTACTTATCTGAAAATAAAATATGCAAATTATCAAAAAAATTAATAAGCAAGAATAAATGGTAGTTGCAAAAATAGTTGCAAAAATACAGGGTACATAAATAGTGTTACCTCGGTATAGCACAAATGATGCAAAAAAAATTTCCATAATATATCCTTAGTTCGGACATATAGATAACTCCAATCAAGTTTGATAATTAAAACAAGACATGGTTTTCATGGTTAGGAAAAAAGAATAATGAAAAATCCATGTGGAAGGATTGTTAAGAGAAAATGAAATATAAATCCTATATAAAAATAGGAAGATGGAAAATGGATCAATGAGTGTAAGGCTGAAACTATAGACTGAGATGCAAGTCGAAGATCTACGATACTAATTGATATACTTGATAAGAAAAGAATTCAAGTGTAAATTAGAAATTGAATTTTAGACCTTGTTATTGAACTTGGTTATTACAAATTAAATTGATTGTTTGAAAAAAATCAAACAGCAAGAAAGTACTTAAAGTACAGAAATGCACTGAGAAAAAGGTAAAGTGGAACATTTACATATGATAAAGTTGGTTTTCGAAATTCATGAAATACTAATGAAAAATTATATATTTTGTTTAGCCAAGTGTGTAACAGAAATTGTATACTCCAAAAAAAAGAGTCAAAGGTGAAAATAAGTGCAGAGAATACACCAAGAAAACCAAGAGAGCCGAGCTAGACCAAGTTTACGTGAAGAGGGAATCTCACCAAAAGACAAGGAATGATAAATAGTTGTGCTAAAAGTGCACTAAACTACTATGAAACCGAACGGTTTGGATAACAATTGAATTTATTGAAATTATTAAAGTTCAGAATGTTGTTGTGATTATCAAAATATGTATATGATATTTCTTATATAGATTGGTATGAATTGTGGACAAAGACGACGACAGAAAAATATTCTTCCAGATACACTTCTTGCATGAAGTAGGAGGAAAATCAAACTCTAGAGGGTATCAGTAAGTTGAAGAAGGAATGATACTCTACAGAAAACTGATGGAAGACGAGAGCAAAGATGAAAAAGGAATCTTCGTCTTGAGTTGAGAAATCAACCTCAGAGAGTAACACCGAGGATGGTGTTCAATTTTAGGGGAGGAATATGTAACACCCCTAATTCTATTCCTTTTAATTGACATGTAAATAAGTCCAAAAGGGAAGCGGGCCCCAAATGGAGAACTAGAGCATGAATTAATTTTTAATTAATAAAAATATATGGAAAAATTATGTGTGCTATATGACTAGATTGAGATTGGAGATCCTAAACCCTAATCCATGAGGATATGAATAAGGTTTGACTTTCCCAAAACCTATCAGAGAACCTTGAAAGGAATCTTACTAAATTAGATTGAGAGAAAAAAATATAATTTCCCCAATGAAGAGGAAAGTAATTGGGAAGCGGAAGAAAATATGGAAAAGTGGAAAAAACAACTTTAAAGTACCTCATAGAGGGAAAGCCTAGGCAAAATAGGAAGAAAGCATCGTTAAATTTCTAGACACAAAAATTGAAAACAAGTTTGGGGAAAGCACATCTTAAATAAGCTTCTCCAGGACAGACAAGAGGCGGTTCCTGGGGGGATCTCAGCTCGGGGGTGAGTTCTGGAAAGAAACAAACTCTAAGGTTGTGAGGACTAGTCATAGTAATTGGTATGCGTGTTTATCCTATTTTACTTCTGAATTGACAGAATTTTATCTATATTAAATCTATGAAAAGGTGAAGAAATAGTATGTTAAATTTAATGTATACTATAGAGCTCAAGTTATGAAATAAAATTGAATCTAGTATACAGAGTAGTACTTGTTACACCTTCATCCCACATATGTTTAACAAAATAAAAATACAGAAGTATTTTAAGTCTGTATAGTTGTATGGGATTTGTGAGATAATTAAAAATCTACCAGAATGTCTAAGTCAGGAGACTTAGATCTGGAGATTTACATCGTGATTAATATGTGAACCTCAGAATTTATAACACAGAAATTAATAAATTTATGGAACTAATAAAATAACTCTGGTGGATATATACATATCCAAATAAAATATTAAAAGAGTAAATAGAGTTTCACGGCCTGGTTGAGGCAGTGATATAGAATTGTTTCCATTAAAAATAAAACGTTTATAATGTTATGGACAACCAAGAAACACTAAGGTAATTAAATAAAATTACGAAAACAATAATATTTACATAACCATGAGCGAAAAAGGAAATATCATAGCTACTGTATAAATTAAAATATTTTATACAGAGATCAATATGTCACTGTACTATTCTAGTAACCTGAAGAGAAGATTTTTTATGCGCAATAAGTCACAATCCAAAATAAATAAGTTTACAAATCTCCTTTCAGGAGAAAGAATAAAAAATATTTCCAAAACAAATTCGAGTGGAAACAAAAGATTGATTTCATGGTTGTTGGAACATAATAGGCTAAGAAAGCATCGGTACCAACCTAAAAAGCAACGAAAATGCTTGTTATGTTCACCTGTATTGACGAGGATAATTAAAGACTTAATAATAGGCCAGATTTTAAAATGGGTATAGGGTTTGAAACTCCCAACGATACCCAAAACTTCGGTGGAATATAAGTCAGAAAATAAAATCGTTGTCCAATGAAAATAGAGGTTACCATAATAAATTATACCTTTAGAGGGTTACATATAATCGAAGGTCCACCTAACAAGCAGAAATGAAAAGCATGAAAAGCAAGTTAGGGTATGATTAAATGATGAACTGTTTGAATAAAATATCAACCAGGCTTAATCAACTTCGAAAACTTTTCGAATGCAAATAAATCGTAATAGAGTCTATGTAGACAAAACCTGTAAGCCTTTACCACCATCATCTTCTATGGGGTTGAATGCATAAGAGAAATCGTGTCTTTTGTGGAAATCCAAAAGAATAGACTCGATTGGGTTTGGAATAAAATCCCATAAATCCATAAGAGAAAGGGTTATCAGATGGTGATATATATATATATATATATATATATATATATATATAAAAGCAAAACCAGTATTATGAGAAAAAAAAAAAAAATCGAAAATCAGTCATTTTATAAAACCATACAGGAGAAATAAATCTTCGAAAAACCATTGTAACGTGAAATAGTGAGCTTCTTCTTAAGATTAACAAATTTCACAATTTTTCTATCAATTAGTCCAAACAAGAGTCGAATGATGGAATTTATCTTGAGCTATAAGCATCGTTCTGCAGAGGGGTTAAGAAACAACGTCTCTCCGACAGAGAAGAAACGAAATGACAGAGATCAAATTGGCAAGACCTCTCTAATATGCAGGGAGGGAAATGAAACTTCATTGTGAGGAGTAGGGTTACATATCTCTGGAAAAGAACTAAATGTCGTTGGTATCGGTACCGTCCACGTGGCGATGGATGCATAGCGTTGAGTGAAAGAAACAAAGGACTGTGGAAATTTCGAGAATATCCATAAAGCGTTTTGATAAATCCGAGTAACAAGATATTCAGTACCAAAGGAATTACGCAGAGGAGTAAATGATATGTACCAACATCCATTGTGGTAGACAAAAATTTAATGTTTCGTACCAATACCATTATAAGAACTCACATATCGATTCGGAATCAGTATTTGATGGGTGAACTAACCGAAACATTCATACCTCATTAAAAACTTCTGCAGATCAATGTACGAGTTTAGGAGAAAGGTACTAGTTTCATTTATCACAGGATAAAAATATATTAAAATGCCATTATAACGTATACCTGGGAACTTTAACCCTTAAGAAAAGAATATTCCATTATAATACGCATGGGTTAACGATGTAATAGTGATTGTACTCAAAATTATATGGATTTTATATAATATAAGTGGGTGAGAAGATTTTACATATATCTACAGTAAGTATATATGGGTAAAATAACAATTTAACTCAAATGCTATATAGTGTGATATGGTTATGAAGTTAAAGTAAAATATATATAAATACCTCTATATATATATATATATATGTGAGATAGAAAATACATATAGCATTGGGTAAACAATTAGAATAGAAAAGAATTTAGTTAATGTGAATCACATAAGGAGACAATAATGACATATTAAGAAGAAATTAGGTTAAAATAGTACTTATTGAAATTAAAGGAACTAAAGATATGCAACCAGTGGAAGATATATATATGTTAAATAAATTAGTTCCATTGGAATATATTTGTTGCTAATATATGATTCCGGTTATGATAAAGTTTAGTATTACTATGTTAATAGAATGAATAATTTTAAAAGGGTAATAGTTCTTGAGTATATATATATATGTCAAAAGGATAAATGAGTTAAAGGAATAATAGTCTAAGATGATAAGTTGAAATAAAAATATATCATTGACTGATGTCATCTGATTTTGATGAAAAGATATGTACAGTAGGGAAACAAAAGTTTCTTAAACTAGAAAAAAAAAATTGAGGATGAGAGGCATTACAATTACATGATCCAAAACAATGGTAAAATATATACAACAAAATGTGTACTTTGTATTTAGATCCAATAATATATATTAGGTTATGTAAACAATAATATAAACCATATTAATCAATCTACTTTTGAGTTTTTACTCATGAAATTCAATAGTTTTACTATGTTAGTCATCTTATATGTCTCATAAGATCTCCTTATTCATATCTCCTATATACAAATGCTATGGAATATCAGGGTCAAGGACATTTGATTCCAGGATCCAAAGATTTCATTGTGAGTGTTCCATGCAATTTGAAACCAAGATTCAAGATTTAATAAGTCATTTGTGTGTAATGTTCATTTTTTTTTCCTTATGATATATATGTGAATTTTTTTTAACATAATTATGTTATTGAAAGGTAATTTTTTAATCAAACCTTTATTGGTGAAAGGTTAATTTATTATGAGAACATCACTCTTGAAGGGCTAAATTTGTAACATAACGTTTCTTAATGAAAAACACAATGACCCAAAACGTAAAAAAAAATTGTATGACGCGTAAAGAGAAATCCAAAATCCAACCCTGCTCGGGACTTGTATCGGGTTCCATTAGTATCGAGGCTTGTCTGCACTCGTATACCTGCACCTAACACCTCGATACCTATTAATACGAAAGCCTGATATGTTGTAGTTAAATGACACTGAATTTTTCATGTATGTTTATTTATGTAAGCATCATCAATAATCATGACAAGAAGACAACCTATCATTGAAATAATGGAACCAACTAGAATCTCTAGAAACAATTTCTTGTAAAATAATCTTGGAGATAACTTGATAGCAATGTGACAATAACCACACACACGAGAATTATTTATCACACTAATAGGGATTCCTTTGGGTGTGCTTCTAAGACCAAATATAATTTCTAACATTTTACTAGGATGACTGAGAATGTGTCCCTTATGCTCCTCGTCCACATCATAGAGAAAAAAAATTATGTCAGGCACATATTCTCCATATTTCAATTGTAGAGTGAGCTTTTCCAACATTCCATTGATACTTGGGGTTCTCATTCTACGAGGAATTGAATTGCATTTACTCTTAACTCTATGCCCCTTTTGATTTTGCAAGCACCAAGTAACGCATCCCATACATGGACATTAGGTTCAATTAACATTTTTTACTAAATAACGTGATTATTGGGTTCCATTAATATGTGGGGTTTGTTTCATAACTTGTCATTTTGATCCCTAATGTCTCAACACTCGTAAGGACGATCACTTTAACTTATCACTTGAGGATTACAGGGGTATATTGTCTCTAACATGTGCTAATATCAAGGAATGACAAAGAATTGGCCATTCTCAATTCAAAAAGGTGACAATTAGATTTTTCCCCTAAAATCATAAAAATATATGAAATTCTAATTTGACAATAAATATGGTCTGCGACACTTCCCACATTGTTGATATTTATGCCCATGAGTACATCGTTTACTTAAAAAAGATCATTCCATTTTAGAATTGGACTTGGTCGTCGAACAAATACCTAAAGTAGAATTGATTGTTGTTTCGGAACTCACGATGCTTGCCTAATTAAAAAACATAAAATATCCTCATTCTTGGTTATTCAAAATTTGTTATTGATTAGTTGCTAGGAGAGACTCACCTTGAGTTTATAAACCTAGTAGTGTGGAAACTTTCGAAGATATTAGATTCCATTAGATATATAGATAATTCAACACTACAACAGACAACCTTTCAAAAAGTGCATTAGAGTTGGAGCATGGCATAATTATATTTGAAGACTTGATTTGTAACCAAGTTCAGGGTACTCACTCCATTCATATTTCTCATATGAACTAACTTTTAGTGCACAACGTCTAGGTGACAAATGGTAACTTCAGCAATACAAAATCAAAGACTTCAGGCTTAACATGGGAAGATCTTGATCTAGAGCTGTCAAATTAGTGATTTTTTGTAACAATAATTTTTTTTATATAGATGGGCTTACTTCTCTATTTTCTTAGCCCTCTGAGGATCTAAAGTCTCCAGTTTTTTTTGGGTCTTGTAGATGAAGGTTAACTATTTTTTTGAGACAACTGAAAAATACAACCTTGAGATGTTTCATTGGTAGTGAATTCAATAAAAAAAATTGAAAAGACGTCAACAAAGTAGAAATTTAAAAACAGATTCACCCATCAAATTGTATGTTTCAAACAATTTTATTATTAACAATAAATATTTAACCAATGGAAACAAAACTTATTGCACCTAGGGGTGCTCTCCAACCCAATATGGAAGAGATGTTGTAAGGTTATGTTATGTGAACATTTTGACTTTGTCAAATACATAACAATAAAAATAAAATCACCTCTAGAGGTGCAAACCTCTTTTAGAGTGAAAAGAGATTTGATCCACCTTTACCTTGGTAGATTTGGAGTTAAGATGGAACTAGGTTGGTTGTCAAATTTAACGATTTAAAAAAACTCATTTATTCACTTTTGCTAGGAGAGGTCTATAGAAGAGATGTTGTCATGTCATGTCATGTTATTTAAACATTTTGACTCAATCAAATTAGGCAAAAATAAAAATAAAAATATCTACTAATAATAATCAAATTATTAAGTAAAGCATTTTGACTTCATTGGATTACATAAAAATAAAATAAATAACTATAATTATAATTAGTAATTAAACCAACCTAGATTCATTTTAACTATGAATCTAATTTAATAAAATAAATAACTATAATTATAATTAATAATTAAACCAACCTAGATCCATATTAACTATGAATCTACCAAGCATCTAGAACTATCAAATCTCTTGAGGTACAAACCTCTTTTAAAGTCAAAAAAGAGATGATCCCTCTCAATGCTCGACACTTAATAAATCCTTATTGTAATTTAAATAAAAAATATCACCAATTATTATAAATATTTAACCATCCTTAAAAATAGATCACTCATTAAATTGTATTTAAAATAATTTTGACTATTATGTTTTGCACGCTTTATCAACCCTTCTATCTAACTTTTAATATTGTGATAGCAGTGTAGATTGTTATCATCGGTGTGGCAACATTAAATGCCATATAAGAGGGATCTTAATATTCCTAATCTATCCTTAATTTATATTAATATTTATTAACATTCAATTAATAAACCTTCTTCGTAGGATAGATGTTTACTAGTGGACTTTTTAAATTTAGATGTAAGATGAATATAACGACAACCAATACCACTTTACTAAATATCATTTAATGATTATGTTGGTTTCGAGATTATACCACCCACCATTGTACACAATAGTGGAAGAATTGCTGAGAGGGTGGATAAGATTTGTGCCCTGGAATGTGATGTTCCACAAAATATTTTTGTTTTTGTTTTTTTTAAGTATTTCACAACGAATAGAAATGTCAAAAGTGATAGGTAAATAAAAATCTAATCCCACAAATTTGATATATTTGATATTTAATAATTTAAGCTACTTATCGGAATTTTCAATGGCTTTCAAAGATTGGTATTTTGACTGGAATATTTTGATGTAAATTTTGACGGATTGAGCTCTCAATTTTCAATGGCTTGTCAAAGATTGGCATTTTGACTGAAATATTTTGATAGCATATCTTGATGGAATGAACTCTCTCCCTGGTAAGGAAAGATTACCTGGTTTTCTTTTTTTTTTGGTTTTGTCCCAATAAATTTTGGTCTTTTTCATTGTTCGTTTTTGGTGTCTTGTTTATTGTTTTTTTTTTATCTCTATTGGAAATTTTCATTGTTCGTTTTGTGATCTCTACTGCGGAAGTTTTCATGTGTAACTGCAAAAAACCAAAATGTATCATTGGATATGGCCATCAGTTTGAAAAATTATTATAGTATATGATTAAGAACAAGTATATGTAATGAATTGTAGCAGATACTGGAACTATTGTTATATCAAATAGCATTAGGAACTTTATGTATAATTTTCATAATTGTTTCCCAGCTCAAGTTACCAGACACGAGATTGAAGTGATGTCATGGCCATCCGACTCGACAAAATCTAATGTGAAAATGAATCATGTTTCTTTGGCAGCTTGAGAAATTAGACCTTCAAATGATGATGAATCCGAGGAGCTTGTGGTATGTTAAACCCTGTGGGATTCAGAACCAGGGTAAGAATCATGTATGTATGTACTTTACTTTGTAAAAAAAAAAAATTAATGAAATAAAATATGTAAACTGAAAACCTTTACGGATTGAAATAAAAATATAGATTTTGGATTACACATGGCAAACCTTTTTTTTCCTTTCTTTTTCCTTTTATACATGAATCAAGCATGACTGAGGAAAAATATCATCATGGTACTCTTTTCTGCCTCGGACTCATTCTTGGAGGAAAATTAGCATGTAAATACAATAGACTACATCACAATAATTATAAAGATTCAAGCAAACCCTATAAAATTAATTGGCAGAGTCCTGGCGGGAGAGGAGATTGATGAACTCCAATGACGTTAACTTACAATTATCATTCAGGTCCATGCTCTGAGCCTGCGAGTGCCTTTTGCCCACTCTGAGAGCAAAGAGACCTATACAAAGGAAAATAAAAAATGATAACATTGCCCAAAAAAACACTGATCTCTGTACAGTTATAACCCTGCCCCAGAAAAGCTGATCCATTTACATTTACAACCTCCCCAAAAAGCAGACCTCTTTTTATTACAAAACCTTTGAAATGTCTGCTGCAATTCACAGGCTCACCTTTCCACTATTTAGTCCGCCCCAGATGTAGTGGGATAGATCTTTTGAGGGCAGCAGGTATTGCAGCAAGAAAAAATGATTTTGGCCAACATTTTTCCCCTCCTTTTAAGGGCCCTGGGCAATGCCAGAACTGATATGGTTACAGCAGCAAATACCTGTCCTTTTATGGCCCCCCGTTTTGGCAGAAGCCTCACCATTTTTACTTGGGGTATGCCACTGACAGGCGCTATCTTGGGCACACAAAAATATCGAACTTGCTTACACTCCATTATCCTGATTCGGAGTTTGCCTTCACAGGAATTCCAATGAATCATCGAAATAGAAGTAGTACATGATCCAAATGAGTCCGGAAGGCTTCTTATAAGCTGCACCTTTTCTTTTTCTCTGAAGAAAATAAAACTGTAAAGGGAGCCCCCAAAGCAATTTGCTACATTTTCGAATGTGTGTAATAGGGTCGGGAGTGCGTCACAATTAGTTAGTTTGCTTCAAATATCTGAAAGGCCATTCAAAGATTTGAAAGGGCACTTTTCAAGGCCAGCAAGTGATTGAAATCTTGAACGCCCATTACTGCAGGGTGCCAGCAAGTGCGAAATAAAACTCGAAAAGGAAGCACCCGCAGTACTAATTCGTTACATTTTGGACATCTGTGATGGGAACCTGCCACAATTAGTTTGTTATTGTTATGTTTTTCTTTAAAATATTTGAAAGGCCACGCCACCTTGCAGGGCGAGCAGATGATTGAAACCTTACCTGCCCTTTACTGCACACATGTTGCAGAATATCGCTCTCACATCTTGAAAATTCCTCTGTATATTATTAATAAAGCTCGATTTTAATAAAAAAAACTTGGGATTGCAACGAAAGCAATGTGCGCCATTTTCGATTGCCTCTGATGGGAACGGATTGTTTGTTTTTTCGAATATGTGAAAGGCCACTTTGCCTAAGTGATTGAAACCCTGTGTACCCCATTTGTACGCGCAACCAACACATAGAGCTTCGTTGAAATAATTCTCATGTAGTATTGATCAGAAATGGCATGGTAGGATAATGAGCTTCTTTTTTTTAAATGGGACATCTAGGTTGACGGAGCTGTGTACTAAGACAAAATCATTTTCACAAATATTAAATCACGGTGTATAAGTTTAAAGTCATTATAATAATATATTTAATATGGATTAGAATGATTCAATATTTTATTGGAGGAATTGAAAATATATTTAATATGGATCAGTGTTATTCAATATATTATTTGAGAAATTGAATATGAGTGGGGAGAATAACAATTATTCTTCCCAATCACTTGAAATAAACTCAATGGACATCATAATAAATTATATATATATATAAATGTTAGTGGGGTGTTGCTTAAACGGTTGTTATGCCACTCACCAATTCCCTTCCTCAATCGGGTGATGTATCTCCACATGTTGATGAAGATGTAAAAGATGTAGTCCTACCAAACTTACAAAAATAATAATTATATACAAAAATAATAAAGATTGTAAATAACAACAAAAAATCTTTAAAGATTAAATAAAAAAATACAAAAAAGCGGACTATTTTTTTTTTAAACTTCAGTTTCAATTGTTTAATATGCATAATTCTAGTGCCATATGGGTTTTTCAGGGTGCTGAATCCATTTATTCATTCAAAAATATATTTTAAACAACAACAAAAATCTTGAAAGTGTATTGCCCATTTCTAATAAATTCCAGTGAAAAAAGGTTTATCTTCTATAAATTAGACTACGCCAGATATAAATGATTAAATTTGAAATACACTATGAAATTTGAAATATTAAGTATATTTAATACACTTCATCTTTTCAAGTCATTTATTATCATCTCTATAATTAATATACATCCCCCACATATATATATATATATATATATATATATATATATATATATATATATATATATATTAGATCATATACCATTTTTCACTATTATGAATGGATATTAAATTTCAAATTTCAATAATTTATATTTTACCAACAACATTACATATATTATTATGCTGCTATGATCTATATTTCACTGTATCATATACATTATTTATTGTTTTGAGTGTATATTAAATTTTAAATTAATTTGTAAATAAATTTTGTTATAATATTATCGATCAATATTATGGTTTATAAATTTTAAAAAATATAAGTTATTTCATAACAAATATCTACCATCATCTTAATAATTATCAATAATTAAATTATTCTAAAAATTCTATTTCAAAATAAACATCCTTTTCAATATAATTATTTTTATATTAAAAATAAGACATGGTACCTTAAAAATAAGACCTGCCTACCTCTTTACCTGTAACCTGTAAAAATTATTCCGAATATTCGTTTTCTTTTGGTAGGTCTTAAAAGTGTTCCGAATTTTATTTGATTTAATATTATAACATATGTAATATTATAACATGTAATGCGTAACATCTTGGAGTGTTAATCGAAGAATTTTATTTGATTTAATATTATAACATATGAAATGCGTAACATCTTGGCGTGTTAGTGAAGTCCATAAAATTTGAAGTAGATGCATAAATCTACAACCTTTAGATTTGGTTGACGGAGTGATTAACATCATTGGTAGACAGTCGTTTCATGTTGGCATATTCTCAAGTTTTCTAAGATTCATGCAATGATCACCCAACCTTTTAGATAATATATAAAAGCAGAAAAACAGATGAATCCTAGAAAGAGAGACGAGATTTTTTTTAATATTATAATGTTCAAAATTATAATAAAATAGTTAATGTGACAGTGGAGCCTTTTAAATCTTCTAACGTTTGAAACAGAATGATGATCAAGAAAAGTTGAAAGCGATAATGGGTGTAAAGATTAAAGAGATGAAATCGAACTGTGGCCGTGGGAAGCACTTTTTTGTTTTTTTGGGTTGGGATATTTATTGAAATTTTTAAATTTATAATTAAAAAAAAAAATTGAAATTAGGTTTTTTATAATTTTTATAATTAAATTTTATTATTATGAATATTTTTAGGCATTCATTTATGAGGGAGATTGATTTTTACTATTACAAATATTTATAGGTACTAATCTATTTGAGACACTATTTTTCAATGTTGTAAATATTTTTAGACATAAACTTACATTAGTGAGTTTGCTTGCTACTTTGCCTTCACTAGGTTTACTAGCTACTTATGCTTTTACTAGGTTTGGGTTTGCTTGCTACTTTTCCTTCACTAGGTTTACTAGCTAATTATGCTTTTACTAGATTTGCTTGTTGCTTCTACCTTCCCCAATTCTACTTCTCCCAAAACTTGTTTTTGGCCTCTTCCTAAGAACAAACTTGAATAGTCTGCCATATCTCTAATATTGCAAATTTGATTTTGAAATTTTTACCTTCTATATGTCTCTCCAAATTTGATTTTGAAATTTTAACCTTTTATATGTCTCCTCATATCTCTAAAAATTTCATAGTTTGAAGTCTCAAAAAAGAAGTTAAAAAAAAATTTAGAGGTTGACCTATTTGAAACTCATTTCAAGACTATTTAGAAAACCTAACATCCACCAGGCATATCTCTGAAATTATAGAAAACCAAAGTTTAAATGTTTTACCATAGGTACTTAGAGATCTTGGTTCTCTCTAAAACCAAAGTTTATTTTTTTTTACCATAGATGCCTAGAGATCTTGGTTCTGTCTTCTGAACAAGATCCCATAGTGTGAAACATATAAGAAAATAGGTTATAGACAAAATGTCAAACTACCTTGTTTGAATCAGATTTTAGGAGCATTCAATAACTCTAACTTCTTTAGAGAATATCTCCATAGAGAAAGTGTGAAACTGAGTTGTTTGAGAAAAATTATGACAACAATGTTGAAAACTAAGCAATTATTGAGGGGGTGAATGAATAATTGTGTCTTTTAAATGACTAATTTCAAATTATTCTACTAGTCTTTCAATTCCTTCTTTAATGTATTAACAACTTTATAAAAATGTTTAACAGTTAACCATGAATTCACAGGAAAACATGCAAGCGACTCATGGAACACATTGAGACACCAGATATAAGTGGAAACCCATAAAGAGAAAAACCGTGAATTTTGGTTATGATGTAAAGAAAACCCCCCACTTCCTCTTTTACATCAATTTTGTAGGCTCCTACCTATAGGAGGCTTCAACCTGTTTTTTCTTCTACAAGCTACAACTTGCTGGGAGCACCAACTCCCTCTTCTACAAGCTCCAATCTACTCTTTTTGGGCTACTACCTAAAATGAGACACCAATCCCTTGGTAAGATTACAAATTTACTTTGCTAGTTTTACTTGGTATTTGTCTATGCTATGAACTATAACTTTGTCCTCATTTCAACTGTTTATCACCTCTATTCATCTTCCTCAATTTTTCTTCACTTCTACTCCTCTTCTTTTCTCTCTCTTTACCAGGAGATTCATGAACTTGCTCTCAAATAATTCAATCCTATAGTAACTCATCAAAAAATGCATCTTTTTATATACAATATTATTGATTGTTTGTATTACATGCAGGAATCGAAAGTGAAAGGTTGCCTCTTTGTATTTCAGGCTCTTTGTGGTCTACGTATTCATTTTTGAATTTGAATGTCAAGTCAAGACAAATGGACCTAGATGGATACAAGGTGATAGATGTGTATTGGTGTATATATTATGTGGTTGGCCTAGTTAATGGTGAACAAGTGGTGAAGGTAACTACTACTGTTAAGAATAGAAAAGGTGCTTGTTGTTGATGAAAATGATTTCCACCATCTATAAATATTAAATTTAGATTATCTAACCTTATGGAAAATGATAACAAATTAATTATTTTGTTTTAGCAATTTGTTTATGTGCTCATAAACATTGGAGAGAGGTTTTCCTTCGATATCTTTATACTTTTGATGAGTATTCTTAATGGCATCAATATTCTATGAAATAACAACCTCATTTATTCGCAATGGTTTAGCAAAGACTTAGGAACTTCTTAAGAAACCTCTCATTTATCATGTTAATTTCATTTTGATTATACATAAGGTTCCTACTCACAACCATACTCTCAATGGAGGAAATACCAACTTCTATGAAGGGGATGAGATATGGCATACACGTTTTAATATCAAGATTGCAAGTTATGAAAAAATTCTCCTTTTCTCAATTCCTCTCCAAAGCATATTGATTGGGGTGGGAAATTTAGTAAGTAAAGGTGGCAAGGGTACCAGTCTAAGATGTGGTAAATTATATCGATAAACCCGGCCTAGACTTACTCATTTTGGTAGTGAAATCAAACGCCCCCTAATATTATTTGGATCAACTATTCTCTAACCTATTTGCTTTATTGAAAGCTTTAAAAGCTCTTCACTGCCCATTTTTCTAGCACTGTCAGAACGAAAGCTAGAGGTTTGGTCCCATAGATCCCTACCTTATCTACAATTCTGTCAAAATAATGGGTCCTTACCTGATGCTTATGACTGTTCACCATGGGTAAACTACTTACCAAGATAAGCTACATACTTGTATCCCTTGTTTGTAGGTTATGTAGAGTACAACACTATCGATATCATTAACTTAGTAATGGAGATCATAAATACATCAAAGCATAGTTATAACACTATGTCATAGCTTAGATATGGGATTAGATTAGGATAAGTAAGCTAGTAATAATTGAATAACAAGGAGCGATGTTAGATAATGTATATGTTAAACACAATAAATTTTAAGGTTCATATTGTTAGGGTCCTATAAGTATAGGATTTATAATTTGGAATTGACTTATGATAGTCTTGTAAAATATGTACATACTTTGCTTTCTGCAAGATGTTTTCCAATATTTTGTAAAAAAAAAAAAAATCAAGAAGAGGGTAAAAGTCCTAAAAGAAAAATGAAAGGACTTAGAAAAAATAATATACCCCAAAAGAAAAAAAGAAATAAAACATGAAAGTGTGCAAATTCAAATGCCACTACTTTTTACTGATGATTATGGCAGAGTGTCAATAAATGCCATAATCCATGATGAGTTGAACTACTTAATCTTGACTTGTCATGTTTCAATTTTATTGTTGTAGAATAGTGAATAAAAATTAGTCAGATAGTTTAATCCTAACTAATTAGTAGATAGGTAGAGAATAAAGAGGAGCTCATCAGTTTAATCTGAGCCCTCTGATGATATAAGGTAGATTTAGATAGTTTTTATTGCTTTCAAAAGAATAAAATGTTCAAGGTTGCTAGCTCAAATGCACTTGCAAAATGGAAGAAAAAAATGTTAGATTAAAAGTTGGGTAGGTAGAAAGAAGTGGGAGAATCATGTAAATACTTTTCACCAGGAAAAATCACTAATTTCCCCTCCCCTATAGTTATTCTGCATTCTAGACTTTCAGTCAAAGAGGCTCAGAGCATTTCTCTGACTTCTGTTGGGATGAGACCCAAGGCTCAATGACTATTTAATTAAAAATGTTTGAATTCCTATAATAATCCCTATTTGCCATAATTTACTCTACATGCATCCATTATACTTAAATTTCATAACTAAAGACCTTTTTACTTAATGAAAAATAAAATCCCTTTTGAATAATTTCCTTCATTCATAAAAACATAAAAACCCTCCAAAATTATTATATTGTAAGTTAAAGTGGTTAAATTATAAACGGTTAAAGCTTTTTTCTTATTATATTATCACTTTGCTTAAGTTATGTAATTACATTTTGGTGTTTTTATTGTCCCTTTTTCATATTAACTTCTAAATTATCAATTAATTCCCTACAAAAAAACTTATGCTATTATTATAAGCCCTTGTATCTAATTATCCACAAAAACCCACTATTATAAGATTTTTGACCAAAGTTAAATATCTACGAGTTAAATTAAAAACCCAAAAAATACCCCCTTTTGTCTAAAACTAAGCATATATAAATAATCCCGCCACGTATAGTTATTGGACCCCTCCATGGTCTATAACTATATAATAAAAATATAAATATAAATAAAGCTATCGGAAAAATATAGCGTTACCACATCACCTCTCTTATATCATTTATCCTAAAAAAATTTCATCCGCGCCACTATAAAAAGCTTATTATAATTCTAAGCTTTACCATATCCTAACCTTGGTTAAAAATCACCTCACGCGCTATTTTACCATATATATGAACTTTTTTTATATATATAACATCGCCCAATAAAACCTTTTGCATTATACCTGCTTATATATAAACCATTCCATATATTAAAACCTTGGTTATAATGTTTATTTTTACAAAAGGTTTGGTTATATTTATAACTCGCCATTGTATAAAGCCGCCCGAGCCCCACCATAACGTTTTCCCCACACCTTCCCATCACCTCCTGACCGTTCGCTCCCACTTTTTAGATCCAACAGCACACGATCTGCTTCGCGCTCCGAAACTGATCGATGACACTAAGCTCGAAATCACGCGAAATGAGTTGTTTTATGAAACCACCCAACGCAACGTGGCGCCATATTATTCGATCGCGTTCGATTTGCAAAAAAAAACTTACCACTCTATCCCGACGTGAAACCCACCAGTGGTTTTTCGCATTCGAAAAATCAAACCACCTCCTGCCTTAGATTAGACCTGCATTTAATGCATTCTATGTTGATTCATATTAAAGTTTAAACCTTTGATATGTCATTTTTCATATGTATTTGTGCAGTCCCGACTGGTAAGAAAACTCCTCCCGACTGTGTAAAGAGCCCTAAACCCCTATTTGAGTGATTTCTTGTCCCGAAGCTGAATTTAATCACCATTTCTATATCTGGAGCTCATCGAAGCCATCCTTTGCAACAAGCAATAAAGTTTTAACTGAAGATACCACCAGAAACCCTCTCGCCCATCAAATACCTGCAAAAGAGATATTTCTCGATATGTTGACGTACAAACCTTCAAAATTATACCATTTGTGAACTGAAATAGATTAAGATAAGAGAATTAGCCGTTTAAATTTCCCAAAAACAGGCCAAACCCTCGCCATTTTTTTTTCAGGATGCCTGAATTCCTCTATCACCCTTTCAAAGGTAAAAAATCCCTTTTTTCACTCTTATCCATCTAGAAAACCTGTGTTTTTTGTCCTGAACTCTTGCTCAGATTCCCAGATTCTTAAATTGTCCCAGATTTGCTTAAAATTCCTCTGTTTCTAAAAATTTACTACTGTAAACAGTATAATATTGCTTTAGTTAACCTAAAAATGACAAAGAAGTAGACTACACCTAAAGTTGGGGGTCCCAAAGCTTCTAAAGCTATGATAGTCAAGCCTTCCAAGCTTGAATCCTCAAAAATAAATAAACCTATTTCAGTAATCACTGCCAATACTGCTGCCACTGTTAATCCCCTTCAACCTCCAATTTCCACTGAAGAAAGCATTCCTTTAACTAATTTAGATTACAAGATTGCAGACCCTATAGTGGAATTTAATCTACTAAAGATTCATAACTGGTGTCATGGTAAGTTTTTGGATAAAAATCAAGATGACATACCTATTTGGGAGTCCAATTTGCCCAAATATGTAGTTCATGTTACTCATCCAGCCCAAAACCTTGTCAGAGTGTGTCAGCAGCATTATGTTCCTGATCAAAGATCCATTGTCAATGCAAATAGGGAGATTTTGTTTTCCATTATAGAAAAATCTATAAATGAGATGCTTCAAATAAAATTTGATCCCAGAGTAGTTCCATTGTCTATTGAATCATTGACCCAGTTATATTTAGGGATGGATTTTCCTAAGAGGTTTATGGTCTTTCAGAATTTCATGCCTGCATATGTAGACATCCCAAAGGTTAATCCTCCTTATTCCACTTCAAAGTTCCCTGAAGCTTCTAGACAGGTGATTTCCATGTTATCATTTATACTAGGATACTTTAATGATGAATTCACAGATGCCTCCATCATTGGTTTTCTATCTACATTATCTCTTGGGCAGCCTCCTGCCATGATCTTTGATTTTGCTAGATTCATTATTGATAGCATCCATCATCAATTGACAACATTTCCTAATGAAGGATTTTTTAGATATTCATCATATATATTCCATTTGTTTCTATTTTTTCAAGCTGAGAATTTTCCCATTGCTTTACAAAAGATGAATGTAGATGGCCAGCCTCTATCAGTGATATTTTGGACATCCTTGCTCAGAAAGGAAGGAAATGAATTCAGTTACAAAGATTTTTCAGACTTGTTTATTAGGCCAGCCATGAATTTGATTTACAAGTCAGAATAGCCTGGAGTGAGTGAGGAAATGAAAAGAATATTACAACTTTTTGAACAATGCAAAGTAGGAGACTGGTACTTATATGAGAGACACACAAAAATAAGAATATTTGGAACCAATTTGTTTGCTTATAAGTTACTTGAATTTTTAACCATCAGGGTTTTTTCATTGGAATATTTAAGGCAAGTTTTAAATGCAGATGTTATAAACTTCATGGCTTCAAAGAAAAAGACTCAGTTTAAGTTGAAGAATCAGATTGGCCCTTTAATAGTAAACAGTAGGGAGGCTGAGAAAGAAATATCTAGAAGATTATCAGAATATCAATTTCAAGAAATTTTTCAGTGGAATTATGACCCCCGGGGTTTTCTCAGTGCTATAAGGATCAAATTCAAGCTTCCACCTTTTATACATGATTCAAAACCAAATATTGAGAAATTTTCTAATCAAATAGAATGGGTGGAAAACACATTAGTAGACCCTAATGCTAATATAGAAACAGTGAAAAAAGCAGACAATTCACAGGTAATGATGGTCTTCAAACAGACATAAACTTCAAGTAAAAGAGGCAGAGAGGAGAAAGTTTATTCAGCTGAAACTATTACTGAGAATAAGTTCAAATTGATTTACAATAAAAAAATCCAAAATTATTATTGCTGAAATGGAAAAGGCTATTGAAATAGATGATACCAATGATCAGAAAGAAAATAACGAGTCCACAGTAATAGTGAATGAAACATTGACAGAAACTGGAAAAGAACAGGGTGCAACAGATAAGCAGGGTAGGCAAATGATTGAAAATCAGGTTGATTTAGAAATTCCCTCTTCTTCCAAAACAGCAGAGGGAAAAGACTCTGATATAAAACAAAAGTATAAGCAAATTAAGGAGAAAAATGAGGAGATCAAAAGAGAAATTTATTCTCAATTTCTCAAAGAAAAACTAGGTAACAAGGACAGATATTAACATCTTTTGATTATTCAGCTAATAAAATGATCATGTCCTTCCTTCAACCAAATATTGCAGATCCTAAAACTATTTCAGATTATAAAAAGACAGAATTATAAGTTGATGCAGAGAGCATCCATGAGCTGGATCAAATAGAATTTCATAGACATACATCAGAAATGCTCTATTCAAAAGTAGTGGATAAAACCAGGACTGCTACACAAATGCAAAACACTATTTTTCATGTGCAAGATCATATGAAGCTGGACAAAGCTTCTTTACATGCAAAAGAGCTAAGGATTAAGTCCTTAGAAGATCTAGTCCTTCAGATAGGGGTGGATCCATCAAATATACAAGTTGCTCAAGCATTGATAAAGCAAAAGAATGATGACATTACTGCTTTGAGGAAACAATTAAAACTTTCTCAAAGTGAACATCCATAAGGAAAATAAATACTGCAAGAATAAACAGAAAAGGATGAAATGGTAAAATTAATAGTAAAGATGACTTCTCAAGTCAAGGATATGGAAGATCAAATGGATATCCTTATGAAAGAAAAAGAAGCTTTGAAAGAAAGTGATGTTCCCCCTATTCCCACATTTATCCCTATTGTTACTGCTGTTGTTCCTTCTACATTGGGAGACAAGTTGGCACCCAAAGGGTTATTGGTAACTGCAATATCAATGCAATCAAATACTACTTCCCACACATAATCATCATCTACACAGGTACAGCAAACAGGTGGATCAGCAGAGATAGTGAAAGCCATGGAGGAGGTGTCCCTTAAGAATAATGAAATCAATGGCTTAAAGAACACCATTCAAACTCTTGAATCATCCAATAGAAATGCTTTAATAACATCAAAGGGACATGAACAAAGAACAAATAGATTGGAAGAGCAAGTAAAGGCTTTACAAAAGGAAGTGAACTTTAGTGAACATGTTTCCTATATAAAGAACTATCTTTGGACCAATATAATTGAAGGCATCCATCTCCAATGGCCATCAATTCGAATTATATATGAGCAAAGGGATTTACTTCTAGCAGCATAGGTAGAGATTCAAAAAAAAAAAAAAAAGAACTTGAAAATAAACCATCTTAGGCTTTAAAGCTTATTGCATTCTTGAACAGCAAAAACAGAGATGAACTTGAGGAGTTGAAAATACAGGATAGGACTGAGACAATATTTCAGATCAAGAAATTCCTCAAAAAATAAACATAATGAATCATTTGGAGGAGAAATGTGAGGCTATGAACCTATCAATAACAAAGTTTCTGACAAATTATACAACATTTAGAGAAGTTGGACTTTCAGACATCCATGGCTTTAATGAGAAACTGATGGTCCAAACAGACTATGATAAGAAAATAAGGGCCCACGCCAAAGAGCAAGTAAACAAGCCTTTGCCACAAGGTTATCCCATTAGTAAAGTGATTTTATAGTACTTTGAAAATCTATTTTTTCTACAAAATGAGATTAAACATCTTTTCATGGTCAAACCAAATTTTGCAAAGTACACTGATGTAGATGAAAGCTACAAAAAGTTGAAAAATACGAAGATACCCAGTGCTCAGCAGTGGCAAGAGTTTATAGATTTGTTATAACAGTATAGAGGCGTAACAGTAAAGAAAGGCACATGTAAAATAGTGAAGCTGAGAAGGAAAAACAAAACAGTTTATGTGATTTTGGTTTTTTACTGCTGATAAGTATCTTTTACAACAGTGAAAGGGTAAAAGGGAAATCCAAGTATGACAGTGAAATGATATGGCAGTGAATTAATTTTTCTACAATAGTGAAAATTTCATTTTACCGCTGTCAAAAGGTTAATATATCAGTTGAAAATGTATCAGGCTAAACAACAGGGTCAAAGAGTATCAGAAAAGCAACAACCAGCAAATTTTTACTACAATAATTTCTCTATTTTTACAATAGTGAAGAGACAAATGAACAGCATGAAAGAGTATCAGGAAGAAAGGCAGTGTTAAAGGATATAAAGTGGAAAGAGTATCCATGAAGTCATCTTTCAAAAGATATTTGCAAAGTGCTAGCAAGCATGGACAACTACTCAAACAAACAATTTTTTGTTAGATAAGATATCACTATTTTTTCTAGATAAGAGGACAGCTTTCTAAGTTATTAAGCATCTGTCCCTCTTAATCTGTAAAGATATTTTTATTTCCTAGAGTTATTCCTAGATTTCTCTAGGATATTTTGTAACAAGAATTTTGTATAAATACTTCAGTTTGTGAAGTTTTTAGTGTGGAATAAAATTGCTGAGATTATTATAGATAATTTTGCTGGTACGTTGGAGGACTATGTGTTGATTTCATAGCAGCAGTCTGGACAATAGCCAATTCGACTTCATAATTCAAGATTGATGCGATAATTTGAAAAGTAAAGTGAATCTATCTTGTCATTGTTTACTTTCTGTGTTCCATTAATTTCATATATGTTGTTCAATCTTAATGATTAAGTAGGAATATTACTTTAGGACTAGTGTTAGAACTCCCTGTCTTAACTACTTAATCATTTAAATGTTTTCTGTTGATTTCCGGATTTAGGAATTCTTAATTGCTCCTAGTCCCATTTGACCCCTTCCTCCTTCCTCTTTTTCTGGATTAAAGGATCCTTCATTTCCCTTTATCCCGAAACAAGCTATCCCATCAAAACAACCTATCCAAAACTCTGAGGGTTACCTACCTTGCCCTGAATACATTAGCATCCTCTTGGCTTTGCCTTCTAGTTCTGCTTGCTAGACTTTGACTTCATAGCCCAATGGACTAGTAGATCCCTCTCTAATTGGTCTTCAAATAATCTTATTTTCCACCAAACATTTCAAAACAAAAACCAAATTGAACTATCATAACTAGCCTAAAATATTAAACAAAATGAAGTTAAATCATAAAGAGAGAGCCCTCTCTTAAATTTAGGAAGGCTAGATCCTAAATTTCCAAAGTAGGTTTGTGGTTACCCCTAGTTTTCTTAAAACTGAAAAATCCAAAATCCCACAATCTTTGGAAATTACTAGGGTGATAACATACGCGCGACCATACTGGGGACCTAACCAATCTCCAGTTTTAAAATTAATCTTAAAGGAATATCTTTAATTTATCTTTTTACATTAATATTAGTTTTGAGGTTTGTGGGTATTCATAAATAGTCATTCTAGCTTCTAGGAAAGCCTACTATACCAAGTCTAACCCGGATCCAAAGCCTGCATTTATAGTAGATAACTCAGATCAGATAGGAAAAAATAAAAATAAAAAACAGATTGTTAATTTAGACGCTAAAGTTCCCTTAAGAAAAGCTAATTCCTTACCCAAAGAATTAGTAAACTTAACTGATATTGATTTTGATTTCAAGTTTGAAAATTCATTATTTAGAAATAAATCTGAAACTGATTTAAAGGAAACTGTCATAGATTCTGTTTTTACTTCTTTTGTGAATGAAAACCAGAAAATTATTTCAGCATCAATAAAATCAGACAAATCTGAAACTCAAAATCAAGTTGAAAGGATTAATGTTGCATTGATTAAAGACGTTAATGAAGCTATTAAATTAGCTCATTTATTATCTCACATTAAACCTCCAGTTTCTCAATTACACACTACAATAATTCCAGCATCAAATTCAACTTTATATGTTGTCACATCATTTTTAGACTCCACTGCAAGTTCATTCACAAAACAATTTATTCTTGAGTTGCCTTTGCAGCCTAGGATAGTATTTCCATCATTCACTCTGTCCATTGCATCCACCAGTTTTATAAGCACTACATTTTCTCCAACCAGTTCCATATACATACCAACATCTTTTCCAACTTCTTCAAATACATCTTTCAGCACATCAGCTACTATTACCAGCACATCTCCTGTCATTTCTAGTGTACCTCCTAGCTCAGCTAAGCTTCAAGCCATGGCTGCTAGATATGCACCCCTTGTTTTGCCTCAAAACCTTCATGATATTCCCCAAGATTACCAAAAGAACATACCTTTATTTGATGGATTGCCACAAATTACTGCTAGACAACATGTTACCAGAATGACAGATTATTGAGAAATCTATGAAATAGATTAATCAGATGTTCAAGTAAGGTTGTTTGCTCAAAGTCTAACTGGGGAAGTTAAGAAATGGTTTAAGAATTTAGTTGTTGGTAGTATAGCTGATTTAGATGCATTTCATAGAGTATTTCTGAATAAATGGGAAAAGAATAAAAACTCTTTGCAAATTTTGTCTGAATTTGATTCTTTAAAAAGAGCTCCTAATGAATCTGTTCAAGATTACTGCACTATATACAACAGTGTCTATAATTCCATTTATGCAGAACTTAAACCTACACCATATTCTGTGCTTCTAAAATTTCCTGATGGATTTGATCCATATATGGCATACCAACTTAGAGAAAGAGATGTTGAAACATTAGAAAAAATGAAATTAGATGTTGTTAGTGTAGAAATTAATATTTTAAATAGAAAATCTAGACTTAGGAATGAAAGGAGAGTCACAATCAAAGAAGAGAATTCAAACTCAGATGGTAAATTTGATTTTTTTTCTAAAACCTTAGAAAGAGTAGTTAAAAGATTAGACAAAATTGAGAAAAAACCACAGTGGGATAACCAACCACAAATTAGAAATCCCAACTACAGAAAAAACAATAATCCTGGGAAAGGTAAAGAAACTTCTCCAGATCAAAACATTAGGCCCCCATTCCAAGAGAACTATGCTAAAAGTTCTCAAAACAATGATGATGAAGATGAGGATGACATCAATATAGTAATGGGGATAGATGAAGAAAACACTATTTTCCTCACTCAGGAGGATCAAGAACTCTTTGAGCTTCAACAACCCAAAGTAGAATCTAGTGAATCCTTTTATTTTAAACCAAGTTATGACTTCGCCATTAACGAAATTCACAGTCGATATAACCTTAGAAACAAAAAAAAACACTGAGAATTCTACAAAAAACACTTCTCAAAATCAAACCAAAAAGAATGTAGAAGCACCAAAAACCAAGATTTTGCAAATTCTCCCAAGGGAAAACAATAAAAATTACAATCCTCCCAGTCCCAAGAAAGGACCAAGTCCGAAAATTATTGACATCACTGAAGAAGTGGCCCAATCCTCCAGTAATGCCCAGAAGGCTAACACTACTAAAGCCCCTAATTCAACAAAATCAACAATTCCTGATCCCAAAAAGAATCATGTTTATTCTAAAAATCCCAAATCTGTTAACAATAAACCTTTTGCTGAAAGTTCAAAGTTTGAAAAAACTCCTGCTTTCCCTGAATATGTCCCTGAAAAGAGAACTAAAGACAACAAGAGTCAGGAAACTCAAACATAAAACAATAGAACAACTCAAGAGAAGAGTACATCTGCTGAAATACCTGAAAAACCCACCCAGATAACTGTCACAAAAGATGAACTAATTAAAATTAGTAAATCTCAACCAGCATTTAATATTCAAACTGAAATAGCAAAGTTAAAGACACCAACCAATTCCTTTGACAGAATTGATAAATGATTTGTACAAAACAACAATTACTGAAAATTTGAACATGAATATTGGTGAAGATTCTATTAATCTAAATGATGATCAGCCTGAATTAATTTTTGGCCCAGATGTTAATGGTAAACATTCCAGTGGATCAGTTCCTCCCTTCTATATAAGTCTTACTATTCACAATCAAATTCTACATAATGCAATGTTAGATTCAGGAGCTTCTCACAACTTAATGCCAAAAGCTATTATGGAAACTCTGAATTTAGAAATAACAAGGCCTTATAAGGATTTATTCTCTTTTGATTCAAGCAAGGTCAAATGAATAGGATTGATAAAAGACTTGTGTGTCAATTTGGTTCAATATCCCGGTAAAAGTATGGTCATGGATATTCTAGTAGCTGAAATCCCACCTAAGTATGGTATGCTTCTTTATCGCTCATGGGGAGCTAAGTTTCAAGGATCTATACAATTAGACATGATCTATGCCACCATAACAGTGTTTGGAAAACCTAAGAAACTTTACAGAGAAACTCTAATGAAATACATGGTTAGCAGTGTTGAGAGATCAATCAATTATCCAATTTACTCAACACCAACTGATCTAGATTCTTTCATTTTAAGTAACTCAGATAATAATGAGATCCAAACTGAATTAATTGAAACAAATCCTAAACCAAAACAATGATAATATTTTCCATCAAGCCCTTTGGCATTTAGACTTTGATGGTTTAGTTAATAATTCAGGAGCTGGAGCCGGAGTGTGGATCACAAACATTGAGACCAGTCATTCAGAAGGACATGCCTTTAGACTCAACTTTAAATGCACCAACAACATGGCAGAGTATGAGGCACTTATCTTAGGCCTTCAAATCATCAGAAATTTAGGAGGTCAAAGAATTATGATTATGGGAGATTTGGAATTAATCATTAAACAAATAAATGGAAATTATTCTGTTCATAATCCTAGATTAGCTAGATATAGAGATGTAGTAGTTGATTTATGCGATGATTTACTAGAATGTAAGTTTGCTACTATTCCAAGAAAAAAAAATTTCAAGCACATTGCCTAGCAACTTTTGCCAGCACATGTAACTTACCTTTTCAACCAACACATAGATATACTGTTGAAGTTAAATATTAGCCCATTGTCCCTGATAATGTGAAATATTGGCAAATTTTCTCTGAAGATGAACAGATTTACCGTTTTTTGAATAGTGAGGATGAATTTCAAAATTGTATGATAGACACAGATTGTAATTTAGATTCAGAATGTAACACAGATTTAGATGTTAATTGTAAGATAAATAATTTAGATGCACATAAACTTACTAAACCCACTATATTTACTCAATCTAGCATAGATAACTTAGAGAAGGTAGATATAGAGGAAGTAATTGAAGATGAAATTGAAATGCTAGATCTAAAGGATAACTTTTTACTTAAGGGTTTAACTCCTTTGGAAGACTTGTTTGTGTTAGCCACCTATAAAAAATTTTCATATCAAATGGTGGCTAGATCTTTTCTAGCCTTCAAAGAAACAATTCATTTCCCAAATTGTGAGTTCTTGAAGTCTTAATGATGTCTCTTTTCCTTCAGAAAACCTTCAATGTTGTTTCCCTCATAAACCTGAAAAATTTGTTGTTCACAAGAAGAAAGACTACTCGAAAAAAACCCATTTTTCCCTTCATTTTACCCCTCCTTTCACTCATAATTAACCCCCATTTTCACCCCCTTTTTCCTCATGAAATTCCTCCATTTCCCTCATTTTTATTCCTTTCCTTCATAAACTCCCTTTGATAAGGTTTAAAACTCCTTTTTTAACCTTATCGGAACTCTCAAAATCCTCAAAAAATCCTTCAAAAATCATAACAAAACAGTCTTTTTGCACTAAGGCCTTAAGCCCCTTTGGCCTTAGCCCCAGCCCCTTTTTCCTCATAAAACCAGCACTGAGACCAGGCGCTGAGGCCTAATCGCGCAATCGCAATCGGGCTTTTCTTTTTTCCTTGTTACCTATTTACTTTGGAATCTCTGATTGCAATTAGGCCTTCTCTTTTAAACCCCCGATCTATTCATCCTTTCACAGAACCTTAGCCCTGCAATCGGGCGCTAAAACACCATAAAAAACCCTTCCCAAAACATAACTTTCCTTTGTGTTTTATAAAAAACCCGACTTTTCCTTATGTTTCAATACACCCGACTGATTAATGTTTCGATGAATGTCAACCGTTGATCTAAAAACGATCAACGATCGTCGGCACATCGCATCACAATTATTCATGGGACAAATTTTAAATGGTTTATTGCCTCCCTCTGATCGCGACCCTGTGATTGGATCCCGACCGTCAATCTGCTCCACCATGCCCAGATCCAACGGTCCCAATTGCTCCGTTCCAAAGCCCCCATTTCTGCCTTTGGCCTTCGTGACTTAATCCTGACCGTCGATCTAGTTTTGAGATCGACGGCTCTTACTCAATCGCATCACAACATTTCTTCATGGTGCTTCCCCTTTCCCTTCTCCGATTGAAAACTTGCAATTTAATCTAGACTGTCGAATCCACAAGAACTGACGGCCCAGATTAATCGCCCTCCACCAAGGCCCTCCGACATTAAAACCCATCAATTCATCCTGACCATTGATCTCTCTAAATCTAACATTCCACGCGTAATCACATCGCAAGTTTTGTTGTGTGCCTTCCTCTCTCCTCCGTCGATTCGCGAGCTTGCGATCAGATCTGGGTCGTCCATTTCATAAATCTAACGGTCCAAATCAAACCTAAATCCCTTTATTATTTCATAAACCCCGTTGTGTAAAGTCCTTTGGTGAAGATCCACCGTTGATCTCTACAGATCAACGGTCCACAATTACCCGATCTCCGCTTGACCCCTCCCTCATATTCATTTTGTTTACCCCGAGATTGAATCTAAGCCGTCAATCTTCCAGATCCTACGGTCCATATTCAACCCGATAGGCCCAACTCTTTTGGGACCTACCTGCCCCATCGATAAATCCTGACTGTCCATTCCTATGAATCCAACGGTCCAGATCTAAACTGTCTTAAACCGGCCCACCATTTACTCCCGTGCATCTTATCCCATTGCACTTCCATTTCCATCGTTGGATCTCCCTTCCTTTCATCTGACGGTTGCTATCCCATATCGCGTGATTTTGAGTCCGATAGTTAATGCCAAAAAATTACGCGATATGGGCGGTATTTAAAGGACACGTGTCGGCTAGAGAAGCATATCGCGTTGTTTTGAAGAAATTTGAAACCGCCTCAGATCTGCGCGAAAACCATTCAGGTTTTCCGCCAAACCACCTTTCCCCATTACATTACATTCCTCTTATTAAATCTCTATCGTTCATTCTTTTCGTCTAACGGCCCAGATTGCACCTAATCGTTAAGCCATCGCTCTCCACCATTCTTCCCAGAGATTTCATCAAAGGATCTCTGCCGTTGATCTCCGTTGATCAACCTGATCCAACGGCCCAGATCATTTCCGCGACCCCGAAATTAATTTAAGCCTTTTTCTCTATCGATAAAGGTTTTTCCCCATTTCTCTTTACAATTTCTTCCATTTTATTATAATACTTCCCCTCTGCATTATAAAAACACGATTAATCTTGACCATTGATCTTTGCAGATCAACGGCCCGGACTTAATATCCACCACCGTTTATCCAACCGCCTCCCCATCTGACCCCTGCGAGCAATCCTCGCCGTTGGTGGATTTCATCCGACGGTCACGATCTAAATTAACCTCCAAAGCAGTTTAAACCTATCCCCACTGGATTTTCTTAATTTTTCTATGTTTGTGCACGTTTTAAAGGTTTCTCTACTATTTTAAAATGAAATCAATGGCCAGGGATGACGATCCCTCAGGCCACTGTTCATGAAGGGGATCATTCTGCATGGTTTCACATCATGTTTTATTTGTGCCTCATGAGCTCTGATAACAGTAAACCTTGATCCGATAAAGAGTATCAATATCTAGGGATAAAATCAAAGCAGAAGCGAAGAATTGAAGGATTTAACACAGTTTTGAGGGATTAAGGCATAAATTCAATTATCAAAAGCCTAATCCATAGTTAAAGACAGCATGAATACCGGAAGACAGAGATTAAGCCTAATCATACCTAAAACACAAAACTAAAGTAAATAAAAGGTGTTTTAGTGAAAGATACGGAAGTCTATCAATCCAAGAAGCCTCCACTGCCACATCAGAGGCTAATTGAATCCTCCCTAGCTACCAATAGACACCCGTGGCCTCAAAGCATTCAAAGGAGGCCTAGTTATTTCCAGAATAGAAGCTATTTGCCTCAAGGCAGCTGAACAGTTATTTCAAACCAAAGGAACTTATTACGACTGTCAACAGAGTTATTACAAAGATAAGAAAGAGCTTTAAAGTCAAAAATTTCTCCCAAGTAGTTAATAACTTAATGAAGATCAATTAATACAGAGAAAATATCAGAAACACTTCTCCATTGAGCCCCTCAATGGCCGAGATGCATTAAATTGTATTAATTGAGCCTAGAGATCTTATTTTACATCCCACCTCCTCTTTTCTTCTATAAATACCTCTGTAGAAGATGAGACAAAGGTTGGTCTCTGAATATCTGTTGCATGTAAATAGTTTTCTGAAGTTGCTGTAAGCTCTGCTTGTAATTGAAGATACCTAAGTTGAGATGAGAAGTTTGAAGGTGTAGAGACCCACTGGACTTGATGATTGTAACTGGTTTGAAGCATCGAATACAACCTGATTTATGGGATCCTGGTCTATGTCAACGATGATGTTTTTCTTATTGTAACTTGTTATTTTCTTTTTGTGTCCATTCTAACCATCTTCTATGATAAAGAACAACAATTATAGAGTTAGGATTTACTGTCAAAAGTACCCTTCTCTCACTGATAAGCTTTATCTGTATGTTTTCCTCCAATTGTGTATTTAGGAATGATTTAGTGCAGTCTAAGCAGTTAAGGAATATCGACGTTCCCATGTCTTACTGTCTAGATTTTAAACATTGTTTTTGAATGTTATTTTCAGTTTCTGCTAAGTAAAGTTTAACTAGGGAAGTCTATGGTTAGCCCTGTCCTCTAGTTTCATCTCCAAAGGTTTTCTGAAAGTTTCCCTTAAAGTATGTTGAAAGCAGGATAGGTTCAAAGTCCTTACTTGATCTTAGACTACTTTTATTGTTTATCTTGAATGTTTTTCCTTTGAATATGCTGAAAGCATGATAGGTTCAAATTCCCTACTTGATCTTAATCTATTCTATGTGTTTTAAGTGTTTTCTATTGAAAGTGCATCGAAAGCAGGATATTTTCAAAGTACTTACCTGATCTTAGATAATGTTTATGTCTTTCTTAAGTGCATGCCAAAAGCAGGATAGTTTCAAAGTACTTACTTGATCTTAGGCTGCTCTTTGTTCTTCATCTGTTTGATTCCCCTTCTTATTGTTTCATTCCATTCCATAAAATCAACTTAAAGAGATCCTTTGACATAGATGACTTGCCCCATGGACCACTCTTGAACCTTTTTGTTTCAATTAAATCCTACTATGACTCCATATCCCAATGGATTGAAGCTGCTTCTTACCTATCTTGTTAGCTGAATCAATCTTTCACTTTCATACACCTTCACCCTTCATTTAGACTTCCTTCACCTTCATTTATCTTAGCCCAACCAAAACAAACAAAACCTTGTTCCTCATAACTAGCCTAATATCACATCTCAAACTTTAAAGATCACATCTTTAAACACACTTATAGAGAGATCCCTCTCTGGATTCAGGAGTGCTAGATCCTAGAATCCCAAAGTGGTTCAAATGTTCTCTCTGTAGTTTTAGTCTTGCCAATCTGCTGAAATTACAGAGACCTAACAGTTTGATTCCAATGATGTGCCCAAAAAGCCTAAAATGGAACCAGTCAAATCTGACATTGAAGAATGTAACATTGGTACAGACACAAAACCAAAAATGATTAAATTGTCAAAAAATTTACCCCCTCAAGAAAAAGAAAAAAATATTGAACTTTTAAAGGAATACCAAGATGTTTTTGCATGGAGTTATGAAGATTTAAAATCATATGACACTAGCATCATTCAACACAAGATTCCTATAAAAGATAATCATAAACCATTTAGACAAAAATTGAGGAGGATTAATCCTATCCTATTACCATTGATTGAAAAATAAGCTAAACACATGTATGATGCCCAAATCATTGCACCAATTAGATATTCTGATTGGATTTCTAACTTAGTACCTACAAGGAAGAAAAATGGAGAAATCAGATTATGTGTAGATTTTAGAAATTTCAATAAAGTGTCTTTGAAAGATAACTACCTTTACCTAAGATGGATCAACTACCCTTTACCTAAGATGGATCATATTTTACAAAGGGTAGTTGGATATTCTAGGATTTCTTTATTAGATGATTTCTCAGGATATAACCAGATACTAGTTCAAGAAGAAGATCAACCTAAAACAACTTTTACCACTCCTTGGGGCACTTTCATGTATGTGAAAATGCCTTTTGATTTGATGAATACTGGAGCTACTTTTCAAAGGGCTATGGACATAGCCTTTGCTAAATAAATCCATGACTTTTTGGTTATTTACTTATATGATATCACTGTGTTTTCTAAATCTGATAATGAACATTTGGATAATTTGAGACAGGTATTCATTAAATGTAGAAAATATGGTATATCCTTAAACCCCAAAAAGAGTATTTTTGGAATTGAAGAAGGTAAATTATTAAGACACATAATTTCCAAGGAAGGTATTAGGATAGATCCAGCAAGGATAGAAGCCATATTGAAAATTCAACCACCTAGGAACATTAAGGAGTTACAAGCATTTTTCGGTAAAATTAACTTTTTCAGAAGATTTATTTCTAATCTAGCAGAAATCATCAAGGAATTGAATAACATGTTAAAAAATGACTCTGTTTTAAAATGGACAATTGAAGCAAAACAGTCATTCGAATCTATTAAACATGCTTTAACAAAAACACCAGTCCTAATCAACCCAGACTTCAAGAAATATTTTATAATCTTTTCATTTGCCTCAGAACATACCATAGCTGTAGTTCTACTCCAGAAAAATGACTAAGGTTTTGAACAACCCATAGCATTTTTCAGTAAAACCCTTAGAGATGCACCTTTGAGATATAACATAATGGAAAAACAAGCTTTAGCCTTAGTTAAATCCATAAAAGATTTCAGAGTATACATTCTTTACTCCCACGTTATTTCATATGTCCCCAATACTATAGTCAAAGATATTCTTACACAGGATGGGCCAGATGGAAGAAGAGGAAAGTGGATTGCCACTATCCTTGAATATGACATAGATATTAAACCAACCAAGCTCATAAAAGGACAAGGTTTAGCCAGGTTAATGGTTGAATCCAATTGTAATGCTTTAGATATAAATTTTATTGCCCAGGTTGATGACCAAGAAGAGATGGTGACTCCATCGATCAGTGAAACCTTTCTAGACTCACCATGGTACTCAGATACTCTCTTTGTACTTACAAATTTACAAGCTCCTCCTGGATTAACTAGAACTAAAGCTAGATTCATCAAAATGAAAGCAATGAGATATTGTATTCTAGATAAAATGATTTATTGGAAAAAACAAAGTGGGATTTTACTGAATTATTTACTAAAATCAGAAGCTAACAAAATTCTTGAAGATTTTCATGCAGGTGATTGTGGAGGACACTTATACTGGAAGAGTACAACAGATCAGATTTTTAGGGCTGGTTTCTATTGGCCTACCTTATTTGATGATGTGAAAAATTTTGTTACTTCATATCACAAATGTCAAATTTTTGAAGGGAAAAAGAAGTTTTTACCTTTACCACTCAAACCAATTTCTACTGAGATGCCTTTTCAACAATGGGGTTTAGACTTCATTGGAGAAATTCACCCTCCATCCTCTAACCAACACAAATGGATATTGACTGCCACAGATTATTTCACCAAGTGGATTGAAGCCATTCCAACCAGACAAGCCACTGAGTCAGTCATTATATATTTCCTAGAAAACAATATTTTATCTAGATTTGGATGCCCACAAAAAATTATTACTGATAATGCAGCTACATTTAAATCTAAGAAAATGATTTCCTTTTGTCACAAGTATCATATTAACCTAGGCCACTCTATTTCTTATTACTGTCAAGGTAATGACCTAACTGAATCTTCCAATAAAAGCCTTGTGAATATTATCAAAAAACTACTTGACGAAAATAAGAAAACCTGGAATAAAAAGTTAGTCTATGCCTTATGGGCAGATAGACTTACTACTAAGAAGTCAATTAGAACATCTCCTTACCAGATTTTATATGGGATGGATGCAATTTTCCCATCATCTTTAGGTGTTCCAGTTATGAAAATTATCCAAGAATCACAAGTAGAACTCAATGATATACAGAGAAGGTTAAATCAGAATATTCATCTGCAACAGACTAGGGAGGAAGTATATGAAAAATGTCAAGTCATTCAAGATAAATTAAAGAAAATCTTTGAAAAAATAACTAAAGAAGATGACTTTGCTATAGGAGATAAAGTGTTGAAATGGGATTCCAGGAGAGAGGAAAAAGGAAAACATGAAAAGTTTGACTTTCTATGGAAAGGTCCTTATATCATTTATGGGTACAAGGGTAACAATGCATTTTTTATGAGAAATTTGGATGGAACTGACATTCTAGAAGGACCAGTGAATGGTAGAATGCTCAAACACTACTATTCCTCTGAGTTGACTAACAGTTAATCCTAATTTCCTTTTATATCATTGTAAATATTCAATGCAAGTGTGTAGATTGGATTGGATAATTTCTTTCCATGGTTGAAGCCTGGAGTGAAGGCCCTAAGCTGTGAAAAGTAAAATTTCATAAGTATGAGTTTTTGAAGAAATCAGGAGAAAGTTACAGGATCATCATGGTCAAAATGGAAGGCTACTGATCTTAGAGCTCTTGACATTTCACCAGGAAATGTCATCCCCATGTGAAGCCGCTATTAGGGTCCTATAAGTATAGGATTCATAATTTGGAATTGACTTATGATAGTCTTATAAAATATGTACATACTTTGCTTTCTGCAAGTTGTTTTCCCATATTTTGTAAAAAATAAAAAATAAAAGAAAATAAAAAAGAGGGTAAAATTCTTACAAGAAAAATCAAAGGACTTAGAAAAAATAATATACCCCAAAAGAAAAAAAGAAATAAAACATGAAAGTGTGCAAATTCAAATGCCAGTACTTTTTACTGATGATTATGGTAGAGTGTCAATAAATGCCATAATCCATGATGAGTTAAACTGCTTAATCTTGACTTGTCATGTTTCAATTTTATTGTTGTAGAATAGTGAATAAAAATTAGTTAGACAGTTTAATCCTAACTAATTAGTAGATAGGTAGAGAATAAAGAGGTGCTCATCAGTTTAATCTGAGCCCTCGGATGATATAAGGTAGATTTAAATAGTTTTTATTGTTTTCAAAAGAATAAAATGTTCAAGGTTGCTAGCTCAAATGCACCTACAAAATGGAAGAAAAAATGTTAGATTAAAAGTTGGGTAGGTAGAAAGAAGTGGGAGAATCATGTAAATACTTTCACCGGGCAAAAATCACTAATTTCCCCTCCCCTATATTTATTTTGCATTCTATACTTTCAGTCAAAGAGGCTCAAAGCATTTCTCTGACTTCTGTTGGGACCAGACCCAATTCTCAATGACTGTTAAGTTAAAAGTGTTTAAATTCTATGTTAATCCCTAATTGTCATCAATTAACCCTACATTAATCCATTTGCACTTCAAAATTCATAAGTAAAGACCTTTTACTTAATGAAAAATAAAATCTCCTTTGACTAATTTCCTTCATTCCTACATAAAAACCCTCCAAAAGTATTATATTCTAAGTTAAAGCGGTTAAATTATAAACAGTTAAAGCATTTTGCTTATTACACTATCACTTTGCTTAAGTTATGTAATTACATTTTGGTGTTCTCATTGTCCCTTTTTCATATTAACTTCTAAATTATCTATTAATTCCCTATAAAGAGTCATTGTCCTATTATTATAAATCATTTTATTTTATTATCCCTAAAAACCCACTATTATAAGATTTTTGACCAAAGTTAAATATCCACGTGTTAAATTAAAAACCCAAAAAATACCCCCTTTGGTCTAAAACTAACCATATATAAAAAATCTTGTCCCATATAATTATTGAACCCCTCCATGGTCTATAAATATATAATAAAATATAAATATAAATAAAGATATCGGAAAAATATAGCTTTACCACATCACCTCTCTTATATCATTTATCCTAAAGTTTTTTCATCTGCGCCACTATAAAAAGCTTATTATCATTCTAAGCTTTACCATATCCTAACCTTGGTTAAAACTCGCCTCACGCGCTCTTTTACCATATATATGAACTTTTTTTATATATATAACATCTCCCAACAAAACCTTTGCATTATACCCGCTTATATATAAACCATTCCATATAGTAAAACCTTGGTTATAAAGTCTATTTTTACAAACGTTTTATTATATTTTGCGCCATCGTATAAAGCTGCCCTGGCCCCACCATAATATTTTCCCCACACCTTCCCATCAAATCCCGACCTTTTGCTCCCATTTTTTTAGATCCAATGGCACATGATCTGTTTCGCACTCTGAAACTGATAGATGGCCCTGAGCTCAAAAACGTGCAAAATGAGTTGTTTTATGAAACCACCCAATGCAACGTGGCACCATATTATTTGATCGCGTTTGATTTGAAAAAAAAAACTTACCACTCTATCCCGACGCAAAACCCACCAATGGTTTTTCGCATTTGAAAAATCAAAACTACCTCCTGCCTTGGATTAGACCTACATTTAATGCATTCTATTTTGATTCATTTTAAAGTTTAAACCTTTGATATATCATTTTTCATATGTATTTGTGTAGTCCCGAGTGGTAAGAAAACTCTGCCCGACTGTGTAAAGAGTCATAAGCCCCTATTTGAGTGATTTCTTGTCCCCAAGCTGAATTTAATCACTATTTCTATATCTGGAGCTCATCGAAGCCATCCTCTGCAACAAGTGATCCAGTTTCAATTGAAGATACCACCAAAAACCCTCTCGCCCGTCAAATACCTGCAAAAGAGGTATTTCTCGATATTTTGACCTACAAACCTTCAAAATTATACCATCTGTGAACTGAAAGAGATTAAGATAAGAGAATTAACCATTTAAATTTCCCCAAAATAGGCCAAACCTTGGCCATTTTTTGCAGGAAGCCTAAATTCCTCTATTAGCCTTTCAAAGCCAAAAAATCCCTTTTTTTCAGTCTTATCCATCCAGAAAACCTGTGTTTTCTGTGCTTAACTCTTGCTCAGATTCCCAGATTCTTAAATTGTCCCAAATTTGCTTAAAATTCCTCTGTTTCTACAAATTGACTACTATAAACAGTATAATATTGCTTTAGTTATCCTAAAAATGACAAAGAAGTAGACCTACACCTAAAGATGGGGGTCCTAAAGCTTCTAAAGCTATGACAGTCAAGCCTTCAAAGCCTGAATCCTCAAAAATAAATAAACCTACTCCAGTAATCACTGCCAATACTGTTGCCACTGTTAAACCCTTCAACCTCCAATTTCCACTGAAGAAAGCATTCCTTTAATTGATTTATATTACAAGATTGCAGACCCTATAGTGGAATTTAATGTACTAGAGATTCATAATTGGTGTCATGGTAAGTTTTTGGATAAAAATGAAGATGACATACCTATTTGGGAGTCCAATTTGCCCAAATATGTAGTTCATGTTACTCATCCAGCCCAAGACCCTGACAGAGTGTGTCAGCAGCATTATGTTCCTGATCAAAGATCCATTGTCAATGCAGATAGGGAGATTTTTTTTTCCATTACAACAGAATCTATAAATGAGATGCTTCAAATAAATTTTGATCCCAGAGTAGTTCCATTGTCTATTGAATCATTGACCCAGTTATATTTAGGGATGGATTTTCCTAAGAGGTTTATGGTCTTTCAGAATTTCATGCCTGCATATGTAGACATCCCAAAGGTTAATCCTCCTTATTCCACTTCAAAGTTCCTTGAAGCTTCTAGGCAGGTGATTTCCATATTATCATTTATACTAGGATACTTTAATGATGAATTCACAGATGCATCCATCATTGGTTTTCTATCTACAATGTCTCCTGGGCAGCCTCCTGCCATGATCTTTGATTTTTCAAGATTCATTGCTGATAGCATCCATCATTCATTGACAACATTGCCTAATGAAGGAGTTTTTAGATATTCATCATATCTATTCAATTTGTTTCTATTTTTTCAAGCTAGGCATTTTCCCATTGATTTACAAAAGATGAATGTAGAGGGCTAGCCTCTATTAGTGATATTTTGGACATCCTTGCTCAGAAATGAAGGAAATGAATTCAGTTACAAAGATTTTTCAGACTTGTTTATTAGGCCAGCCATGAATTTGATTTACAATTCATAACAGCCCAGAGTGAGTGAGGAAATTAAAATAATATTACAACTGTCTGAACAATGCAAAGTAGGAGACTGGTACTTATATGAGAGACACAGAAATAAGAATATTTGGAACCAATTTGTCCCCTTATAAGTTACCTAAATTTTTAACCATCAGGGTTTTTTCATTGGCATATTTAATGCAAGTTTTAAATGCAGATGCTATAAGCTTCATGGCTTCAAAGAAAAAGACTCAATTTAAGTTGAAGAACCAAATTGGCACTTTCATAGTAAACAGTACGGAGGCTGAGAAAGAAATATCCAGAAGATTATCAGAATATCAATTTCAAGAAAGTTTTCAGTGGAATTATGACCCCCAGGGTTTTCTCAGTGCCATAAGGATCAAATGCAACCTTCCACCTTTTATACATGATTCAAAACCAAATATTGAGAAATTTGCCAATCAAATAGAATGGGTGGAAAACACGTTAGTAGACCCTACTGCTAATACAAAAATAGTGAAAAAAGCAGACAATTCATAGGTAATGATGGTCTTCAAACAGACAGAAACTTCAATTAAAAGAGGCAGAGAGGAGCAAGGTTATTCAGCTGAGACTACTACTGAGAACAAGTTCAAATTTATTTACAATAAAAGGGCCAAAATTATTACTGCTGAAAAGGAAAAGGCTATTTAAATAGATGATACAAATGATCAGCGAGCAAATAATGAGTCCACAGTAATAGTGAATGAAACATTGATAGAAATTGGAAAAGAACAGGGTGCAGCAGATAAGCAAGGCAGGCAAATGATTGAAAAGCAGGTTGATTTAGAAATTCCCTCTTCTTCCAAAACAATAGAGGGAAAAGATTCTGATATAAAACAAAAGTATAAGCAAATTAAGGAGAAAAATGTGGAGATCAAAAGAGAAATTTATTCTCAATTTCTCAAAGAAAAACTAGGTAACAAGGATAGATTATTAACAGCTTCTGATTATTCAACTAATAAAATGATCATGTCCTTCCTTCAGCCAAAGATTGCAGATCCTAAAATAGTTTCAGATTATAAAAAGACAGAATTAGAAGTTGATGCAGAGAGCATCCATGAGCTGGATCAAATAGAATTTCATAGACATACATCAGAAATGCTCTATTCAAAAGTAGTGGATAAAACCAGGAGTGCTACAGAAATGAAAAACACTATTTTTAATATGCAAGATCAAATGAAGCTAGACAAAGTTTCTTTACATGCAAAAGAGCTAAGGATTAAGTCCTTAGAAGATATAGTCCTTCAGATAGGGGTGAATCCATCAAATATACAAGTTGCTCAAGCATTGATAAAGCAAAAGAATGATGACATTACTGCTTTGAGGAAACAATTAAAACTTCCTCAAAGTGAACATCCACAAGCAAAAGAAATATTGCAAGAACAAAAAGAAAAGGATGAAATGGAAAAATTAATACTAAAGCTGACTGCTCAAGTCAAGGATATGGAAGATCAAATTGATATCTTTATGAAACAAAAAGAAGCTTTGAAAGAAAGTGATGTTCCCCCTATTCCCACAGTTATCCCTATTGTTACTGCTGATGTTTCTTCTACATTGAGAGACAAGTTGGCACCCAAAGGGTCATTGGTAACTGCAGTGTCAATGCAATCAAATACTACTTCCCACGCAGAATCATCATCTACACAGGTACAAAAAATAGGTGGAGCAGCAGAGATAGTGAAAGCCATGGAGGAGATGTCCCTTAAGAATAATGAAATCAATGGTTTAAAGAAAACCATTCAAAATATTGAATCATCCAATAGAAATGCTTTAATAACATCAAAGGGACATGAACAAACAAAAAATAGATTGGAAGAGCAGGTAAAGGCTTTACAAAAGCAAGTGAACTTTAGTGAACAGGTGTCCTATATAAAGAACTATCTCTAGACCAATATAATTGAAGGCATCCATCTCCAATGGCCATCAATTCGAATTATATATGAGCAAAGGGATTTACTTCTGGCAGCACATGTAGAGATTCAAAAAACAAAGGAAGAACTTGCAAATAAACCATCTCAGGCTTTAAAGCTTATTGCATTCTTGAACAACAAAAACAGAGATGAACTTGAGGAGTTGAAAATACAGGATAGGACTGAGACAATACTTCAGATCAAGAAAGTACTCACAAAAAGAAACATAATGAATAATTTGGAGGAGAAATGTGAGGCTATGAACCTATCAATAACAAAGTTTCTGACAAAGTATACAACATTTAGAGAAGCTAGCCTCCCAGGCATCCATGGCTTTAATGAGAAACTGATGGTCCAAACAGACTATGATAAGAAAATAAGGGCCAATGCCAAATAGAAAGTAAAGAATCCTTTGCCACAAGGTTCTCCCACTGGTAAAGTGATTCTACAGTACTTTGAAAATCTATTTTTTCTACAAAATGAGATTATACATCTTTTCATGGTCAAACCAAATTTTGCAAAGTACATTGATGCAAATGAAAGCTATAGAAAGTTGAAAAATATGAAGATACCCAGTGCTCAGTAGTGGAAAGAGTTTACATATTTGTTATAACAGCATAGAGGCAGAACATTGAAGAAAGGCACATGTAAAACAGTGAAGCTGAGAAGGAAAAACAAAAAGGATATAAAGTGGAAAGAGTATCCATGAAGTAATCTTTCAAAAGGGTTGGAATATTTATTGAAATTTTAAAATTTATAATTAAAAAAATATATTTGAAATTAGGTTTTTCTATAATTTTTATAATTAAATTTTATTATTGTAAATATTTTTAGGCATTAATTTATCAGGGAGATTTATTTTTACTATTACAAATATTTATAGGTACTAATCTATTTGAGACACTATTTTTCAATGTTGTAAATATTTTTATACATAAACCTACATTAGTGAGTTTGCTTGCTACTTTGCCTTCACTAGGTTTACTAGCTACTTATGCTTGTACTAGGTTTGAATTTGCTTGCTACTTTTCCTTCACCAAGTCTACTAGCTAATTATGCTTTTACTAGGTTTTCTTGTTGCTTCTACCTTCCCCAGTTCTACTTCTCCCAAAACTTGTTTTTGGCCTCTTCCTAAGAACAAACTTGAATATCCTGCCATATATCTAATTTTGCAAATTTGATTTTGAAATTTTTACCTTCTATATGTCTCCTCATATCTCTAAAAATTTCATTGTTTGAAGTCTCAAAAAAGAAGTTAAACAAAAATATTAGAGGTTGACCTCTTTGAAACTGTTTTTTTTTTACCATAGATGCTTAGAGATCTTGGTTCTGTCTTCTCAAGATTCCATAGTGTGAAACATATAAGAAAATAAGTTAGAGACAAAATACCAAACTACCTTGTTTGAAGCAGATTTTAGGAGCATTGAATAACTCCAACTTCTTTAGAGAATATCTCCATAGATAAAGTGTCAAATTGAGTTGTTTGAGAAAATTTATGACAACAATGTTGAAAACTAAGAAATTATTGAGGGGGTGTGAATCAATAATTGTGTCTTTTAAATGACCAATTTCAAATTATTCCACTAGTCTTTCAATTCTTTTTTTAATGTATTAACAACTTTATATACGTGTTTAACCATTAACGATGAATTCACAGGAAAACATGCAAGCGACTCATGGAACACATTGAGACACTAGATATAAGTGGAAACACATAAAGGGAAAAATCGTGAATTTTGGTTGTGATGTAAAGGAAACCCCCCACTCCCTCTTTAACATCAATTTTGTAGGCTCCTACCTATAGGAGGCTTCAACCTTTTTTTCTTCTGCAATTTATAACTTGCTGGGAGCACCCACTCCCTCTTCTACAAGCTCCAATCTACTCTTTTTGGGCTACTACCTAAAATGAGACACCAATCCCCTGATAAGATTACAAATTTACTTTGCTATTTTTACTTGGTATTTGTCTATGCTATGAACTATACCTTTGTTCTCATTTCAGTTGTTTATCACCTCTATTCATCTTCCTCAATTTTTCTTCACTTCTACTCCTCTTCTTTTCTCTCTCTTTACCCAGCAATTCATGAACTTGCTCTCACATAATTCAATTCTACAGTAACTCATTAAAAAAATCATATTTTTATATACAATATCGTCGATTGTTTGTATTCCATGCAGAAATCTAAAGTGAAAGGTTGCCTCCTTGTATTCCAGGCTCTTTGTGGTCTACTTATTCATTTTTGAATTTGAATGTCAAGTCAAGACAAATTGACTTAGATGGATACAAGGTGATAGATGTGTATTGGTGTATATATTATGTGGTTGGCCTAGTTAATGGTGAAAAAGTGGTGAAGGTAACTACTACTGTTAAGAATAGAAAAGGTACTTATTGTTGACGAAAATGATTTCCACCATCTATAAATATTAAATTTAGATTATCTAACCTTATGGAAAATGATAACAAATTAATTATTTTGTTTTAGCAATTTGTTTATGTGCTCATAAACATTGGAGAGAGGTTTTCCTCTAATATCTTTGTACTTTTGATGAGTATTCTTAATGGCATCAATATTCTATGAAATGAAAACCTCATTTATTTGCAATGGTTTAGAAAAGACTTAAGAACTCCTTAAGAAACCTCTCATTTCTCATGTTAATTGCATTTTTATTATATATAAGGTTCCTACTCAAAACCATACTCTCAATGGAGCAAATACCAACTTCTATGAAGGGGATGAGATATGGCAACACGTTTTAATATCAAGATTACAAGTTATGAAAAACTTCTCATTTTCTCAATTCCTCTCCAAAGCATATTGATTGGGGTGGGAAATATAGTAAGTAAAGGTGGCAAGGGTACCAGTCTAAGATGTGGGAAATTCTATCGATAAACCCGGCCTGGCCTTACTCATTTTGCTAGTGAAATCAAACGCCCCCTAATATTATTTGGATCAACTATTCTCTAACCTATTTTCTTTATTGAAAGCTTTAAAAGCTCTTCACTGCCCGTTTTTCTAGCACTTTCAGAACAAAAGCCAGAGGTTTAGTCCCATCGATCCTACCTTCTCTACAATTTTTTCAAAATAATGGGTCCTTACCTTATTCTCATGATTGTTCACCATGGCTAAACTACTTACCAAGATAAGCTACATACTTTTATCCCTTTTTCGTATTTCATGTAGAGTACAACCCTATCAATATCATTAACTTAGTAATGGAGATCATAAATACAGCAAAGCACAATTATAACACTATGTCATAGCTTAGATATGGGATTAGATTAGGATAAGTAAGCTAGTAATAATGGAATAACAAGGAGCTATGTTAGATAATGTATATGTTAAACATAATTAATTTTAAGGTTCATATCATAACATGAAGGGTTTATGTAATGTCTCTCTTACCTCATGAAGTAACTAAGAATTCTCCAAGATTTCTATTCTTGTACATGTATAAATATTATTGAGATAAAGGTTTTGATAATTAGATTTTAAAATATAATTTACACTAATTTTGTGTATGAGATTATCAATGTAGATGAAGTTAATTCCTACAAATATCTTATAGTTGACCTTCATCACAAAATTCATTGGAGCTCTAGCATTGAGAAATGATTAATAAAGGATGGAAAGCTTATTTGGTCTTGAAAAATATAAACAAGTGTTACAAGGTAGCTTAGTCCCTACCACCTAAGTTAGAACTTATGCTCTCAGAAGAATTGCATATAATATGGTTGTGACCAAGTTAACTTATAATCATTTGATGGGTGAAGAATAATTTGGGAGGGAAAATAAGTTTGAACAAAAGTAGGTCAAAGGAACTGACCACGGATGTCATAATATATGGGGTAGCGAAAGATGCAAAAATAATCCTCTGACTCGACCTCGTGAAGATTGCATAACTCGCAAATCCTCTATGATTGGACAATCTAGTGATCCACCTCAACTCCAAGTCCTATGCGAGCCCACTCTGAACTCGTTCATGATAGGTCTTTCTCTGTCGTTTTTTGGCAAATTTCACTCTAATATCTTGTTATTGTGGAACCTTGGAAACATATCTCTTTTGTCCGGTGGCAACTTGGAATGGGTGGATAATTTTGGGGAGTGGGTTCTCTCACCTCACGGGGCTACATCATATGTCCCCCTTGGCCACTCCGATACGAAAAACAATAATATTCATATCTCTATCCATTAAACTCAATCACTATCTTGTCTGGTGGAAACATGGATAAATCAAGATCTTGTTTGGTGATGTAACATGGCTCAAACACTATCTTGTAAGGCACCAACATGTCTCGCTCTCATTCTTTTCTTCAGGAGTATCAATCGTTACAAAATATATTTGGTTCTTTTTATAATATTTTCCCTTTGATATAATTTCGATCTCAAATCAATATGCTTTTAACCCGATTTCCTTCCACCATCACCTAACGAATTTTAAGCTTAATTCATCTATTTTTTGAAAAGAAACAGGTTTGATAGATCTATGCTTCCACCAAGTTTCTTTTTTCATATAAGATTTTTGTGAATAAGATTTGATTTCATTCAAGTGAGTATTATGATTGTCGCATTATTCAGTGTTTTAATCTCCCTTTTTATCTTTTTATAATAGGCTATATCTTAATGGATCAATTTTATATATTATTTTATTTATGCACTCTATATTGATGGGAATATTGTTGTGGAGTTTTCTCCTCGGAGGTTTTCTTCAATAAGGTTTCCTTTTTAAACGGTTCCCCTTTCTAGTGGAAATAATGTTTTCCTACTCGCAACAGTGTGAATTTTCTATCCCTAGGTGATCATGGTGCTAATGGTCTTTTATTAAATAACTCATAACATAATTTAGTTAAAAATGTAGAAAATGAAATTTATGAACATTGCGTCAAACATACAGTAGTGAAAAAACGAATAACAGAAGAAATAAAGTACATCCGCAGGTTTTTATACTTCCAATCAACTTTTCACGGATGCTCCGCTCGACTTGGCTTGGATTGGTTGGGATTGTATAATAAACTTGATCTCTATACTCTGTTAATCTACTTGGTTACTCACACTAGATACTTTTCTTAGGTTCTGGTTATTTAAAACATTCTCATTCAACATTCCCGACCAATTAAATATACTCTTTAGGAGGTCCAAGGCCTTACTCTCCTCAGGGCACCTTAAAGGATTTTCTTTTCCATGAAAATAATGACCCAACAATGGTTGCAATAATAAATTTTCCCAATAAAATAAAAATGGTAACTCAAAAATCCATTTGCAGCAATATTGTAATATTTCATTGTTATATGAGGTAATTTCTTCATTACAAAACTAAGGTTGCTTTCTTAAGATGCAATTTATTGAGTTTTCTTAAAAGAACATTGTTGTGTTCCTTTTCTTTTCAACGTATCTTCAATTGTAGGTTCCAAATTAAGCCATTTTATTTTCTTCCATTTTGTCATCTTATTTTTATTTTAGCATCTATTCTTTTGTGTAACCCCAACACTTTGAAGCTATTAACTCTTCTTATTTAGACACAAAATCCATTCACTTGGATTCTTTTCTTCTTTGTACAAAATAAACTAATAATATGTTGAAACAAAATCACTAAATCTTGTAAATAATAGCCTCAAGAGTTGAATTTTTTGGAAATTCAAGTTACTTCTCTCATTCTCTATGATTTTGGTTCTCATGGGTTATTGAGAGTATTGAATCCGCTTCCACCATATTGGAAAGAAAAATCACCAAATTCTAAAAAAAATAGTTGTCTCGAGATAAAATCATCACCTAGTTAGAAATATATGAAATCATCACTTAGAAAAAACATCTTTAAATGCTAGATGCATCAACTTACACTACACATGTCCATTTGATGTAGTTATTTTCCTTTACTAAATGTTTGTTGATTAATATACATAAGCTTGTTTGATTGACGTGGTTGTGCTTCTTCATCATGGTTGATGTTAATGCTTACAATTTAATTTAATAATAACGATTTCTATATATGGTTTATATCATGATTTTCTTGGTATTGGTGGTGAAGGATTTGAGATTAATGTGATGTATTTAAATTATTTAAATATGTATTGGCTAAATTAAAAGTTAAATAATGACTTTTAGTATAATTTGTATCAACTTACACTACATAAGTTTATTTGATTGATGTGGTTGGTCTTCTTCATCATGGTTGATGTCAATGCTTACAATATAATTTAATAATAGGGATTTCTACTTCGGGTTTATATGGTGATTTTCATGATATTGGTGGTGAAGGATTAAATAGGTTTCATTTTTAAAAAGAGTTAACTTATTTGTAAATTTCCAAGCCCATTCTTTCTCCTTTTTCAACTTCTTTCTTTACATTTACCTTTTGTATTTTAATTTCATTGTATATTTACAAATCCTTATTAAAACATCCTCTTCATCATTCACTTTTATTATACCATGTTTTTATCTCTTAGTGAGATTAAAGTGTTTTTCAACAAATTCAATTGTATCATTGTTTCCATATTTAACTTAAAAAGAATCTGTCATATTGGCTAGGTGATAAAACCCTAGGTTGGCTAGAAAATTTTTCAACATCCATTAGTTTGTAGGTTTAATAATTTTTCCAAACCTTTGTTTCCTCTTATATTTTTCCATGTGAATAATTTCCTTGTGAAAGGAAAACATGACACCATTGTTTTCTAAATAATTGATGCTCCACTATAAGATTTCACTTTTATCTCAATACTTTCCCAATTACTGCTTGAGATATTCATGAATTCATTGAGAGGTGGTTGATAGAAGGTGATAGATGTGTATTGATGTATATATTATGTGGTTGGCCTAGTTGATGGTGAATAAGTGGTGAAGGTAACTACTGCTGCTAAGAATATAAAATGTGCTTTTTGTTGATGATAATGATTTCCACCATCTATAAATAGTAAATTTGAATTATCTAAACCTATGGAAAATGATAACAAATTAATTCTTTTGTTTTAGAAATTTGTTTATATGCTCATAAATATTGGAGAGATGTTTTCCTCAAATATCTTTGTACTTTTGATGAGTATTCTTAATGGCATCAATATTATGTGAAATGACTGCATCATTTATTAGCAATGGTTTAGGAAAGACTTAGCAACTTCTAAAGAAACCTCTCATTTCTCATGTTAATTGTATTTTGATTATAGATAAGGTTCCTACTCACAATTACCATACTCTCAATAGAGGAAATTCAAACTTCTATGAAGGGGATGAGATATGGAATATTCCTTTTAATATCAAGATTATAAGTTATAAAACACTTTTCCTTTTTTCAATTCCTCTCCAAAACCTATTGATTGGGATGGAAAATTCAGTACGTAAAGGTGGCAAGGGCACCAGTCCAAGATGTGGGAAATTCTATGGATAAACCCAACCTCGCCTTAATCATTTTGGTAGTGAAAGCCAACTCACCCCAAGATTGTTTCGATCAACTATTCACAAACCTATTTCCTTCATTGCAAGCTTTAAAAGCTCTCCATTGCCTGTTTTTCCAGCACTGTGAGAACGAAAGCCAAAGGTTTGGTCCCATCGATCCCTACCTTCTCTATGTTTTTTTTTTAAATATCGGGTCCTTACCTTACGTTTATGAGTGCTCACCTTGGATAGCTACCTACCAAAATAAGCTACATACTTCTATCCCTTGTTCATAGGTCATGTAGAGTACAACCCTATCAATATCTTTAGCTTAGTAATGGAGACTATGTCATAGCTTAGATATGGAATTATATTAGGATAAGTAAGCTATTAATCATGGAATAACAAGGACCTATGTTAGATATTATATATGTTAAATACAATTAATTTTAAGGTTCATATCATAAAATGAAGGGTTGATGTCGTGCTTCTCTTACCTCATGAAGTAATTAAGAATTCTCCAAGATTTCTATTCTGGTACATGTATAAATATTGTTGAGATAAAGGTTGTGATAATTAGATTTTAAAAGATCATTTACACTAAATTATGTATGAGATTATCAATGTAGAGAAAGTTAATTCATACAAATATCTCACAGTTGACCTTCATCACAAGATTCATTGGAGCTCTAGCATTAAGAAATGATTAATAAAAGATGGAAAACTTCTTTGGTATTGAAAACTGTAAAAAAGTTCTTATTGATATACAACCAAAGATCTTAATAATATGTAAGATGAAATACAACGACAACCAATATCCACTTTACTAAATATCATTTAATGCTTCTGTTGGTTTAGAAATTATACTACCTATCATTGTACAAAATAGTGGAAGACTTGCTTAGAGGGTGGATAAGATTTGTACCCTCGAATTTGATGTTCGCAATTTTTTTATTTTTTTTTCTGGTTTTCTAAAAGTATTAAATTGTGAAAAGTGATGGGTAAATAAAAATTTGATCCCATAAAATTGATATTGAATAATTAATTTTAAATTAATTATAGCAATTTTCATAGCGATTTAAATATTGCCATTTTGACTGAAATATTTTGATGTACATTTTGATGAACCTTATTTTCTTGTGGGTTTTGTCCCAATAAATTTTGGTCTTTTGTTCATTGTTCTTACTAGGGATTTTTTGTGATCTCTACTCGGAATTTTTCATATGTAACTACTTAATGATTAGAATGTTTTACAGAAATCAAATTGTCTCACTAGAATTAGTTATCAGTTTAAAAAATTGTTTAATCTTACTTGCTACTAGAAAATCAACGCTGATTACTCAAATTTGCTAAGTTAAAACTAATAAATAATAAATGTGGGGAAGCTCGATTTTAATACAAAAAACTTGGGAAGGACACAACGAAAGTAATGTGCGCCATTTTTTATTGCGTCCGATGGGAACGGAACGTCTCACAATTAAATTGTTTTTCTGTCATGTTTTTTTTCAAATATGTGAAAGGCCACTTTGCATAAGTGATTGAAACCCTGTATACCCCATTTGTACGCGGAGTCAACACGTAGTGCTCCGTTAAAATAATTCTCACGTAGTATCACATCACATTTGATCAGAAATCTCATGGTAGGATAATGAGCATTTAATTTATTTTTTTTAAGTGGGACATCTAGGTTTGACTTAGTGGTGTACTATTCTTGTGATAAAACCATTTCCATAAATATTAGATTAAAGTTATTACAATAAAATATTTATAAATGGATTTGTCTTAAAATTATTTTTATAGATATTAAATTGAAGTTATTATAATATATTTATAAATGGATTATTGTAGATTAAACAGAGAATTTAATATGAGTGGGGAGAATAACAATTATTCCTTCAACTACTTGAGATAAACTTAATTAACATCATAATAAATTAAATATATAAAAATAATAAACATTCTAATTAACAACCAAAAATCTTGGGAGATTAAAGAAAAAAAAATACAAACATTACATATCACATAACACTGTATTTAAAAATGGTTGTTACTAAAATGTAAGGGCAAAATTACTTTTTTCACAACTATTTTTTGTGGTTAATTTTAATCAAAATCGGACAATTTTTTAAAAATCTTCAGTTTAAATTATTTAATCTGAATAATTCTAGTGCCATAAAAGTTTTTCAGGGTATTGAATTTATACATTCAAAAATGTATTTTAAATAACAACATAAATCTTGAAATTGTATTAGACAATTCTCATGAATTCCACTAAAAAAAACTATTTCTTCCACAAATTAGAATAAGCCAAATATAAATGGTTAAACTTAAAATACACTATAAAATTTGAAATATTAAGTATATTCAATACATTTCATCTTTTCAAATCATTTATTATATATATATATATACCATTTTTCACTATTATAAATATATATTAAATTTCAAATTAATTTGTAAATAAATTTTGTCATAAGATAAATCTTTACCTGTGCAAATTACAAATTATTCTTCATATTCGTTTTCTTTTGGTAGGTCTTGAAAGTGTGCTCAATTTTATTTGATTTAATATTATAACATGTGTAATGCGTAACATCTTGGTGTGTTAGTCGAAGGCCATAAATTCTGAAGTAGATGCATAAATCTACAACCTTTAGGTTGGGTTGACGGAGTGATTAACATCATCGGTAGAAAGTCGTTTCTTCATTTGCGAGGGTGTATACTACTGGCATATTCTCAAAGTTTATAAGATTCATGGAATGGTTACTCAACCTTTTAGATAATATATAAAACACAGATGAGCCCTAGAGAGACTAGAGAGTTTTTTTAATATTATAATGTTTAAAATTATAATAAAATAGTGAAGGCGACAGTGGATCCTTTTAAATATTATAACTTTTTAGACAGAATGATGATCAGAAAAGTTGAATCGAACTGTAGCCGTGGTAAAGTTTAGTTAGTTAGTTACTTTTTTTTCTTCTTTTTACAGATTGATTTTTTTTAATATTAAAAATATTTATAGGTACTAATTTATTTGAAACACGAATTTTTATTGTTGTAAATATTTTTAGATATAACTAGTTTCTATTTATTCCTTTATTAGGTTTATTGGTTATTTATGCTTTTATCAGATTTGTTTGTTGATGTTTTTACTAGGTTTGCTTGTTGCTTTTCCACATGCTTTTACTAGGTTTGCTTGTTGCTTTCTAACACTACTACACTAGGGGCATTTTAAGACAAAAAAAATATTTTGTCTTAAAAAGTCACTTTTTATTTTAGTTATTTTATATTAAAATTTAATATCAATTGAATTGTTTTAAATATAAAATTTAAGACAAAAATAGTGTGAGACAAAAATAATTTGAAACAAAACTTTATATTTAAGAAAAAAACAATTTGAGACACAAATATTTAAGACAAAAACAATTTGAGACAAAAGTATTTTAAGACAAAATCACTTTGAGATAAAAATATTTTAAGACAAAACTTTATATTTAAGACAAAATCAGTTTGAGACAAAAATATTTTAAGACAAAAGCAATTTGAGACAAAAATATTTTAAGAGAAAACTTTATATTTAAGACAAAAGCACTTTGAGACAAAAATATTTAAGACAAAACTTTATATTTAAGACAATGATAATTAAGACCAAACCCATTTAAGACAATGAGCAATTATGACAAAATCATTAGCATTGAGAAGTTTGCATTGAAATTCCATGAGTGGATAGTGGATAATTATATTTTTTATTTTTGGAAATAGATATTCAAGCCACATGAAATTTAATCATGTCATATTTATTTCTTTTATATTATATTTTTCTTTTTTCATTAAACCACATTTAAAAATATAATAAATAAATAGATATAAAAATATATTATTTTTTGGTTGGCCACTCAAGGGGATTTGAACCTTGAATCTCATGTTTTAACATAATACTTCATAACAAGGTGATTTTCAATTGAGTTACATTCCATGAACTAAAATTGTTTATTTTTTAAAATATGTGAAAAAATTTAAACTAGCAATTGCACCAGATGTTGCAAAGGAATCGTCGTAAGGCATGAAATAGAGAATAATCCTGACATATAAGAAATCATTAAATGATAAAAATTATTAAACAAAATGTCATTCAAGAAAATATTCAACGAAGAAGGATCATTAGGTAGAAGGGATGAATATTTTCTTTTCAAATAGTAAACTGGAATTTGACATTCACTGATATGAAACATCAGATTATTCGAAAAAGGTTATGGGCACAATAACATAAATAGATTGTTGGGGGTATATAAATGATGCAGTTGAGTGAGTTGTTGAGGAAGTATTGCTCGATGAAGGAGAAGGCAGTGGCCCTTGAGGGAGACAAGTTGTTAGCTTCAGGAGTAGGGGTTATTGTTAGCTTAAATTTTGCAAGTTGCCTTTTTTTGGGGTGTGCCACAACCTTGATCTTGCTGATATTTCATCAGCTCGATACTTGAATGCCTCTTCGGAGAGCTTATCTGCTAGTTGATTGAACTCATTGTTGGGGCTCACAGAGATGGCTTATTATCGACAACTCTAGTGCCTTCTCATTTAATTATCAACCCGGGGCAAGTCTTCTTATTTCAAGAGTGTTAGCACAATATATGCGAGTGAGGTTGTCCAATAGTTACTCCTAGTTACTAATGAGGAAGAATTTGCTAACTTCCTAAGTTCACTTATCCTAACTAGGGGTGGCTTGGATTGATTTTTAACCTAAGATTGAGCAGCAAGATTGAGAAGCTATCTAATTGAATTAAACGACAGTCTAAATAAATTGAACAACAATGGAATTGAATTGAACAACAATCTAACTAACTGAACAACAATGGAATTGAATTGAACAACAGTTAACTAACTGAACAATAATGGAACAACAGTATAATTGAAGCAATTTAAATGAATTGTACAAAAATTATTTATGTAATTTTGCAATGGAATTCTCTTTATGAATTAATTAATCGACATTGATCAATGGTTGAACGCTTCGTTGTGCTAAAAGAGTAATGCAATCCATAAAGATAGATAACATCAAAATCAGCTTATTCTACGATCTATAACTCAAGTGCAATGGTATTGGAAGAATTGGAACCATCTACTGATGAAGAATCATTATCATAAGCCGGAAAATACGATTGCGATTATCCTAATTCAAGAACATGATTTTTAACAATCCTGAAGAAAGAGAAACTATAACTTTATTTAATGGAAATATACTTTACAACTGCATCAGATACTTAAGCATTGGTTCTGCAACTACACAGAGTATGAAAGCTACAATGAACTTCTAGGGGTTGGGCCTAGACCACCAAAAGCTCTAGCGCAGTAAAAACTTCAAAAGATTATTGTTCAAAGCTCTATATTACATCCAGTGATGTTAAAAAAATAAAATTAGACAGGTTGGTTCTAATGCGTCGATTGCATAATGAATTTCCTATCCTTTCTCCAACTCCTCTTCTCGTTCATCCTTCGTCCGTTTAAAGGCGATTTCAAAAATGAGAAAGTATTTCCCAAACAACAGCCCGCTACACGTGGCTGTCGTTTGAGTTCTTGAGCTCGAATTCGTCTGTCTGCCATTTGTCGGCCGTTGGGAGTTACCGAGATCTCATATGTTTGCGCCTGTTGGTTAGCTTATGTTTTCTATTGGTCCAACCACTCTGCCTTCCTAGATGCGGAGATAAGAGAAGTCAATTTTCTGTTATAAAAACATCATTTTCATCATTAGCCTAATTGTTCTAGTTTTCATAATATTTTCTCTCTTTATTGTTAATATGAAGAGGAATTCCCCCAAAATTGTAACATAATTTGAAGTAATTACAGGTTGAGAACATACCTTAATCTGGGCCCAACATACTCCCCTACTTACCTAATTGCATGTCCTCATGCAAACAGATGATTGAGATGTAACTGTGTTAAGGAGTAGGCAGGGTAGACCTTTTCGCTCTATTCTCTGAAGCCTTGTTTTTGTTTCATGATTGCAAAGGCAGCGGCTGTGGATCCTTCTGGTAATTCGTAATTTTGATTATAATCCTTGGGAGGATACCAGAGGAGAGGGATTTTGTATCTACATCCTAACCAGGCAAGCCCCATGCTGTAGACTAGGCTACTGTATGAGAGGAATCTAAAGGCAGTAGCCTTGAAATTCCTGTAACTGAATGGCTCCCTATTCTTCACGTTGTTCATGGAGGCCATCCATCTTTGCTTAGCTACTCCTAAGGCCGCTTCACGAATGTCCCCAAAGTATTCTAGTCCATTTTCTATGATATCCTTATGGATGGGCCCCAGCCTAGTCCTCACACCTCGCCTTCTCATTCAGTTTTTGTGTTGGATGATCAGTTGCAGGGGTTTTGTAGGTTCCCCCCTGACCCATAAATCTAGGCCATGCTGTCTTTTTTGGAAGATGTCATAGGCTTTGGCCCACCTGATCTGGATTTTAGCAAATGAAAGGAAGGCTTGTAGCTGCACATCCCCTATAAAGGGACTAGGGTTCATGTCTATGTCTTCTTCTAAGAAGAAGTTATGCATGTAAAGTTCACATAGGAGGCGCTAGACCTGCTCATCTTGATCATTACAACAATGGAAAAATTATTCTATGGTCCTGAAAGTAGTGGATTTTCCTACCTTGACAGCTTTAACTTTCAGGAGTAAATACCATTATGTTAGGAACAAGGCATAGTTGGTCGTTGGAGCTCTGCATGATAACGCATCATTATATAGAGAGCAAATTGTAGAGATTTGTTTCTTAGCTTCCTCCACCTGCTCTTGTACCATTTTTACCTTTGCCTGTTCTCCTATGAGTTGGGAAAATGTTTCGTCTTCTATGGAGGAGAGGTTCGTGAAATTTTCTAGCAATGCTTGATATTCTTTTCATGGCACCACCTCCTTCCTACACTGTGTTAGCTCATGCTATACTTGCACTAGTTCATTCTGTAATTTCTGGTTGGCAGCTTTCTCTACTAGATGGGCATAGGTAGGGGCTTCCTCTGTTTGGGTCCCCTTTTCTTCTGTAACTTTGTACTCAATTTGAGTAGAGGCTTCGATGGTGTTTGCCAGTTCTATCTGCATTTCAGCCTCAGTAGTGTCTGCTAAGTTGGTCTGTACCTCAGCTTCTGTAGTAGTTACCAAGTTGGTTTGCATTTTAGTTTCAACGGTGTCGACTAAGTCAGTTTTCATTTCACCTTCGACAGTATTACTAGTTCTATTTGAGTTCTTGCAATGGAGGTTTCTATCTTTGGCTTCCGGACCTTTCTTTCTTTCTTCAGTTGTTTCCTCGGATATTTTACCAATTTCTTTAATCTCTTGCAGGTCTTGCTTAGTTTCTTACTTCTCTTTTCATATGAATCTTCACCTTTTCTGATTTCAGTGGGTGGTAGGGGAGCGGAATTCCCCTTTTCAGGGATGGTGTCTAAAATGGTGTTTTTTATTACATCTACATAATTTACTTAAATGTTAGGGTCCTGACTAGGAGGAGCGGTGCTACCTCCTAGCGTCAAAGGGGATGTCTCCGTGTGTGTGCTTTGCTCCACAAGGATAGTGTCACCTGACTGATCTTGTGATTCCATTCTCTCCTCTGTCTTCCCATCACTATACACCTCATAATTATCAATAGGGAACAGAGCCTCATCATCTTGAGGTTCCTCTTAGTCAGGTAGGACGTTAGTGTGACCAGAACTACTGGGGGTGGTGGATTTATCAAAAATTTCCTCCTGCTCTTCTTCTCTCGATGGGTTTCTCGATTTGTTGTCTGTCCTTATTTGTCCTAGGACTCGAGCCATTTCTTCCTCAAAAACTTGCAAGGGTGCATGGGATGGTCCTGCTTCCTCCATGAGGTTCGAGGTTCCTTGGAGTATCTTAGACCATTTTTGCCTGCTTGGTTCTGCAGTTGAGGTTTGGGTCCTTTTTCTTCTTGGTGTATTTACCCTGGGAGGCTCAATTTCGGTTCTGTCAGGGTTTATTTCTGGTTCCTATGCCTTAGGGTTAACGAAATTATCCTAGGCTATCTGCTGCCTATCTAGCTCATGAATGATGATTAGTTTTATTAACCCCTGGCGACTGACCATTGCTTGGGGATTTTTGGCTTTCATCAATCAAACAACAGTATCATGCAATATGGAATTCAAGAAGGCAGACAGATTAATTGAAATATTTTGCTTAAGTATAGCTAAAAGTTTGAGCTGTCAAGGTTTTACCACGTCCCGACGTCCTTTGCATGTAACAAAATTTTGGATGAATGCCGCCCACTCCTGCTATGGCTGGTGTAGAGAGGTTGGCTTAATACCTTTGTTTTTTCATTCCAACTGCTCCTCCGGGTCCTGGTATGCTGCTACTGCTTCTCTCAGGAGGAGATGCTTCTCTGCCCATCTTTCTCCTTGCACTGGTATTCCGGAAACTTCCGCAATAATTCCCTCTATGACTGGTATAATTTGACCTTTGACTCTGGTTTTCCCTTCCTGTAGATTTTGCAGAAACTCAATTGCAATTCCCGTGTCAAATCCCTGTAGTCAATGTACATATGTCAGCCATCCGGCTTGCTGGAGGATGGCACTCGTTGCCTTTGAAATTGGAATGTTTACAGGCTCGCTTCGAAGGGTATCTCCTCCCATAGCTGATATACACTTTTCCTCTGATTGTATTTCTTCTTGGCTCTGTTGTTTCAACTAAATGTTGTATGCAAGAGAAAAAGAGATTGTGGGTATGCGTAGATAATATGCATGCCTTAATTGTAGTTTTCCTATGGTCTTATCAATATGTCTAACGAGATTTGTGTAGGGGTTTTACATGCTTGCCAAATTAAGACCAATTATACCCCCTCCCTCGAAGAAAGGGTGCCCACGCCCTCAAGTACAGGAGAGATTTGGTCACTCATGAATACAAACAGGGGAATGTCAGAATTTGGTAATGATAATCTGCGTGTGAAGGAGTGGGTGGTTGAGTAATTACTAACATACACAGTATAAAGGTCAGATTTAGAAGTTTTCATAATTGCATCTTGTGTGGATGTGACCGGAAAGCGAGAGGAAATAGTATAACCATTATTGCGATATGATGTCCTTCTTCAAATGAAAAGTTATGACAGAAGCAAGATTGAGTCAAGTAATGATTGGTGTCGTCATCCCGAGGTTCAAATATGTAAGCATATCTCTGATAGTTATTCTTGTGGCAAGTCATAATTATCACTAATTTGAGTAATATCTTGTGGACGAAGAATGGAAGATAAGGTGTATATAAAAGAAATTGGCTATTTAAGGAGCATACTTTCATACCATAAGTAGAGCCACTGCTGCCAGCAGGCGTTCATAGCCTCGACAGGGTTCCTATTTTACCCCGAAAAAATGAGCCAGGATCCTTATGTAAAAATAGTGATTTTTTCAATTTTATGGAGAGATCACCATGCTGGTATGGTGGCCAGATAACCATGGTGCCACTCACTAGAGTTGTAACAAAGTGATTAGGTCAACTCGTGATGAGACCTCATGTCCTTCAAGTAGTTAAGAAGGTCATTACCCTGGTGCGGTGGCCATTTTGGGCATGTCACTTGCTACACCCTTATGAACGTAGTAGGTTGGCTTGTGATGAGACCCCTTATCCTCTCTTAAAATCTGCATGTAAGTGTAGTACTTCCTTTTGAATTATAACATGTTGATCTATAAGGAGGTCACTGTGCTGGTGTGGTAGCCAGTTAGTCACAATGCCATTCACTAGAATTGTAACAGAGTGAACAAGCCGGCTCATGATCAGACCTATTGTCCTTCTAGTAGATGAGAAGGTCATTACCCTAGTGTGGTATCCATTGTGGGCATGTCACTTGTTAAATCCCTATGATCATGGTAGGCTCGCTCATAATGAGACCCCCTATCCTCTTAAAGATTTGCATGAACACATAATAATTGATTTTTATACATAGAGGGAGGCTCATTAACTCCTTAAGAGTGAGGGATGGTGAAAGAAGCAGAAAAAAAATGTCAATACCATTAATACCCCTTGTTCCATTTCTTCATGCTGTAGGGACATATTACTCAAATAGTGCAGAAAGATATATCATCATAAGGTCATGTATTGTATGATATCATATTTGAACTGAGGGTGACTTAGCCTCTCATTTCATGTGTGCATAATGTTAGCTTCTTGTTTAAGGATTATAGTGCCAAAGGCCATCATATTTGTAATTTTACCATTTTTCCCTCTCTCTTTCAAGTTCCATTCCCTTCTCAAGGTTATTAAATTTGAGAAAAACACAAAAAGAATGGATATTTAATTTGGTCGGACAACAATTGTTTAGATATTGAGTAGCAGTTGTTTGTAGATTTCTGGGCACAATTAAAATGCCCAAAAATGGTTGTTCAATTCAAATGAACAACAGTCGTTCAAAGATCAAATAGCAGCTGCCCCTGAATTGAACAAAAAAAATAAAAACACAGCAATGTTGTTCAATTTGATTGAACAACAACCGTTCAAAGATTGAACAGCAGCTGTTCATGAATTGAACAACAAAAATAAAACACAGAAACGGCTATTCCATTCTTCTGAACAACAACCGTTCAAATATTGAACAGGGATGGTTCATGAATTGAACCAAAAAAAAAAAAAAAGGCCAATGATCAGTTGTTCAATTCGACTGAACAACAGCCATTCAAGGATTGAAAAGCGGTTGTCCACGAATTGAACAACAACAATAACAACTCAAAAAAGGTTGTTCAATTTTGGTTGAATCAGCAGTCATTCAAAGATTGAACAACAACTGTCCCCGAATTGAACAACAAAAAATAAAAACACAGCAAATGGTTGTTCAATTCAACTGAGCAGCAGTTGTTCAGAGGTTGAACAGCAGTTGTCCACGAATTGAACAGCAAAAATAAAAACACAACAAACAGTTTTTCAATTCGACTAAACAACAGTCGTTCAGATATTGAACAGCAGTCATTCACGAATTGAACAACAAAAAATAAAAACACAGTAAAGGATGTTCAATTTACTTGAACAACAGTCGTTCAAATATTGAACAACAACTGTTGATGAATTGAACAACAAAACTAAAACACGAATGAACGACAATAAAAACACAACTTACAAGGAAAATAAATTGAAAATGTGAAGAATGCACAACAAGAAAAGACATTCATATACATTATTTACAAGTGATGTTGACAAACCTCTCATGTACTTGAGTTTGTGGGGTTATCACCCCCTTGCAGCACAACTTGGATGGTGGGATCGTTTTGTATCTGTTGATATAAAGATTCTTTCATGAGAGGTTTGCGATAGAGGCGTACTCTGTGTCTATTAACTCGAAATGTTGAACCAGACCCATATATGGTGGTCAAGGTGAGGGTACCATTGCTATGTACTTCCTGAATCTCATATAGACTGAGCCACCTTGTTTGTAGTTTTCCTGGAAAGTCTTGAAATCTGGAGTCATAGAGGAGTGCCCAATCTCCTTTTTGAAATGCCTTCTTCTTTATTAAGTTGTCGTGCCACTTGGCTCGCTATTGTTGGATGATCGTTGTGCGTTGCAGGGCTAGTAGTTGAATTTCGTCCAGTTCATTTATTTGCTCGAGTCTTCTAGCTTGAGCTTCTGTTAAGTCCAATCCCACTTCCTCGGTTGTTCTTAGAGTTTTAATTTCGAATTCAATAGGGAAGATAGGTTCTATCCCAAATACTAGCTGATATGGTGAATATTCAGTGGTATTTTTCTAGGTAGTACGATAAGCCCATAATGCTTCTGGTAGTCTAGTGGTCCAGTCCTGGCGATGTGCTGCTACCGTCCAGGACTTTGTTGGTGCTTTCGACTTACCCATTGGCCTGCGGGTGGTAAGGAGATGTAACTCTGTGGATGATATGCTGATTTCTTAAGGTAGATGTGATCTTATTGCCTGTGAATTGTGCCCCTCCATCGGTTATTACTTCCCTTGGCAAGCCGTATCATACGAATAGTTCAAAGAGAAACTTAATTAATGATTCTTCCATGGCTCTTGATAAAGCCACTACTTCTACCCATTTGGTTACATAATCCGTGGCAACTAATCTTTTGGCTTTCTGGCTTAATGGTGGGTTGAATGGCCCGACGAAGTCCAACGCCCATCATTCGAATGGTTCCACCACCAATTGTGGTTGTAGCGGCATTTCATTAGCTCGGCTTAGGTGACCCATTCTTTGGCAACTATCGTAGGCCTCGACATATTTCTTTGCATCTTTGAAAATCGTAGGCCAATAATAGCCTAATTGCAACACTTTATGCCCTATCCTACGTTCTGCGAAATGGCCACCACAGGGTTAATCGTGACAAGCTCGTAAGATGTCATATATTTCATCTTCCCTTATACATTTGCGTATGTGCATGTCAGCCCCTACATGGAAGAGGTATCCCCCAATCCAAGAGAATATTGCACTGTGTTGTACAATCAATTTATGTTCTCTTGATGTTAAGTGTCTGGGTAGCTTCCCTACTTCCAGATAATTTGCCACATTTGCATACCATGGTATTTTTACCGCTACAACAAACAAATGTTCGTCGTGGAATTGATCATCAACAGTTAGCGTGTCGTCTATCTTGGGGACTCTAAACAAGAATTTTGTGACCATGTTTTCCTTCCCTAGACGGTCCTTGATTGTTATATCAAATTCCTACAACGACAGTAACCAACGAGTTATTCTCCCATTCATGATTGGTTTATTAGCTAAATATCTAATAACAGAGTGGTCAGTATACAGGAACACTTGATATCCAGTTGTATAGTGCATGAATTCATTGATCACATAAATGACAGCCAGAAAATCCTTTTCAGTCACAGTATAATTTAATTCGGTAGGAGTAAGGTTTTTGCTGATATAATAAATAGCATAAGGTTTTTGGTCTTCTTCTTGGCCAAGGACTGCTCCTATTGTTGTATCAGATGCATCGGAAGAGATGTGAAAGGGAAGTTTCCAGTTAGGACCTCGCAGGATTAGTGTTGTTGAGACCAGTCTCTTCAAGTCTGTAAAAGCGGTGTCACATTTGTCAGTCCAATGGAATTCAACATTTCCAGTCAATGCATACAGAGGTGCAACTATCTGTGAGATTTTTTTTATAAATTTGCGATAATATCCTGCATATCCTAGAAAACCACGCACCTTTTTCTGTGTACAAGGTGTGGTTAACAGAAGGATTACCTCTATCTTATCCAAATCTACCTGCATTCCAGCTGCAGAAATGTAGTGACCTAGGATTACCCCCTCAGTCATCATCATGTGGCATTTTTCATTGCTTAGACATAATCTAGTAGCAATACATCGTTCTAACACTTTTTCTAGCGTTTCTAGAGCTTGATCAAAGTCTTCCCCATAGGGTGTAAAATCATCCATATATATTTCAAGCCCTTCATTTATTAAGTAAAAAAAAATGCTAATTATGGCTCTCTGAAATGTTGTAGTGGCATTACATAATCCAAATGGTAAAACTTTGTAAGAAAAAGTGCCCCATGGGCAGGTAAAGGTTGTCTTATCTTAGTCTTCGGGAGCTATTTGGATTTGATTGTAGCCGTTGAATCTGTTAAGAAAGGAGAAGAACGTTTCCCAGCCAATGTATCAAGGACTTGGTCAATGAATGGGAGGGGGAAATGGTCTTTATGCATTTCCTTATTTAATTCTTTGTAATCTACACAAATTCTCCACTTCCCATTCTTTTTAGGGATGACTACCAGAGGGGAGACCTATTTGCTGTCTAAAATAGGATAAATGAAATTTACATCTAACAATTTTTGTAGCTCCTCTTTTACAATATCTTTTAAGTGCGGGTTTAATCTTCGTTGAGGTTGTCTAACGGGGTGTGTTTCCCTATCGCTATAGATGTGGTGTGTGCATACTTGTGGGTATAAACCCTTCATGTCTTGGTAGTCCCATGAAAATTCCCCTTAGTGCTTCCAGAGGAGTTTTATGAGTTTTTGTTTTTGGTCGTCATCCAAATTGCCATTAATATTCAGAACCTTTCTTGGCTCGATCTTAATAGGTATGTTGTTACGAACAATGGTTGTGGAGATATGTTGAGTCTCGAAGTCTGTCACAGGATCCTCTTGATCTTCATGTTCGAGGACTGTTTTCAACATTTGGCATTTTAGATTTTCAGGCGTGGGTGACTGATTCATAAAATTATTGATTACATCATATTCAGTTTGATCCTTGAATTCAAGAGCTTCTACTAGCGTCAGAGTTGGACGGATGTTTTGCTCCCAATATGTATTTGGATGTTTGTGAATTTTTACCGTGGGTAAGCTTGGTTCTCCAGGCAGATAGATAATGATATTTTTTATAGAATCTCCTCTAGTGATAGTCATGCTACCTGCTAAGCAGCCTATGTAAGCATCTGTTGTGGCCAGCGAAGGTCGCCCAAGAATCAATGGGTGCCCTTCCATCCTATTTTTTTGATTATGCCTAAAAAATTAGCTGGGTATTCCCATGACTCCACAGAGACCATGATGTCTTGCACTATTCCTTCCGGTCTGATAACAGACCTGTTAGCCAGTTCCAAAAGTGTGGTTGTAGGTTCTAAAGTTGATATGCCTAGTTTTTCACAAGCTCCAGTAGTTAGGATGTTAATAGCTACCCCCAGGTCAACTAATTTCTTTGGAAATGAGTGGCCAGAGATTTTCACAGTTACAATGGGGTTTTCTGAGTCTTCATATTTCACGAGTGATTCCCTACCTAACAACAAGTCAGATAGTGCTCCTACCACATGAACGGTGGGTGCAGTCTTTGTTTTCTTGACTTGTTTTTTTCCACATAATTATTTGACTATATTTGCATAGATGAGAATGTCTTGGATGGCCTAGAGAAGAGGAATTTTGACACAAAGGTTTATTAGTTCCCCCAGGATGTCAAAATATAGAGCGATCATAGGCCTAGGAAAATTTAATCTTTCAGGAAATGGAGGCGGAGTCACCCTAAGTTCTTCAGGTCTTTGTTGAACAATTGTTTCCTTACCTTTACCTGTTTCTGTTATATTCGTTAGGCTAGGTTCTGTTGAGTTTTCAATTCGAGACTGAGGTGGAGTTGTGGCTTCTATAGGTAAGATGGTACGTCCTGATCTTAACCTCAATTCGTTGCACTATTTCTATTTGGCATTGGGTTTTGGATTTTCTATGATCTGAATTAGTTGAACTGGTCTGTTATTGGGATTAAGATTGGGTTGGGCTGGAAATTGAGGGCGTATGGAAGGTTTTTGGTTATGCTAAACTGGGTAGGGAGCTGGCAAAGTAGGTTGATTTTGGGTCCCTGTTCCTATCGGCAGATTGGCCATTCCCATGGGTCGCTGCCAATTCCAATTGGTTTTTTGAGTAGGGGGGTTTGGACACTGGCTTTAATACAAGAAATTTTTCCAATAAGGGGGAGAGCAAGGAAAGTTGTGCCAATTATTCCCTAATGGAGGTTGTGTATGCCAGGGTGGCATAGGAAATGCCTAGTTTGGCCAGGTTGGGAAGGAGCTTTGAGTTTTCCAAGTTGTTGCAGGGTTTTGCTGGCTAAACTGCATGAAGGAAAATATTAAGGCAGGTCTTGTGGTATGCCAGGTCGTGGTTGCCATTGCCGACGCTGATTCATTAAATATATTGGCTATGTTTCTTCCTCTGCTTCCTTGTAGACGGCTTTCAGCCCATGAAGTGAAGGACACTAGTCCGTGGTATGATCCTTAGTGCAGATAACACAAGTCTGAACCATGTCTAAAGGACATTCCCTCTGGTTGTGCTTCTTCCGACACCTTGGGAAAAAAATGGACAGACTTTGATCTGCTATAGCTTGTTTCTATTTGGCTTGTAAAACCTCAAGTTGTGTTGTCAAGGTACCCAGGATGTCAGTTTTGAAATTTTCTAACAGATTTCCAAATTCTGCTTTGGTTACATTGTCATTGCTCTTCTTAAGTTCTTTCTTCATAGGATCATGCCCAACAAGCCTATTGCGTGAGCTACCCCAAGAGAATCTAATACATAAGGAAATAATCTCGTCGTATTCTTCCTGGTAAATATCTCCCTTCCCCATTATGTTAAGCATCTCAATCCATTCTTCCTTCATCCCTTTAAACATCATGGCTTTTAAAATGTCCTTGGATAGCGTGGTGTATGGGGATCTTTGTAAATTGTATTGAAATCTTTCTACGTATTCTTCTAATGTTTCATTGTCTTTTGTGGACATATTGAAGATTTCAACGTTTAGATCTTGGGTTCGGCAATAGTCTTGGTATTTGGTAAGAAAAATGTTCTTCATTTGGTCCCAGTTATTTATAGTTCCCCCACCTAATCCCATGAACCAGCGTAGCGCAATTCCTTTTAAGGTAGAGGGAAATAGTTTTAGTTTCTAGGGATCGGTGGTGTAGTCATATCCTCTGCATAAGACATCAAATTCAAATAGGAATGCATCAGGATCTTCTTTGGTTAATCCATGAAAGGTGGGAATGTTGTGTAAGGGAATGGCTTTCATAGGGGCATTGGCAACATGATCAAAAATAGGGTATTCTAATGTTGATGTTTGCCTCTGATTCTGATTTTTATTATTTGCCATCTGATTAAAGAGGTGCCAGAAATCTTCGAGAATTTCTTGATCTAGAGGAGTAATTTTAATAGGCTTGGGAGGTGAATGCGGTGGGGGTTTTACAGCACTTCCCTGACCTGGGATCCTAAGTACTTCTGTTTCGATCACTTCTTTAGGGGACTTAGGTTTTGATATTTCTATGTGAATTCCGCCACTAGTTTCTCTCCCCCCCCCCTTCTTGTAGGTTGCAAGAGCCTCCCTCTTTTGAAGGGTCAGTGCCTATATGATCGACAGTCTGCAGGCTTCACTCAAACCCCTTTGTTTCGCAGTGAATCTCGACGTAGGTTACAGATGGTGAGGCTGCCGCCTAAGGGAGTGTATTAGGACTTTGAATGGAAACAGTTCTGGGTCCTATAGATGCCTAAGATTCAACTTTCTTAATGATTTCATCTATATATGTTGTTCTTCCAAGGATCACCGGTCCTTTGGATTGTGAGGATGTTTGCGAATGATTTAGGATTTTTTCTATCTTTTTCTTCCGAGACATAAAACAAGAGCACCTATCTTACGGTTCTTTGCACGACTTGTTGGTAAGCGAGCTAGAGGGAAAACATGTTTCTTGCCGGTACGCAAGTTCTTACCTCTCGTTTTCAATACCCAATTATTCACAACAATGGAGAAAGATGAATAAAGGAGATGACTCTTAACACTCTCCCCGACAATGGTGCCAAAATGTTTGGGCTCATAAAGATGGCTTATCATCGACAACTATAGTGATTTCCCATTTAATTATCAACCCGGGGTAAGTCTTCTTATTTCAAGAGTCTTGGCACAATATATGCGAGTGATTTGTCCAACAGTTACTCCTTGTTACTTATGAGAAAGAATTTGCTAACTTCCTAAGTTCACTTATCCTAACGAGGGGTGGCTTGGATTGATTTTTAACCTAAGATTGAGCAGTAAGATTGAGCAGCTATCTAATTGAATTAAACAGAACTCTAAATGAACTGAACAACAATCTAGATGAATCAAGCAGCAATTGAATTGGATTAAACAACAGTCTAAATAAATCGAACAACAATGGAATTGAATTGAACAACAGTCTAACTAACTGAACAACAATGGAATTGAATTGAACAACGGTCTAACTAAACTGAACGACAATGGAATTGAATTGAACAGTAGTCTAACTAACTGAACAGTAATGAAACAACAGTATAATTGAAGCAATTTAAATGAATTGTGTAGTAACTATTTATGTAATTTTGCAATGGAATTCTCTTTATGAATTAATTAATCGACGGTTGAACGCTTTTTTGTGCTAAAAGAGTAATGCAATCCATAAAGACAGATAACATCAAAATCAACTTATTCTACGATCTATAAATCAAGGGAAATGGTATTGGAAGAACTGGAACCATCTACTGATGATGAAGCATTGTCATAAGCCGAAAAATACAATTAAATTGTATCTAATTTAGAACACAATTGCTAACGATCTGAAGAAGAAGCGCTAAATTTATTGAATGGAAATATACTTTAAAGCGCATTAGATGCCAATCATTTTGTTCTGCCACAGTATGAAAGTTTTGAACTTCAGTGTTAGATTTGGTCACAAAAACAACCCGCGGTAAAAACACCAAAATATTATTGTTAAAGCTCTATAGTACATCTATTGATGTTAAAGAAATATAGTTAGACGGGTTAGTTCGTGGGTCCGATTGCGGAATGAATTTCCTATCCTTTCTCCAACTCCTCTTCTCGTTCGTCCTTCATCCTTTTAAGGCGATTTCAAAAATGAGAATGTATTTCCCCAAACATTGCTTCGTTGTGTGTTGTGTTGGGATGCCAGGCCAATTCATCTATCTCGCCTTTTACCATGTCAGTAGTTAGGAGTTACTGAGATCTCATATGTTTGCGCCTGTTGGTTAGCTTTCATTTTCTATTGGTCTAGCCACTCTGCCTTCCTACATGCGGAGATAAGAGAACTCAATTTTCTATTATAAAAACATCCTTTTCATCATTAGCCTAATTTTTCTAGTTTTCATAATTTTTTCTCTCTTTATTGTTAATATGAAGAGGAATTCCCCCAAAATTGTAACAGAATTTGAAGTAATTACAGGGTGATAACATACCTTAATTTGGGCCAAACACTCATGATAGATGTTGGTGAAGGATGACCATTCTAGCTCCTAAATGTGCGGCCAAATTTGAGACATTAGGGATTGAAGCTGCACATTCTACCTATAAAACTTGCATTAGCCCGGTCAAGAACTATTTGAGATTCCCATCTCTTGCGACATCTGCAAACCACAAGCACTTTCCAAATAAAGAACAACAAACAATTTTGAGAACTCGACCTTTAAATTAGAACTGGGAGCCAAAGTATATCTGATTTGAATGAATTGAAATGAATTTATATATAAAACACAGTGAAGAGAAATACTAATCAACATATAAGGAGAAACATACTTTTTTAAAGAGATCACCTGGAGATTCTCTGATAATTTGAGTGGGATTTCCTTCAAAATTCCTGCAATATATGTTTCCGGTCGAATGTATGAAAAAACACGAGACATTATAGCTACATAACCTGATCTTGCAAGAAAAATGAATTACTTCACCCAGAAAACTTTATTATGAATACCATTTTCGTGTGATCTCCATATGTGGGTAAAATTGCATTATATAAGAAAATAAAAATGTTCATGAACTTCCCATGAAAGTGAGTGCATCGATCGATTTTAGGTTTGTTGTTCCATGTTGGTCTCTCTACTATAGAGTTGTGGGATAGTTGTATCATGTGACTAAACAATATTCAATAAATACTCTTGAACGTATCTTGATATTTGAGTAGTGCATTTTTATGTGCAACAGTATGGTCTGCGATCTCCTAATTTTGAACTACATATAACATATCTAATTGGATATTGCTTAGGTCGAAGAAGAATGGAGATTGTCTCCACATCTTTTCCATTTCGCTAAGTTACAAATAAAAAGAGTCAAATTCTATAGCCAATAGACTAATAGCCTCTTGATACACCTTTAGTGAGTTATGCATATCTCTCACCTATCACTGTAGCTTAATGAAATGACATCTAATAGCTCTAGGACACCAATATAAATGGATTATATGTGAATTTGTTGTTAAATGATTGCCTCCAAATGTTCAATTCTTATGAATTTTGGGGGAGGGGGATATTTTGGTGTATTTAACGTGGCAAGGGGACATAAGGGTAGCATGGATGGGTAGAAGTGAGAGGTTCGAGCATGGTTTATTGAGATCTATAATCCTAACATTAGAGAATGAGAAGGAGCCTTAGGGCCTTATGGCATAGGGTCTAGGGGACCTATAGGTAAGGCAATGAGAGAAATTGATAGGGGAACCCCCAATAGTTGGTACAAGGGGATTAGGGGCCACATTATCACAACCCATACACACTTAACCCTTAACCACTAAATTCCCTATCCATTTAACCCAAAAGCCACAATCCCTTAACCCCTACTTTAATAACTCATAACAAATTAACCCCTTGATCCCTTAAACCCAAAGCCTCTAACCCCTTAACCCCTAACCCCTAACCCCTAACTTAGAATCATTGAACCCCACAAACCCTAATCCAATATCCTCTTAAACCTTGACCCTTAACCCATAACCCCTAGCCCCTAAAATCATTAACCCCTAACCCCTTAACCTGCTGAGACCTAAATACCATAACCCTTAGGAACTTAACCCCTAAATCCCCTGACATGTAAGCCCTTGATGGTTAATCATTAACCCCTAAATCCCTTAACCACTAAGCCATTAACCTCTAACCCTTAAACCCCCGATACCTCGACCCCCTAACCCATAAACCACATAAGCCCTAACCCTTTATCCTTTACCCTTAACCGCTTGCTCCTAAACCCTTAAACCCCTTAACTCCTAGAACTCCTTATCATTTCTCCCAAACCATAGGTGCTCCAACACTAATATTCTTGGGCATATTATGTTTTTTCCTACTAATTTCTCCAAATACAACCTTTAAGAACTGGTAGGGTCAAAGTAAAAGAGCTACAAGGTACCCAGATCCGATTTACATTTTATGGACAATCACATTTCCCCAAATATCCTCCACATATATTCCTTGGTGTATTGGAGTTTGAAAAATACATAGGATGCCAAAAGTAATCCCAATCACAAGACCCAAATTTCCTAATGATTAGGAGGCCTTAAAAATCAAACAACATCTTAACTTATACCTCAAATTACAAAAAATTCCTATCCTAAATATGAAATTAGAAATTCTAAAAAATTATAGGGCAACAAGGAAACCAACTTCCTCTTCTATAAATCTCTAAGACATTCTGGAGGACAAATACAAAATTTGAAATAAACTGTTGAAATTATGCTCTTGCATCAATAACTACCAATGTATCCTTGTAGGCCACCCCCTTTAACAATAGTAATAATAATGTCCTTTACCTAGAAGGAAATCCTTACATAATTATCTCTTAGATCCTACCAAGCATGATTTTTTTTAGTAAAATGGATGTTCACCCTACAATATTCTATCCTCATGGCCTAAGATAAGGCATCCCTCTATGTCACCCATGACTATTTCATTAATGGGACACTATTAAAGAGCAACAAACTTTGAATGGATCATTCTTTGTGTTGAGTTTCATGGAGAGTATAGGAGAGTTTGTTGATCAAGTTTTGTAATTTTTCATTATACTCGTGAGAAATTTCTCCAACCATTTTATTAATCTCCTTCAGCTTAGTGATATTTTGTTGTTCAATGTTTAGCCTCTATAACTTAGATATAAATATCGTCTTTAATTTGTCTAAGGCCTTAGCTACATCCTAGGGATAAATCTATATGAACTTCATGCACCATTAGAGAAGATTCCCCCACAATGTGGTTAGGAAATTTATCAACTTAGAAACTAGCACTACAATCCTTTTCACCCTCCAAATGAATCCACATAAGAATCGATGCAGTTTTTCATCGCCATCACCCTTCATAAAGTTCTTGGAACTACTATAACCATATTGTTGGTTGGGTTGTTCACCAAGATAAAACCTTGTGGACATGTTTGAATAATTAGGCCTACTCCCCCACTTGAACTAAAATTCAAACATAACATATGCCACTTCTACTTTTATTCCCACCTTCATTTTTTTTTCACTACTACTATATCCCAAACTACTAAGAAAAGGTGCTTTCAAGTCAAAAGTAGAATAAAAAGTTGGGATTACCTCTAGGCTTTTAAAATTCATAGGGTGGTTGGTTTGGACTGGGTCCACTTTTCTTAGGATATATCATGTATACTACTTGACATTCCTCTAGGTCAAACAATTAGAACACATTATTAAGTGTTTCTTCCTCTTCTTTCTATGTGATGATATCTCTCTCCATAGGCTAATCAATACCTTACAAACCAAGGCTTACTTTTAGACAATCATGATCCACCTAACTGAACGTGCTCACCTCCTTGTGCCATCACTTCTTTTTTCTCTTCCAAATTTCTAGACATATTCTCCCCACCTATTCTTCTCTCCAAGCTCTTTCCAATTGTTAAATCCCCTTATTTGAACAAATGTTTGGTATTCTCTTGACACCTTTGAAACCTTTTTAACTCTTTTACTTGCGCCTCTATGTTTCCATCCTCACTAATACCTATTTTCATTACCAACGTATTGTGATGAATCCCCTTCGTTCTATTCATCCACCACTTCTTAATTATTGCATTTTGATTAAAATCCTATTTTCCCCTCTTTAATACATGTGCTTCCTCCATGGCACCTTACTCCCTTAGTTATTCAATATCAGTCAATCCATATTAGGTCACCTCCAAGCATTGGTGCTTACTCTTCCATGGTTGGAGAACTAAAAAAACAAATAAGTTGGGTTTATGGGTTACACAGAAACTCCCCACAACTACCATGTGTACTTTCCATCCCTCATAATGATAGTTGTGTGAAGGGATGTAAAGTTTAATGAGGAGAACGTGATGTGGTGCTCTCTTGAGAGGGATCTTTAGATCCCACCAGAAGAGGAGATTTTAGCTCTAAAGGAGGAGCCTTATGAAGTTGTGGAGCAACAAAAATATTGAGGAGCAGAGTGTGGAGACATTCACTCAAGAAAAACCATCCAGAGAGGTAGAAAAATAACCAGGGAAGCTGATATACTTGTGTAGGATGCGAGGGAGAATGTGTGAGCTCCTTCAAATTTGTGCAGGTAAATGAGGTCACCTGAGAGGTACACTGGCTACCTGGCTCTTATGGCTGAGCTTATAGATACTAAGCCATCCTATTTAAAGGAAGAAATAGAGAAACCTATATGGGTTGATGCAATGGTGGAGGAATACGAATCCATTGTAAAGAAAAGCGTTTGGGAAGTGGCCCCAAGACCATCATATAAATCAAGAGTGGGTTCGAGATGGATCTTCAAGGTGAAGCCGATAGAAGAAATAAGCATAGAGAAGTATAAGGCCAAATTTATGGCCAAGGGGTACTCTTGAGTTGAGGATATTGACTATGAGGAGGCCTTTTCTCATATGGCAAGGTACTCATCCATTAGATCAATTCTTGCTCTGACAACGCAGATGGGGTGGAAGATCCACGTGATGGATGTAAAGACAACATTTCTCAATGGGGTTATTGAGGAGGAGGTGTAAATCGAGCAACCAAAATTTCTTGAGACATTTGATCGAGAGTCTCATGTATGCAGACTCAAACAAGAATTGTACAATCTCAAACAAGTACCTCGTGATTGGTACACCAAGATTGATAACTATATCACTGGTTTGGGCTTCACCATAAGTGAAGCAGATGCAAACTCTATCACATCTTCGTGGAAGGTAAATTCCTTATTATTGCCTTATATGTTGATGATTTTATTTTAACTAGTGATTAGTAGTTGATGAGATCTTGCAAGGAGGACCTTGCAAGGGCATTTGAAATGAAGGACATGGGTCTCATGCACTACTTCCTCGAGCTGGAAGTATGGCAAGGTGATGGGGAAATGTTTGTGTCTCAAGGCAAGTATGCAGATGAGATACTACAGAGATTCTCAATGGAGAGTTGTAAACCCATGGAGACACCTCTAGTGAACAACTAGAGGAAGGAGGATGCCGCTTTAGGTGAAGGAGTTGATGCTACCATTTATCGATAGCTAGTGGGTTCACTCATGTATCTTGTAAACATATGACCAGATATCCATTCATCTCTATTCATCAGATTAGTGCAAGAAGAGATTGTATTTTTTAGCAGATTGCTTTCCCTAAGAAAAATATTGTGTGCATGTGTGTTATTTCTTATTGCATGTCTGAAATTTTTGTTCTAAATTGTGAAGTAACTTTCGCAAAGCAGCAGAGTAGGTTTGTGTTGTGATTTTGATTAAAACTTCATGAGTAGTTGCATTCTACACCATAATTTCTACAAGGATGGTGGAGGAAAATTACAGAATATCCGTTAGAAGAAAATATGGCCACTTCAAAATATCTATGACAACTTTTTTGAGAAGAAAACACCGAGGATAAAAGATTGGATTATGGAAGCATTAGTCACAAAATTCACAAGGGTAGTAATTTTGGCTGGAGATGTGGAGGTAGATGGATTAAATGTAGCCTTCGCTAGTGTAGTTGCTGGTGTTGTTGGGTGAAATATGTCTAAGCATAATTATCTGAGCTAGATTCAGTTTTTATATTGCTTCTAGATGATCTCAAATATCTCTACTAGTTATTTTTTTCAAGGTGCACTAAGAACAATTTGTTTTCCACTCTAGCTATTGGTTTACTCTGTGGTCTATTTTAGATGCACTGGATAGTTGTTTATGTGGTCTTTATTCTGAACCTTTGCTCCTGTGGATCTTCCTTCTCCTTCTCTGGTTTGGGATTGGTCGATCGGGGGATTTCCGAGGATCTTAGCTACTACCTGTTGGTCTTCTTTGCGGTCTATTTGAGATGCACTACCTGGTTGTTTTATGTGGTATTTTTTTCTAACCTTTTCTCCTATGGATCTTCATGCTCCTCTTTGGTTTGGGATTGGTTGATCAGGGGATTTCCGAGGATCTTTATTGCTATGTAAGTGCATTCATTTTGGTTGGTGGAGTTGGCAACATATTTGAATTTTGAATTTGATCACAAAGGAGTCTCCTGGGGTCATTAATTGGTCTAGGGGGATATTTATCTTCCAAGTTGTTCATTAATTATATGAGGGACAATCCATTAACGGTTTGTGTTTCCATTGAAGATCTTTTTCGATTATGTGCTTGATGAGATTTTCTATAAGGATATCAGTCGGCGATGATTCAATAATCTATTGTATTTGAAGGGGTGTCCTAGTGTATTGAGTTGGTGACGATATACATCAAGTGGGGTCTATAATTTATAAGTGACATTAATTTTCCTTGTTTACATATTTTATCGAGGTTTCTTTAGACACTACTACATAAGGTATTTTTTGGTAATGTTATCTACTTTGATGAACATATAGGCAGGATTGCAGAGTGCCAGCGGTGTTAGCTTAAGAAGCTCTAGCTGTCAGGGCTATCGGGGCACTTGTCAAGAATTTCCACAATCTTTCAAAGCTTATCTCCTTTGATTGGATGAATGCTGATTTCAAATCTTATTTCCACCTTCACGTGGTTGGCCTTGTTCAGTAGAGAATAAATTATTCTTGAAACCAAGAGAAGCTCATTCATCTTTATTTTCATCATCGTAAATGTCATCATGTTGTCAGATTATTGCAGTGCTGAAATTGTTAGAAAACATTAGGTCACTTATCACATGATATTACCATGTACAATTATCTTTATAAGCCAAGAATGACATGTGCATGGGGCCAATGTTGATTTTTTTTTTCAAATTGTTACTGTATGCACTAAAATTTGACATGGATAGACTCCTCACATGCCTTGAAGATATAGGAGATGGGTTTGTAGACTCAAAGATGACTCACAAACCCAATATTATAAATAGATCTTTAGTTGATCCTTTAGTTGCATCATTACGTAATCCTAATTAACCGAGTAGTGAGACATTAAAAATGGCTAATTAATCATGAAATTGAACAAATATGGATATGACAGGGAAACCTCTAAACCCCTAACCCATTTAACCCCCTAAACTATAAACCTCCAACCCCTTAAACCATAATTCACAACCGCTAACCCATTTAACCCCTAAACCTACTTAAGTAACCTAACCTAAAATCCTTAACTACTAAATCCCCTAACCCCTAAACCTCTAAACCCCTAACCCATTTAACTTCAAATCCTTAAGCCCTAACCTCTTAAACCCTAATTCCCAACCCCCAAAAAATTCAACACCCTAAACCCTAAACCTCTAAACCCTTAACCCCTAACCCCTTAAACCCTAATTCCCAACCCCCAACAAATTCAACACCCTAAACCCTTAAAAACCTAACCCATTTAACCCCCTAAACCCTAACCCCATTAACCCCTAACCCTTAAAATCCTTAACTGTTAAATCCACTAACCCCCTAAACCTCTAAACCGGCCCTAACCCATTTAACCCCATAAACCCTAAACCTATAACCCCTTAACCCCTAACCCCTTAAACCCTAATTCCCAACCCCTAACCCATTTAACCCCTAAACCCCTAAACCTCTAACCCCTTAAACCCTAACCCATTTAACCCCCTATACCCCTAAACCCCTAACCCATTTAACCCCCTAAACCCTAAACCTCTAAACCCTTAACCCTTAACCCTTAACCCCTTAAACATTAATTCCCAACCCCTAACCCATTTAACCCCCTAAACCTCTAAACCACTAACCCATTTAACCCCTAAACCCTAAAACTCTAAACCCTTAACCCCTAACCCCTAACCCATTTAAGCCCCTAAACCCCTAAACCACTAACCCATTTAACCCCTAAACCCTAAACCTCTAACCCCTTAAACCCTAACTTGACTAAAATACAAAATTCAACCTATTATTTTAACCCCCTAAACCTCTAAACCCCTAACCCATTTAACCCCCTAAACCCTAAAACTCTAACCCTTAATCCCTAACCCCTTAAACCCTAGTTCCCAACCCTTAACCCATTTAACCCCTAAACCCCTAAAACCCCTAACCCATTTAACCCCTAAACCCTAAAACTCTAAACCCTTAACCCCTAACCCCTAACCCATTTAAGCCCCTAAACCCCTAAACCACTAACCCATTTAACCCCTAAACCCTAAACCTCTAACCCATTAAACCCTAATTCGCAACCCCTAACCCATTTAACCCCCTAAACCCTAAACCTCTAAACCCTAAACCCTAAACCTCTAAGTCGTTAACCTCTGTATAACCCCTTAACCCCTAACCCCTAACCCCTAACCTAAATTCTTAGCTTGCTAAATCCCCTAAACCCCTAAGCCTATAAACCCTAACCCATTTACCCCCAAGCCCTAAACCTCTAACCCATTAAACCCTAGTTCCCAACCCCTAACCCATTTAACCTAAACCCCTAAAACCTAACCCATTTAACCCCCTAAACCTTAACTCCATTAACTTCTAACGAGCTGCCCCTAAAATCCTTAGCACTAACTCGATTAAGATCATCGAATGCTTGATGTCAACCAAAAATAGATCATACATACGAGAATTTGAATTGCGAAGTGTGGTGAAATTCCAAGCCAATGTAACATCACTTGTAGACTAGTCTTGAGTTTACGAGGTGTTGCATGCTGTCAGAGATCAATCCTTGGGAATTACCTGATCAATTTGGAGGAGGCTAGAAAATAGGGCCCAATTTCAGCAGGATTTGCCTTGAGGAAATAGGAAGCTTAAGTGGAGAAGCACAAAAAAAATTGTTACAAGTCCCAGTTGAGCTCTCATTGAACAGAGAGAACAATTATTCTTTTGCAAGTTGAGCTCAGAGCAAGCTAGCAATTGTAATAGATTCTCTATTCATTTGATTAATGCAAGCAAGCTTAAAGGGTTTTTACGAGTTGGTTTCCCCTAGATAAATCTGTGTACTTGTGTATGTGATTGATGCATGTTTGCGAATGTTGTTCTAAATTGTGAATTAATTTCTGTAGAGTAGTAGAGTAGAATTGTGTCTCTTGATTTAGATTAAATTTCTTGAGCGGTTGCAATTCTATCACCATACTTCTACATTAAGCTTGAATTTATCAATAAATTTTCCAAGATAGTTACCAATTGTAACTAGGGCATCATCACTTTATTAGTGAAGAGGCATGTGAGGAAGACGAACTTAGACTGGGAAAACTGAGGGCACATCCACTTCGAGGTCAAATTCTAAAGTCCATTGAGTTATGTATGTGTTTCCCAACCCCATGGAATAGGTTTGAAAAATCAAATCTCTCACTTTTTTTCCCCAAACAAGAAGGCATAGAGTCCTCAACCACAAAAATAATGAAAGAGATGAACTTGAACCACAAATTTCCAATTCTTCAGTCTCCACAAGTATGTTGATATTATAATTGTCCATGGTCCAATAAATTGCCCTACTAAACCATGTTCCACCAAAGCAAGATAGAAATTGCATGGGGTGATTCACCATAGGGTTATCAAGAGTTTTGCCAACAAAACATAGCGTAATGGATTTAAGCATAGGGAAATGTAGAATAGAAGAAGCAAGGACCTTTAAGGCTATCGCCTTAAAAGAGAGGGATGCAAGAAGAATTCACACTCCCTTCGCTCTTATATCTTTCTCTAAAAGGGATGAATCAACAAGAGAAAAAGTCATGGGTAAAAGAGAAAATGAACTATGGTTTAAAAATAACATGTTCATGAGTATAAAATTGTAATATTTTAAAATTAAATTAAGCATCTCATCTATAATTCTCTATAATTCGCTATAACAACATTTAAATTTTTTAATAAAACAAATAAATAACAATATCATAAATAAATTAACATATATGTACACTAATTTAAAAGCTTTTAAATTATAGTTTTCCTTGATTTTATGTTTACGAGTTTTAAAATGAAAATAAAAATGAATCCATCCGTAAATCGAAGAAAAAGGTTGTACGTGAATCTTCACACGAAATTCATACCCAAACTTAGGGCCTGCTAAATAAATAGAAAAAAATAACAAAATATGTAAAGGGCTCAAAAAGAAGAAGGGGCGTGAATGACCTTTATTTCATTTCTGTTTGAGCATTTGGGTTTTGGATTTTCTTGGCGGAAGAGCAATGTGCATTGCAACAATTCTGAGTTATGATTTTGAGTTATCAATTTGAGTTTTAGGCAGCAACCATTCTGGATACAGTTGTTTGAGCTCTCTTAGTTAGAGTTGTAAAGATGTTGGCAGCAGCTCAGAAGGATGAAAATAATGAGCAGGCTTTGAAAAAGCACATGAGTCATCCCCAAACAGGCAGAGATTGCGCATTTACACTTCTCAGCTCTCCTATCTATCATAACCAGTAAATCTCCATACACATCCTAATGCTCTTCCTGTCAGTCTTTACGACATTAAGTGAAGTAAACCTCAGCATGATCATGTCTGAAAATTTCCTTGCTTGTATTTTACCCTAAAATTTTCAGGATGTGGACAATTCCTTTGTTTGGATCAGGGTTCTTTTTTGTTTCGATGGATGTGTTTATTAGTTAGTTAGATTTTATTTTTTCCTCTAATGTTTTATAAGAATATCTATATTTTCTTAAAGCCTTTGTTGCAAACTGATACATACAGTTTTGCATAGATTCATAAAAGTTTCTCATAGTTTGTAGATGCCCTCGTGAAAGAACCCTGTACCATCGACATTCATGTAATTATAATCTTATTTATACAAGTTGGCTCTACTTTTCATAGCTCCTTATTTACAAAATTCTGAAATTCGAAAATACTCACAAATCTTTACAAAACAGGGAACTGACCATTTTAACTAGAGACTTATAGTCTCTACTGAAAACATTATGTGTATAATCCAGGGGGTAGAGCCATTATTTGGGCCATAGGGATAGCTCTCATATGATTCTGAGTATCTCTCTTCTCCCGTGGCTCCTGCCACTAGTCTGCCATCATCAGGTAGCGGTTAGGTTTTCAGGATGTACAGTTCACCCTGCAGTTGCCTTAGAATGGCACTATCAATGCCTTTTCCAATAGAGAGTTGCTGGAGTTGGCTATAAATGTTACACAGGTCAGTATTCAATTTTTTGCTCTGATCATCCATCTTGAATTCAAAGTCACTCACATCTTATTTTTCAAATTTTGATAACAGTTCCAGCTTGAGCTTAGTGTTTTGCATACCTAGAATTACCTAATCCCATTTTTCTTTGTTTCACTCAATTTTTTTCCAATATTGATTCTACTAGTTTTAACTGATTTCTCCATAGCTTGTAGGCACTTATCAAGCACATAATCCTGTGTGTATCCTTCAGATGAGAGTGAGGAATGTGACAGAGGGAAGGTACCTCCATGCCTTTTGCTAGATTTCCTCAATCTAGGTGACATCGTCAAGGTTCATGTCAGTTTATTTATTCTGGTGATTGGGTTGATAAATTGATTCGACCTATCCTCCCATCCCTTTGACTTTTGACTATGTGGTTTGATTTGGATGATAACAGAATTTTGCAGCGACTGCTTGATTTGCTTACCTAGTTTGCTATTTTGTTAGATGATCTTCTAGCATGGTTGAAGCCAAGGTATCGTTCTTCCAGGATCTTTTTGATCCATTCAATTCGCAACTGATACAAACTTTTTGCCTTCTTTTGTAGGATATCAGTCCAGATGTTTGCGTCCCTTTGATTTCTACTGACGTGGTAATTATGTGTTGTGCACCACATAAAACCCCCTTGGCTAGGGTCAGAACCTCTGCTCGGTTATCTGAGGTTTTGGAAATATATCTAAAATATGCGAACTTGATTTCTCCTTTTTTGTTCCTGATTAATCCAATGCTTTGTACTTCACCTGGATTACCACTTGCGGCTCCATCAAAATTGAGCTTGTAACTTTTAGTTTATGCTGGGTCCAAGGTGGCTTCAAGGCCAACTAGAGTCTTGTTCTATACTTGTCAAGGGTATGGATTATGTCTAAATACATTATTTATTATTAATTTGTTTTCGTTTCTTTGCCTTTTTTCTATGCACCTCACAAAATCTAGAGGCCGTTAGTTATTACCAATATAACTACCTGGAAAATGATTTTTTGAAAGCACATTAGCTGTTGATTATAATGATGCCATCTTGAGAGATATTCTTCATAGATAGTCTTGCAGCAAAGCACATAAGACACATCGATATTCTCCATAAAGAAATCCTTTATTATAACCAAGGCATCTACACATATGTATAGTGAGCAAGGAAATTTTTCCTGACTTTTATACTTACAATATTTTCATAAGAGTGTTGCCTATCTACCAAGGTGGATGCAGCTTTGGGGTTCTTTTAGGATATGAGGAATAGGAAATGCAACCTGGATATTGTTATATACAATAATTTTTTTGATGTGATATGTAGAAATGGTAGCAAGATGCATATAAGTTGTGGAATAGGAACAAGTAAGATGAGCCCTGGTGTTGTGCCCAATGTTGTGGCTTACGCTACGATGATTCAGGATTTTTTCCAGAAGGATCATTTGGAAAAGTGTTGAGGCCTCTAAATGAGATGGTTGGCTATGGTGTGAGTCCAAATGAGTTTGTGTAATACTGTCACTCAGGATCTCTGTAATGTGAATAAGTTTTAGTAAACACATAAGGTTATTCATAAGATGATTCAAGGTAACTTTAAGGTGGATACCTTTACTTGTAATTAATTGATGAATGCTTAGTTGTTTGCACCAATTATGTAACTTATACTGTTCTAATTAGGATCATTTATAGCAGAGGAGAGTTTGATAAGGCAGTTGAGATCTTAGATGGTCTGTTGTAGAATGGATTTTTGCTCAAGGCAGCAAATTGTGTACTGTTTAGTTACCACTTATAGTTCTCTGTTTGCATATCTTTGTTGACATAGGAAAACGAAAAAAGTAGAGAAGATTTTTGGGCACTTAATTAAGTAGAGAATTTAGGATCCTTCAACATTCAAGGCATTTATTCTTGTTCAGTGCAAGAAAGTTACGGTCAAGGCAGGTTTTGCAATCCTTATGATAATGTTGTGGAGGAATCCTGGAATTGTTGCCTGGATAGTGATATTTACCCTTAGGCAAAGCTTCTTACTGAATGACAACCAACCAATATGCAAGGAACACTTTGTATAGGATGTTGGAACATAGAAATGTGCCCACAGACCCTATTTCCCAGATGCTGATCGATACTATTTTTAGGAATGGAAGAGCTCAAAATGAAAGTAGGGTTATCAAAACTATGAGAAGGATGTGAGACAAGACATTGATGATTCCAACAAGGTTCTAAATGCACTTATTTTCTAGGGCCTTGCTGATTAAGCTTTTGAACACATTGAATTATTGTATGAAAAAGGATATCTACCCAACATGTATAAATGCCAAAGCACAATTATTCTGAGGCCTAGAGACTAATTTATTTCATTTTGAAAAAGGTCTTTTATTTAAATACTACAAATTATAATATTGTCATGAATGGTTTTTTTGCAATTAGTAAAACAATTGAGGTATTTTGCCTCTTTTATAGAGTGAAGGACAAGTGCAGCAAACTTGATCTGAGATGGTACTTAAATTTGGTTATCAGCCACCAGAAGGAATGAAAAATAGAAGAGGCTAACTAAATTCAAGGAGATTGAAGAGCATTGATTGTGAAGATGCAAAGATGATGCATTAACTTTGTTGGCAGTTATAACTTTGTGATTTCCTACTATGATTTTCCTTTCATAGTGAGTTAATGGCTGACTCAAGATGTAGGCTATTGAATTGAGTTGGTTTTGACCAAAAACCGATTCAAATTGGCTGGTTTGATTTGGTTAACCAGTTTTATAACAATCTTTGCACCACAGGGTGATCGAGTTTTCCATGGGTTCATCAACATCACTATGAATCAATTTAATGACATGTGTTGATCTTGCTCTGTTGTCTTCAAACTTAAGCTGATGTTGCTTTCCTGCCAAATCTGCCTCACAAAAACTGATACTTTCTTGTTTTTATGGCATACTGATCATCACGATGAAAGCAATTCAAATGACCATATCTCTCATGCCAAATCTTATTTTTTGTACTGGAACATGTAAAAAATGCTCGTTGCTTTCTTGAAACTCTTCAGATTTGTACATATAGTTGTGGTGTACTCTTCTGGCCATAATATTATCATTATTATGTTTGATCAAATGTTGTTTCTTGTCAAAATAACAATGAACTTCTTATCTGCAACCTTGTCGACAAAAAGAAAATTTTCCTTTAGACCAGGTTTACAAAGAATGGCATGATTTTAATTGCATGACCAGGTTAGGTCATGATTTTAACTGCATGACCTAAAACTCTCATTAGTATGTATTTTGTTATCACCTAGACTCACTTTATTTTAACATTCATCAAGTTTTGAAAAACTTCCTTTTACTTGATGCTTTATTTTGTAGGTCTGAAAATGAGATACCAAACACATCTAGTGCTGCCACTTATTTGTGTGTAGCCACAAGAAAATATTCTATTTCATAGTGCGGAAAAACTAAGTGTTGCTACTTATTTTTGTGCAAGCATGAGAAAATAGTATATTTTAGTGTCATTCTTGTTTACAGTTTGACTACATTTTGAAAAATTGCTTCTATGCCTATCACCTCTACCTTTACTTCTATCTCTAGCGCTATTCCTCTCCACTTCATGTATTTATTTATAAAATACTATTGTTCTATGTGATTATTCTTTCAGTAATAGTTACAATATTTAGGCTTGTTGGTTTGAGAATGACCTTCAGAATCTTGTGCGTTACTCTTAAATTTCTATGTCCAGTTATTGTACTACCCATACCTCTTGCCTTGCAATTAATTCTTTATTCTATTGTGAACTCTCTATTAGGTCCTTCACCTTTAACCTTCTTTAATCTTTGTTCTTCTTGTAGGAGAAATCAAATGGTTCTTCAAATGAGAGTACACAAATTTTGAAACAGGTACACAACAAGGTTGAAAATTTTGATACATGCTTGAAAGAATTTAATAAAATTGTTACAAATTCTTTATCTTCCATTGAATTTGTTATGAATTCTTTATCTTCAATTATTATTGTAACGAATTATTTATCTTCAATAGCTGTATTAATTGGCAACCATTCATGTAGAAGTTTTTTATCTTTTGAACATGTTGTGGCAGTAAATTTGTTTGAGACATTTTTAAATTTAATGACTTTTTTCTTGGTGACAAAAAAGTTCATTTGGTGTTTCATACATCTTAATTCACACTATCATTCAACACCTCAGTTTATGGATCTTATATGTGGAAAATTATTATCCTCAACCACAATTTTGAGTGTGAGGACAGTCTTGTACTTCTTGTAATCATTTTTCATTGTATTTGGTTTTGGTGATTCTACCACAATAATCTTCTAAGGTCACTATAAGACATAGTTCTCTCCATATTTTGTTTCTAAGCTTGGTAATTCTTTCCCTTTAATTTGTGTGAGTTCTTATCTCATGAGCCACTGAATGCTTGTCATGTCTAGTTATATCTCTAGGTCTAGTCTTCTAAAACTCAAAACTATAGTGTATTAGATTGATCTCAATGAATGGCCTTAGTATCCGTGCTTGTCCTATTGAGGGTGCATTACCATCAATTATGTGTTGAGATTGATCACTATATTCTATGGGGGGATGCAATTTGTTGACTTTTGTAAGATGGCCTTATAGGGTCCCTTTAGGATTGCGAGATAGATCACCTCTTTCTATCCTATCTCAAGCATAAAGGTTATTACGCGCTTGTTAGATAACAATAGTCACAAACTTGCTAGTAGTAGATCTATGAGGCAGTGCTCCCATGTATGAGAGGCCATGAGACTGCCTTTTCCTTTGGAGACAACTACCATTTACCCTTCTTAAGTAAAATCTTGTGGACCATTGGACATCACTCGTTTTCTCTCTTCATTGAAAGATTCATCAACCATGGGTGTTATGAGAGTAATAGTGAAACATTCTTGATGCTCCCTTAGGATAGCACAATGGGGCCTTATTTTTCTAAGGAGTATGCTATAATGCGAATTTTCAGAGATTCTGATCACCCGAAAATCACATTATTTTGGCATCGGAGAAATGTGGTCTGCTCCGTCGTTTCCCTCCTGGTCAACGTGACGTCCCAGCTCCGTTACTCCTTCGGCTCACCGTCTCTGTTACCCCGTCTATCTACCTAGTTGGATGCATACATGCATTAACTATGTTTCCAATCCCGCCACACTTCAGCCCGCGAATTCATTTTCAAATTTGTCTACAACAAATCCTCTATTTGTGACTCTAAAGTTGAGAGCACAAACTGAACAGCCTAAAATTCGTTCAACGATCACGATCCCAGCCTGAAACTCTATCAGCGATCATTGCCCAGCCTGAAACTCTGTCAACAATCGTTTCCCAGAGGTACGTAATGACTAGAACTTCCATCAATTTATGAGCATTCCAAAAATAATATTTGTTATTTGCATTCCAGAACCACTGAAATAAGTTCCAAATGTTAACTCCTGTAGCTTTTTTTTATGAAATTTAGTGACAGAGAACTGCCAAATTTCCTCAACAATTTGCTGCATACCCATTTCTCAGACAAAAACTGCATAAACACATCCTACAGGCTTGCTCTTCATCGGCATCATAGAACTGTAACTTTCGAAAATATAATTTAAACCCAGTACAAAAGGTAACCTCCTCTAGTTTTTTCACTGTCTTAGTGACCCAAATTTCTTTCCTTAAATAGTAAAGGTCGTATGCCTTGGGAAGGATATCTCCCTCTCATAGAAACTACCATAACTATCCTGCTAGCGAACTTTTTGTTGGAGAACAAAGACCCTAGCATATTAAATGTCTTGCCAATAATAAATGAGATCAATTTTGGGTTTTTCCAATCATGCAAAGGGAGGTCAAATTAGTTTTAACAAAACAAACATTACAAATCTCTCCTAGTCTTGTGGAATTGACTGTTGTGCATACGAAGGGAAAATCCCCAAATTTGCATACTAAGGGAAAATAATTGTTGTTCATACTAAGGGAAAATCCCCAAATTTGACCTGCAATAAGGCTGATGCCCGCTTACAACTGTAGTGTGCTACAGAAACCAAGAAACGTGGGAGAAAATTTAGAGAAACATAAAATCAAGGAACTAACAAGAACATGACCACAATTAAAATGTCCTTAACTTCTATATCTTTGTGAAGAGCATGCAAGAATGTTAAATTTTTATGTGAGAACCAAGGGAAACCTTGAGGGTCATCATAACTACCACCAAAATAAATTTCCAAGGTTGAAATGTTTGTGCTTAAATAAATTGCAAGTGATTATGATTTTTGAATTGAGGAAAATAAATTTTTGGAATTAATGATATGATATATCAATGAAGTTTCCATCCTACCTAATCTAAGGTAGTTGTGCTTGATATTCTACTTAAATTCCCAGTGCTTCTCTTCGTTCTTTAGAGTCCAATATGACCAACCAAATGAAGCCTTTTCATAAGCTTGTAATTGGGCATCAAAAAACTTTTGATATTCCGACCTTGAAGCTCCTTGCACCTTCCACTTGTTTTTCCATTCACCTGGGACACAGTTTTCAAGCTAACTCAATCAAGAATAGAAATCAAACCACAAAATTTATTAAGATCATCACATAGCACATAAGGGATGGATCAAGGAAGACACTTGCATATTACCAACAAATATGAGAGGACCATTTGAGCTGTTTAGAGCTTCCAATTGGGGTTCCCTGTCCTTCAAAATGAAGTCGATATTATCTTGGGTAGTCTTCTTATCAAAATAATAATCAAAATATTATAGTAGTGAACATCAACAAGATATTTGAAAATGCATCATTTATTTGATACAGCTCATGTGGATCAGCATTTCGAATCCTCTGGCACATGATAACATATGTTGTGGAAGAGTGCTTCTGCATATTTTGATATCCATTTGAATAATAGGAAGAAAAAACATCCACAGGAACAATTGTTGCTAGAGGTTCATTCAGCAATTCAATACCTAAGAGCATACTATTGTTACTATATCTGCTCAGAACACAGTAATAGCATTAGGACCTTGGATTATATTCAAGCTATTGCACATACTAAAGCCTAGTTATTTTAAATATGTCTCCCATGCACAAAGAAATCTTTCCTTTTTATACAAAAAGGTCTTGTATCGGTTCAACAGCACTAGACACATATGTCTGCATAAAATCTCTACTACGAGAATTCTTTATCACAGACAAATCTGATATTCCTTTCTACAAAAATTGACTTTAGCAATCTTCATACAACACCATATGCACTCCTTTATGAACACATTTAACGATTGCTACTTAATGTAATCACTTGTGGAAATCCATAAATATGTGCATTGGTAAATTTGAATTCCTATATCTCTATACTTAAAAATCAATTTCTAAACAATTTCACTCTACTATATAATCAAAAATCCCATGTAGAACCCTCTTTCTGTGACATTTTAAAGAACTAGAAGCACAATATGCATGGTACATACACACCGCGAAGCAAGGAAATCAATAACAGTTAAACTTTGGGCAATATGTTCAGAAGAGTTCGACCAGTCAGCAGATCCATCTCTGTTGGCACTATGCTCCCTTCCATTTTTTGAACCAGGTGTTGCATGGAGGTCAACAATAACCTTTAAGCCATAATGACTACAACCAAAACAATAATTCAGTATGAATTTTTATCTTTATGTACCTTCCCTACACCACAAAAGAAAATGATATACCCATTTCTTTCTGAACCTTCATGATACTATCATGGTCATTTTTCTTAAAGGTTTGAAAAATATTCCTATATAATTGAAAATTAAACACTGCAAGTGGCACCTCTTCAAAACCTTAAATAGGAAATGATGGCATCTAAAACTCACTTTGCCCATTTAAAAGCATCATCGAGAGATTGTAAATATCCTCCTATGAAAGGTACGAGAGAATTCAGATCATATGCAATCCACCACCCAACAGGAATTTTAACAGTATTTATACCATTCTTGGAGAGGAATTTGAAATCCTTATCTATAATAAATCTGTGTCTATGTCTCTGCATTTTACCAACCAATAAAATAACATAGCAATTTGGATGAACAAAAGTTTCTATCGCAAATTATAGAATCAAAAGAAAGAGAATATTAATATCCATGGATAACTAGAAAGTCATCAATGGAGTCAGTCACCATCTACCACACATCTCAAGGGAGTAGCAGAGAAATCTCTAAGTTAAGCATGATAGGAAAAGTACTAAAATAAAAGCGTCCAATAATAGGACACAAAACCATTTGTTTCATCCTATACATCCACTCATCCAAGACCTTACATGCTTGGCATATAGCTCTACATCAATTGAAAAAATTCTTATCAATAGAAACTAAATTTGTGATTTGGAGGTAGATAAAAACCTCCTATTAACTAGCATAGACGCACCTTAAAATTAGGCTCTTGAACACCAAAAAGGATCAGAATAAAAATACTGAGGTGCGAATCTCTGTGTGCTTAAAATCTAGTTGCCTTCTTTGTTGTGATTAGCAAGTCTGCTAATTTTTCAAAGCCTGAATCCTAATCTTAATTTTCTTATTGCATCCTTGAATGCAATGAAAAGGCATAGAAAAAGTTGTTGTTACTAAATTTACCAAGCAGGAAATGCAAGTTTACTTCGTTCTCATAATTAGCAAAAAGGCAGTAAACTAAGCTTGCCATTTAAAGCCTTAACATGAGTTTCTAACTTTTATTAAGCCAATAAGAATCCCAAGTCGAATTTACTAATGCTAATTTTTTCAATATTGAATACTAATTTGACCTCCCTTTGCGTGCTTGGAAAAACCCAAACTTGATCTCATTTAATATTGGCAAGACGTTTAATATGCTAGGGTCTTTGTTCTCCAACAAAAATTTCACTAGAAGGATAGTTATGACAGTTTCTATGAGAGGGAGATATCCTTCCCAATGCATACGATCTTCACTGTTTAAGGAAATAAATGTGGGTCACTAAGACAGTGGACAAACTAGAGGAGGTTGCCTTTTGTACTGGGTTTCAATTATATTTTCGAAAGTTACATTTCTATGATGCCGATGAAGAGAATGCCTTGTAATTTGGCAGAAGCCGTTGAATAATAGTTTCTATGTTAACCAAGCTATGGGAGTTGAGCCTCCATTATGTGATATACGTGACGACCCAGATTACGTTTGGTAAGCCACAACTAATTAGGAATAATTGGTAGTAAATACGTCAGTAAACATGTCATTAAATAGTGCTAGTAGATTATGTTATCTAATAAATTAGGGAGTTTCTCTAAACTTTAAATGTCAATTCTTTAAGCTTAAAAGCTTGACCTTAAACCAGAACAAACAACGGTATTTCCATTTCACTTTATTTTTTTTGGTCACTGATGTTGAGGTGACATTAAAAAACTTATAACTATGTTTAATTTTAGACTGATACAGACATATAGTATGTTTTAATCTCTTCGAAATAGTTAATTTGTCTTATTCTAACACTTCTACTTGTAGTGGCCAAGGATTGTAAACAAGTTAAGGGTTTTTCATAATCTAATATGTAAATTTTGCAAATAGAAAAATCCTTTCATGTTGTCCATGGATATGCTGTTCTAATTTTACATAATTTTCTTGATGGAGTAGCCAAGCTTCATTTTAATTTAAGTAGTTATTTTCCTATCCTCGGGGTTTTCCTTTATCCTTCAGATTCCTCACTCTGTTTACAGTTGCTGAATTTTTAATGTTAGCATCATGGCTCTTGGAGTTAACCCAGTGACAGAAGCATCTGGTGGGAAGGTTGCACATCTTTTTCAGCATTTGAAGACTACACACCATTTAGATCAACAGCCTTCCCGAACTGGCATATGTGACTTTCGCCTTTGCATTATCCTTGAGACCCATCGATGATAAGTGCCTCAATTTCCAAGCAATCCACAATGGTGATACAAGAATCAAAATTTGTGCAGTGCATTCCATTCGATTGACCACCAAGTCATCTTGCTTCCAAAAATCACACCCCATCAAAAACACTGCTAATACAACAGCTGGTGTTGAAGTCGAAAGGAGCTTCACTGTAGTCGATTTCTTTGAATTCTTGTCACAATATTTATGTTCAACAACATCTTCATTACCCAAATTATCTTCTTCTTCCTTACGACATGGCAGTGCAGTATATAACTGGTAGTGCAATATATAATTGGTTTTGTTCAACCCTTGCATCAAAGGAATACTTGTGAACAAATTCCGTAAGAAGAAATGTAGTGACAGAAGGAAGCCACACTGCCACCAAAACAAACAAAGAACCATCCCTGCGTTGGGCCAATGGAATGACATGCCAGAATCTTGAAATTCTGGCATTGCTTAAACCCAAGCAACCCTTCATCAATCCCAACACAGTTCCTCTATTGGTAGGGAAATTTTTGACAAATTTAATAAATTTGGATCTCAAAGATTTGCATTTGAGTACACTACATGCATATAATATTTTCTGGCCTTTTAATAAATTATTGAAGTAAAATAAATCAGATCAGGTATAAAAGAGTTTGACATTCAATAATGATTTTGAGTCTAATGTTTCTGTTAGAAATTATGTGGTAATCATGTACATCTAGTGTGGGAGTATAGATGCTACACATTACCTATCTGACAAAATTTCTATAAGAGATATGGTTTCCTAGAGTTAGATTGTTTGTGTATATGCCTAGAGAGGACTTGGTTTTGAGGTCTTGATACATTTTCATTAAATGCAACAGACAAATGTGAAGTCAGAGCATATAGCCTTTCTTTCTGTTCTGACTGGCATGCAGTCATGAAAGCCTAGTGGACAAGGGCTGAAAATGGTTTGATTGCATGATCCAAAATTACGGCGTTATGTCTTTGTTAGACCACTCTGCTTGCATGGTTGATCTTTTTGGTTGTGATGGGCAGGGTAGGAAAACAGGTGCATGTTGACATCAGTAGTGAGGGGTTTGAGTCAAATCTCTCTACTGGAAATGCTTGTGTTACTATTTATGAAAAGCATAAGAGAATATATCATACATGCCATGGCAAAACAAGATGTAGTTTCATGGACTGCCATGATTGCAAGGTGTGATGAAAATGGAATAAGTGAGGATTTTTCAAAGTTACTCTGAGATTTCTTCGAAGGTATTTTGATATTATTAAGCTACATCTTATGGAAGAAGAGAAACAAAAAGGATATAACAGACACTCTAAGGTAGCTAGAGGGTGATATTGATATGCTTTAGAAAGAAAAGCAAAAACAGACAATCTAAGGCAGCTAGAGGGTGATATTGATATGCTTAAGAAAGAAAAACAAATATTGAATTTAGCTACATTAACAGAGAAGAATTAGCAAGTCATGGAACATGTATTGAATGATACTTTGCTACTGACAAACTGCATTGTCAACTACACAATCTGAAGCAACATGCTTTTGATAATTCAATAGCACTGGAGTAATAGCTAGAGACATTACAAAGGGAATTTGTTGAGCAGAGATCTTTGTTAATGGAAGAGAGAAGTTCTTGTGTTGTCACATTGCTTCATGTTGCAGAAATTTTAGAGGAATCCATCCAACAAGTTTCTTCTGATTTCCATTCTGAATCAGATTTCCTAACTATTAATTGCTTCCTTGTTACTCTTGTCAATGCTACCATATAGAAATTTTAACAACTTGAGGAGCTTGGAGATCAAACTTGAATTGTGTTGTTGTGAAAATACAGAGATACAAAAACTATTTGAAGAACTCACTTAGAAATTGGAACTCATCCAACAAGAAATAAAATCACCTGTTAGAGTACTTTATAAGACTCTCCATAGACTTGGAAATTTGATTGGACTACAAGATAGGATGGATGCAAAAAATGAAAAGGTGCATAATTTTTTACATGTTTAGACCAAGGACAATGAAGGAGATGGACAAAGTGCATAGTCTGTCTTCTTTTTTAATATCACTTCGGATGAATTAGATAAACTAGCTGAACAGTTGCAGAGAAAAACTGAATAAAGATCACAGTTTGAGACTATAGCGGGTGAGCTTGAGTTTAATTTATTTACAAAGAATAAATTTATTCAAGATATTAGTGCCAACTGTGCGGAGCTATTTAAAAAATTCATTGAAAATGAGACAGAATTTGAAAGGAAATGTGCCAGTTGGGAATTATCTCTCTAAAATAAAATTTTGTCCTGAGAGTTGGTTGTTGTTCCAAGGGCACCCTTAGAACAGGAGGAACTGATGAAAGGAACTCCCTAGATGTAGTCTCAATCAAATAGGCATTTGGATGCCATCTCAGAGAATTTTGTTATTTCTATTAAAGAAGTTCAGCCAATCAGAGATTTCACAAGTATTTTGCTTATTGTGCTTTAATGTTGTTTGTTATGTCCATTAATGTGTTTAAATTCAATGATATTGTGCACATTTATATTTTTGTTTATTTGTTATTATAAATTATGCAGGTAATTGCATGTTGTAACGATTGCATGGTCGTATCATATGCATAGCATAATATATTATTGGTATCAAAGTTGAGAATTAATGGAAGGGAAATTGGAAAACGTTGCCAGTGGGCACGAGGTTGGTCCGGTACATCACAGTTTATCTTTACAAACATCATATATGGGAATTATAAGAAGGCCATGGAATGCTGACCCTGATTTATATCCATGGGAAATATATCCATCCAAGTAGCCCTTCATCAATCCCAACACAATTCCTCTGTTGGCAGGGAAATTGTTGCCACAAGTCACAATAGATGCTATATTGTAATATTTTTGACTGTTTACTGTAAAGAAAATGAAAAAAAATATCCTAGAGGGCAGGCGTGGGCAATCTGTGTGTCAGGAACAACCATATAATCATGTATCCGATCACATTCTGCAGACATCTGACCAGTAAAACAACCCATGGAGGAAATTTATCATACATAATTCCAGAAATAATGCCCACACATTCTCCTATGTCTTTGAATACAGAGATGGTGTCCAAATACTGCTGATTATATCCAAAACAAGTTTTGATTGTGTGAGAATAGATGCTGAAACTCTATGATGTGCCTGCAAAACATTTGATCCAAATACCGGCAGGTCTCAGAATAGACGCTGAAACTACTGTCTGTTTTTTATATTGCAATCATATTTTCTTTTTGATATACTTTAGCACCATGTTTTGTCATACCTTGTGCTTTAATAAATACATTTATTGAAGCTTTGTTTACCCACAATCAAATTAATATTTCCACCTAGAACCGAACTATTACAAAAGCTTGCTACAAAATGTTAATTCACTATTTTACCATCTTGTTTAGTATGCTACTTATGTAGCTAGGATTTTGCAAATCTGTAGTAAGGAATGAAAAAGCAACATTTCTAAAATTCATTAAGGAGTTGCATTGTTCAGAAAAATTGAAACATACCTAGTTTTTCATTTACTATTGTAAAATTTTGATTTCATCTCACAGCTTCAATTTCATAGATTATAATAGGAGGTCATAATTTGAGTACTATACCTTGTGGTGTCCAGATGGTATAAAATAATTCAAAAACCCTTTGAGGAAGGTGATGAACATGGCTTGAAAGGGGGGGTTTGTAGTGTCACATGCTTTTACTAGGTTTGCTTGTTGATGCTTTTACCAGGTTTTTTTTTTGCTTCCCCATTTCTTCTTCTCCCAAAATTTTTTTTTGGTCTCTTCCCAAAAAAAAACTTATACAGTGTGCCATATATCTAATTTTTCAATTTTGATTTTGAAATTTTTGTCAGGCACTTCTATATGTCTCCTCATATCTCTTAAAATTTCATAGTTTAAAGTCTCAAAGAAATTTAAAAAAAATTAACAAAATTTCCAAGTTGACCTCTTTGAAACTGATTTCAAGACTATTTAGAAACCCTAACTTCCACAAGGCATATATATTTGAAATATAGAAATCCAATGTTTAAATTTTTTTACGATAGGTACCTAGAGATCTTGGTTTTGTCTTCTCAAGATTCCATAGTTTGACACATATAAGAAAATAAGTTACAGTCAAAATATCAAACTACCTTGGGCATTTAGAATCTCTAACTTCTTTAGAGAATATCTCCAAAATTATAACAAACCAACACCTAAAATTTTATCACCTGTACACGAAGATCTCACCTTTATCTCCTCAAATTTTCACAGTTTGAAACATCCTAGAATAAATAAAATTATAGAGAAAGTGCCAAACTTAGCTGTTTGAAGTGAATTTTAGGAACATCCAAGAACCATAAATTCCTCATGGAATATTTATGAAAATATAGTGAAATGATTTGAGAAATTTTCAGTACATGTTGATGAAGATCTCCCCTCCATCTCTTATAAATTTCACAGTTTGAAACAACCCAAAAGAAAAGTTATGAAAAAAATGTTGAAAACTAAGCAATTATAGAGTAAGGTGAATCAATAATTGTGTCTTTTAAATAACCAATTTCAAATTATTTTACGAGTTGTTCAATCATTTCTTTAATGTATTAGCAGGTTTATATGCATGTTTAAAAATTATCCATGAATTCACAAGAAAACATGCAAGCGGCTCATGCAACACACTCAGACACTGGATATAAGTGGAAACCCATAAAGGGAAAAACCACAAATTTTGGTTCTGATCTAAAGGAAATCCACCACTCCCTCTTTTACATCTTTTTTGTAGGCTTCAACCTATCTTTTCTTATGCAAGCTACAACTTGCTAATATTCAATGGAAATAAACATATTTGTATTCATATTATCCAGATCACGTGTGCCATGTATTTACTTTTAAGGACGAGAAAAAAGAATTTTACAACCTTGTTTACAAACCACTGTAACAAGTCTTGATTCTTCAAATCATTGTACCCATTGTATTCAACCTTTGAAACAAAGTACATTCATTTATATCTTCGTAACCATTTTACCTAAGGCCTTTATAACCATTTGACATCAATTCCAACATTACCAACAAAAACTTCCAAGGTGACTCGTTCATTCTACAAATCACAATTTTTCTCCACTTATAAAATGCCAAGAGTAATCTCCAGCTTCTCTTGCACATCTCATATTTCTTCTTACTTGGATAATATTCAAATGCACTTATTTATCCTTTTCTTTATGTTTCTCCACTCAATTGTGGGGTTGACTAGTAAAATTGGTTGGGTTAACATGTACCTTTTGGTCGGGCTAACCTGACAAAATCCTTCATATATCCTCATTCTTATTTAGTTAGAAATAGTTCCATATACTATATAAAATTCTTTAGAATAATATTTCCAACCATATATCCTATGCTCCCATTTGAGCTAAATATTTAGATTAAAAATGTATTCAAAGATAAGTAATTCAAATTGAGCATTAAAAAAACTAGTTATCCAAAAAATATTTTCAGCAATTTTGATTTTGCAATATTTATCTCAAACATTTGTTGTCTCCCCCTATCTTTGACATCAATGAAAATAATATTTCAAACAATATCCATATTGCAAACTTTATCTTAGACATCTGTAGTCTCCCCCTTTCTTTGACATCTATCAGAACAATATTTCCAACACATTCCTCTCATTCAACACCTTGCGTACTACAATTTTGATGGGCCAATATAAATCCAATGTCTTGTGATATTTGGTATCTTTGGCTTTGGTGTCACTAGTTTCAAGATGTAATTCCATATCTCATCATGGATAAACCAATGTTTAAGTGTCAATACCTCTTATGTTGTTTCAATTTCCTCTTGAATATGTGATAGATTTTGCTCCTAAAATATGTATGCTAGCTCTTTTGCCCCTTGCTACACTCAAAAGTGGGTTGGTCAAACTCTCTCTCATTTTCCCCTATGCCCCTACCTCCACCAAGGTATAGTGACATGCCTTGAAAAAATTATAAATGTAAATACAATCTCAAATACGGTAACTGTTGTGGTGTGTTTGGTGCACGTATGTACGAAATCACACCAACTTAAGGGGTGTGGTTTACCCCGTTAAGTTATTTGTAACAGGGAAAAAAAGAATTAGAGTGAAGCAAGTTAGTGGAACAAGCTAGAATCATTAGCATACTAGATATAGAAATAGCATGCATATATAAACTAAAATCTAAACTAAAACTAAAACAAATAAACAGAAGCTCTAAAAAGAGTCAAACAACAACAATAATGCAAACGGTGGCTCTAGGCCCTTCTTATTGAGTGTTGGCAGTAATAAGAGTGAAACTTTACCCTCTTTCCAAAGGTCCCCTAGACAATGGTTCTAGGTCCCGATGCAAGGAAGCTTTATCCTGCTTCTTGCCTCTGAAGTCTCCCTCTGCCTATGTTAGCACTGCTGTATAACAATGTGTTCACTAATTCTTCATCTCATGGTGGCCTTATATAGGATATTTCAAATCCTTCTTCCCTCTCTTGGTACATGGAGGATGGTGACCCAAGAGAGGGGTATGATTCCTTTGTGTCCTCCAAATATTCCATTGTGTGCTCACATAGTGTCTAATGAGGCGTTGGGGGCTATCCTTAGGCGGCTTAAAGTAAGGAGTGATTTGTTCTTTGCTTTGTGTGGTCCTGGATAGTGACATTTCACCACTCTCAGGAATGCGCACATATCGGGCAAAAAAGAGCGCATCAGACTCTCTTCACGAAGGATTATGCGCGCAAATAGCATTCAGGACTAGTTCAAATTTGATTTTCCTCAGACCTTAGAGATTTTTAAATACTTTCCAGATTCTGTAATGTCTTCCAACCCTGTAAATAATTTTGTTGACACTAATTAATGTCATCTTCTGCTGTACAATTTTCCAGTGTTAACAATTTCCCCATAATGTGTGAGGTCTAGGAAGAACTGTATAGCCGAAACACATTATAGTTTCTTTTATGTATCGTGCGTAGAGAGAGAGAGAGACTTGCGTGAAGCTTTGGAATTAAAAGCACCCTGCACCGTTTCCAAGAATTACCATGGCCTATGGTATCCTTGCAAGAAAATACAATTTACAATACATATACAAATTTTCTACAAGGTGGGCATGTTCCATGCTCGTAACGTTGTGGCTAGTTAAAAAAATATATTTGACAGATACATGTTCTGTTTGTATCACTGATGTGGTAGTGATTTGGTGGTTGCTGACGACGACTGTTGACGCCCTCATGGGGATTTTTTCTTTGACAATAGGTGGAATATGGTACCCATATGTGTAAACTTCATACGGAATATAGTTGTGCATTGTACGCATAGGTGTTGGCTGGGACCTTCCCATGTAAGCATTGTTGCAAGAGATGCTTATGGAGGCATGGGTCTTCTACGAATTTGATCAAAGTGCAATGGTTGTAAGGTACGATACCATCTTGACATGAAAGCTTTTGTTGAAGTCAAATGTTAGGAGGATCGATGACATCTGTGGACAATGATGTCTCCCACAGTGCCACCCGAGGATGCCCCTTGCATGAGGAGGGGTGATCTAAGGTACAACTTCCTTTTTGGAATATAGGTGTCAAAGTCTACGAAAAGGAAGCTTCAACTGAACAAGGGGTTGCTGACATAAGGGGTCAATGACCTAGATGTGATGGGTTTAACATAGGCATGTAGGCGAGGAGTAACTGAAAACCGATGATGGGGATTCAGTGGCCCAAGGTCGGAGTATATTAAGCAGCTTGGCAACATTTATAGTCCTTTCCGATGGAGAAATCCCTGGAGTTGGTAGGACTTCTAGGGTGGGTATAAACTGGCTATGAATGTTAAGGTGGCTGGTGCATGGGGGTATAATACTTTGACCAAGGGCGTTCAGGGACTACTGCCGTGGGAGAAAAGATGAAATGAGAGGGTGAAGGACAAAGTGCACCATTTGCGGTCTTTGTACACTTACCAAAAGAATAAAATAATGGGGTTTGGTTTGTACAAAACGCAGAGACAGGTGCCCCAAAACATGAAAGTGTTCGCTCACTGATGTTGTGAGGAAGGTGTTTTGTTGGGGATGGGGGTCCCATTGGTTGGTCTCATGTGTGGGGTTGATGAAGCGGATGAAAAAGTATCGTAGATGGGATTATGCTAGTGGAGGTATGGTGGGCCAAATGCGAGGCACGGGGGTGCGCTCTTGATCTTCTTGTACAACTTAGTCATCCAGAAAGGGGGTTTTAGCTTGTATGGTAAGCTTGACCTTATGCATGGTGAATGGATGGGCATGAGGTGCTTTCGGACTGAAGTGGTATGGCCACGGCGTCACTTTTTTTTGATATATGGTCTACTGTGGGTGACGAGCGCCATGGAGGGGAAGCTCTACTGACCAACGCAGATGTTTACCATGTGCAGGGTGAGGTGATGATAAACACGGTCGGATATGAGGACCCTATGGTTTATTTCTAATGGAGAAATGATGTCAGGATATGCAGAGTTGACTGGGACACTATCATGCTGGGGGTAGAATGATACCTACTCTGGAACTTTTAGTAGATGGCGTTGTAGATGGTTTGCGAGATTTTCCTACAAAAACAACTACCTCAAGTGAAAGAATCTTCTTTATCAAATATTATTGAAAGTCATGAGCTATTAAAAAGAAGATGAGAGAGGGCATACCTGTCAACGCTGAAAAAATAGTTTTTCGGGAGTGCGAATGTGTGGCATCACCTTTTTTCATCGTGGAGTGTTGATTTTGGTGCAAATTATGGTTCAGAGAACGAACCTTTTGATCTCTCGTTATGGTCCTCCAAATTTTTTGAAAAGGGTGATATATAGGTGGATATTTCCCTAATTCAATTCATTTGTACTTATTAAGTTTTTGAGAGGTCAGAGGATTCTGCATAGCATTTCTTGTCATTGCGGTCAGCCTGATCACCTGGGATTCATGAGAACATAGCTAGGTAACCTTTTTGACGTTCTGTAGCTGAATTTTTTCAGTTTGCTAGTGACGGGGTTCGTACAGACTTGGGTTGTATGGATTTTAGGTGTTTTTTTCCCTTGATTGCGTGGGCAATCAGGGCAAAGACGCGCCCGTTGTGCGTTTTTTCGGGGGATAAGTGTGCTAATGTGCTCATTTCCCCCGTTTTAGCACTCCTGTGAAAAATACAGGCATGCAAAGCCGAGGCAGAAAATATTTTTAGATTTTTTCCTATTTTGGGGTTTTTTTTGTACTGATGGGTACCTATTTTGATGACAGGTTATTGCGGAGGGAGCGGGATTGGCCCATGCTCCGGGCTGAGCTGGCTACTGATGCTGGGGCGCGCCTACAGCTGGTGCTATCGGGGCTTCTAAAATTCGCGGAGAACGAGCTTCTTCAGTCGCAGGATCGACTGCTCCGTTACGTGATCTGAAATTGACGCAGGAGGCACAATATGTTCGTGTTGTGAGGGACACACTGGGTCATCCGTCTTGAGACGAATGTGTACTTTATGATCGAGTTACTGCTTCAAGGGGAGGCATCGAGATATCCACTCCCTGTTGGGAGAGTGGACTTGGAGAGATTTAGGGGATGCCACTCTGGTGGGGTGCCTCTTACAGAGGGATGCATCAGCATTGCATTAGTTACAGATCTGGCAGAGCGATGTGCTCTGGAAATGATTTTGAGATTGGCAGGGTCGTTTGTTCTGCATCGAGCATCAAGCCCGTAGGTTGGAGTGCTGCGTCGGTTGAGGTCCGGGCATTTTTTTTACTTTCCTGTTTCTACTTTGACGAGATGTTGTCACAACTCAACAAGGTCCAATGTGGATCTAAGTTGTTTGCGTATGCGAGTATCTTGTACAACATTATGTACGAGAGGGTAGTGTTGTTGAGGCCAGTGGTGGCGGTGTCCCCTGGGGAGCCACGGGAGCCTCAGATGAGGAGATAGGCTCCAGTGATGCCGCGAGGCGGTGAGGGCATGGTGGGGCATTATTGGAACGCCACGACAGAGACCTGGTCTAATAAATTTGATATTTAATAATTTAAATTAATTATAGAAATGTCAAAAGTAATAGGTAAATAAAAATTTAGTTTCATAAATTTGATATTTGATATTTAACAATTTAAATTAATTATAGCAACTTTCAATGACATGTTAAAGATTGGCATTTTCACTGTAACATTTTGATGAATTAAACTCTCTTTTTCATAAAGATTACGACTTTCTTCTGGTGGGTTTTGTCCCAATAAATTTTGGTCTTTTGTTCATTTTTCTTTTTCTGGTCTCTATTGCTCTATTAAAACTAATGTTTGGAATTTTTCATATGTAATTATTTAATGATTGAAATTCTTTATAGAAATCAAATTATATTATTGGAATTAGTTATCAGTTGGAATTTTTCCTATGTAATTATTTAATGATTATAATGTTTTATAGAAATCAAATTGTATTATTGGAATTAATTATCAATTTGAAAAATCGTTTAATCTGATTTGCTACTAGAAAATCAATGCTAATTTCTAACAAATTATATTATTGGAATTTGATTTTCTAACAAATTATATCATTGGAATTAGTTATCAGTTGGAATTTTTGATATGTAATTATTTAATGATTATAACGTTTTATGGAAATCAAATTGAATTAGTTATCAATTTGAAAATTTGTTTAATATTATTAGCTATTACTGATTAAATTAAAATCAATAAATAATTTTTTCCCTTGCTGGTTAAAAATTGGTAATACTGTACATGGAAAAAATTGAAGCCTTTGCCAGTATGGTTAAGAATCAAGGTCTCATTTACACTAACAGAAGTGAAGGCATCAGAGCGGTGGTGACATGATAAGAGAAAATTCCAAAGCCGTGGAAGTGATGTTCTGGGACTTGTTAACCACAACCATAAGAACAAGTTTAATTGAAAGATCAGCTGAAGTATGTGTAATGAATTATAACAGATACTGGAATTGTTGTTATATCATCATAGCATTAAGAACTTCATGTATTTTCAAGATTGTTTCCCAGCGCAAGTTACTAGAGACTAGATTGAAGTGAAGTCATGGCCATCCGACTCAACAAAATCTAATATGAAAATGAATCATGTTACTTTGGCAGTTTGAGTGGACAAGTCCGAGTAAGAATGCTTTCCAGAACTTCAGTAGACGAGAGCACTATTCTTGGGGATTTTAGACTTTCAAATGATGATGAATGCGAGGAGCATGTGGTATGTCAAATGCTGTGGCATTCATAACTAGGGTAAAAAGCATGCTTGTATATACTTCAATTTTTAATTTAATTTATGAAATAAAAAATGTCTAACTGAAAATTTCTACTAATTGAAATAAAACTAGCACAATCATATTTTTCATGAAATAGATTTACAACCACATTCACCAATATGATTGATATATCTTCATAGACCTATATCACCACTCACCATATATTTACCAAAATAATCATTATATATTGCAGGATATTATTAACTATATGCATATTATATATTAAACTAACATATATATATATATATATATATATATATATATATATATATATATAAAACAATATTAAATTTTTTCAATACATTAATATTTATAATTCAAACTATACTAAAATTCAAATATAATTTAATAATAGTATTTTATTACTGTTTATAATAAGTATATATCTCTTACCAATATCCCAAGAGATTATTAATATTATAAGCCAAAAGAACTAATAAAACCAAGGAATTGGTGAACCCAAGGGGAAAATATTAAAAACTTAAGAGATAAAAAAGCCCAAGAGATCCATATTAAAAACAAAAGAGATTAATAAAAGCTAAGAATTAATATTTTAAATACAAATGAATGATGAATTCACATGATCAATAAGAATAAGAGATCAAAATTAAAAACAGAGGATATTAATAAATCCTAAAAATAAAGATTTCAAAATAAAAAACATGAAAAATTAAGAAACCTTAATAATTAATATTTTAAATTTAAGATATAAATAAACCGAAGAGATTATTAATTTTATAAACTATTTAAAGATGTAATAAACCTAAAGGTTTAATATTATAAACCAAAGAAATTAGTGAACCAAATAAATTTTAATGTGAAATCTTGATTTGTCTTATTTAAAATGGTTTTTTAACTATATATGGATTTAGTAGCTTGTGATTTTAATGAATTTTCGCTGGATTTTAAAGAAATTAGACTAGAAAAATCCACCTAAAAACTTCCAAAAAATCTCACTAAAATATATAGTGTTTTACTACATGATTGAAGAAAAAATCTCATCATGGTACTATTTTCCACCTCCGACTCATTCATGGAAGAAAATTATCTAAATACTATAGAGTACATCACAATAATTATAAATATACAAGCAAACCCTATAAAATTGATTGGCAGAGTCCTGGCGGCAGAGGAGATTGATGAACTCCAGTGACGTTAACTTACAATTACGAGGTCCATGCTCTGCCCCTGCGAATGCCTTTCCCACACTTTGAGAGCAAAGAGCTCTATATAAAGGTAAATAAAAAAATTGATAACATAATATAAAAACACACTGATCTCTGTACAGTTATAACCCTGCCCCAGAAAAGCTAATCCCTTAAAGCAGACCTTTTATTACAAAACCTTTGAGATGTTGGCTGCAATTCACAGCCTCACCTTTCCACTATTTGGTCTAGCCCAGATTTAGTAGGATAGATCTTTTGAGGGCAGCAGGTATTGCAGCAAGAACTAATGAGTTTGGCCATCATTTTTCCCATCCTTTTAAAGGCCCTGGGCAATGCCAGAACTGATATGGTTACAGCAGCAAATACCTGTCCTTTAATGGCTCCCCGTTTTGGCAGGAGGCTCACCATTTTTTCTTGGGGTCTGCCACTGACAGGCCCTGCCTTGAGCCCACAAAAATATCGAACTTGATTACACTCCATTACCCTGATTCGGAGTTTGCCTTCACAGGAATTCCAATGAAACACCGAAAGAGAAGTAGTACATGATCCAAATGAGTCCTGAAGGCTTCTTATAAGCTGCACCTTTTCTTTTTCTTCGAAGGAAATCAAACTGTAAAGGGATCACCCAAAGCAATTTGTTACATTTTCGAATGTCTGGAATGGGGTCAGGGGCGCGTCACAATTAGTTAGTTTGCTTCAAATATCTGAAAGTCCATTCAAAGATTTGAAAGGGCACTTTGCAAAGCCAGCAAGTGATTGAAATCTTGAACGCCCATTACTGCAGGATGCCAGCAAGTACGAAATAAGACTCGAAAAGGAAGCACCCACCGTACTAATTTGTTACATTTTCGACATCTGTGATGGGAACCTATCACAATTAGTTTGTCTTGTTTTTGTTATGTTTTTCTTTCAAATATTTGAAAGGCCAGGCCACCTTGCAGGGCGAGCAGGTGATTGAAACCTTACCTGCCCTTTACTGCAGGTTCTTGTGAACAGCGTTCACATGTTGCAGACATCACTCTCACAGCCAACACGTAGGGCTTCGTTGAGATATTTGTCATGTAGTATCACATCACATTTGATCAGAAATGGCATAGTAGGATAATGAGCATTTAATTTATTTTTTTTCGATGGGAAATCTAGGTTTGACTGAGGGGTGTACTATTTTGGTGATAAAATCATTTTCACAGATATTTAAGCACTCTTTTATAACTTTAAATTCGCTAACATTGCATTTAAAATTTTAAAATTTTGCTCCTAAAGGCTAAATGATTTTTTAATTTTAATTAAAATTGGATAATTTGAAAAAAAAATAGTTTAAATTATTTAATCTGTGTAATTTTAGTATTATAGCATTTAAAAATGTGTTATTCTGGTAAATTCTAGTAAAAAAGACTATTTCTTGTATAGGTTAGACTACTCCAAATATAAATAGTTAAATTTGAAATATTAAGTATATTTAATACACTTTATCTTTTCAGATAATTTATTATATATATATATATATATATACCATTTTTCACTATTATAAATGTATATTAAATTTCAAATTAATTTGTAAATAAATTTTGTTATAATATTATCCATCAATATTATGGTTTATCAATATCATATGTCTAAAAAATTAAAAGTCATTTTATATGATAAATATTTACTATCTTTTTAATAATTATCCATGATTAAATTATACTAAAAACCCTATTTCAAAATAAACATATCTATGCCTATCAATATAATTATATAATTAAAAATAAAATATAAAGTGGAAAGATGCTTCTTTACATGTCCAATTTACAAATTATTCCGAATATTCTTTTTCTGTTGGTAGGTCCTAAAGGTGTGCTGAATTTTATTTGATTTAATATTATAACATATGCAATGCGTAACATCTTGGTGTGTTAGTCGAAGTCCATAAATTTTGAAGTTGATGCATAAATCGACAACCTTTACATTTGGCTGACCGAGTAATTAACATCATCGGTAGACAGTCGTTTCCTCTTTTGCGAGGATGTATGCTTTTGGCATATTTTCAAGGTTTCTGAGATTCATGCAATGACGACCTATTAATAATATATAAAAGCAGACACAGATGGATCCTAGAAAGAGAGACTAGAGAGTTTTTTTTAATATTATAATTTTCAAAATTATAATAAAATAGTTAAGACTACCGTAGAGCTTTTTAAATTTTATAATGTGCAAGCTACAGGAGGCTTCAAACTGTCTTTTTTTTGTGCAAGCTACAACTTGCTGGGAGCAGCCATTCCCTCTTCTACAAGCTCCAACCTACTCTTTTTGGGCTACTACCTAAAATGAGACACCAATCCCATGATAAGATTACAAATTTACTTTTCTAGTTTTACTTGGTCTTTGTCTATGTTATGAACTATAACTTTGTCCTCATTTCACCTGTTTATCACCTCTATTCATCTTCTTCAATTTTGCTTCACTTCTACTCCTCTTCCTTTCTCTCTCTTTAATACCCAATTCATGAACTTGCTCTCACATTTTTCAATTCTATATTAACTCATTAAAAAATGCATATTTTTGTATAGAGATATAATTGATTGTTTGTATTCCATGTAGGAATCTAAAGTGAAATGTTTCCTCTTTGTATTCCTGGCTCTTTGTGGTCTACCTATTCATTTTTTCATTTGAATGTCAAGTCAAGAAAAATGGACCTAGATGGATACAAGGTGATAGATGTGTATTGGTGTATATATTATGTGGTTTGCCTAGTTAATGGTGAACAAGTAGTGAAGGTAACTACTACCGTTAAGAATAGAAAAGGTGCTTGTTGTTGATGATAATGATTGCCACCATCTATAAATATTAAATTTAGATTATCTAGCCTTATGGAAAATGATAACAAATTAATTCTTTTGTTTTAGAAATTTGTTTTTGTGCTCATAAACATTGGAGAGATGTTTTCCTCAAATATCTTTGTGCTTTTGATTAATATTGTTAATGGCATCAATATTCTATGAAATGACTACCTCATTTATTCGCAATGGTTTGGCAAAGACTTAGCAACTTCTTAAGAAACCTCTCATTTCTCATGTTAATTGTATTTTGATTATACATAAGGTTCCTACTCACAACAATACTCTCAATGGAGGAAATACCAACTTCTATGAAAGGGATGAGATATGGCATACTCATTTTAATATCAAGATTACAAGTTATGAAAAATTTCTCCTTTTTGCAATTCCTCTCCAAAGCCTATTGATTGGGGTGTGAAATTTAGTAAGTAAAGGTGGCAAAGGTACTAGTATAAGATGTGGGATATCATATTGATAAACCCGACCTTGCCTTACTCATTTTGGTAGTGAAATCAAACCCCCCTAATATTGTTTGGATCAACTATTCTCTAACCTATTTGCTTTATTGAAAGCCTTAAAAGCTCTTCACTGCCCGTTTTTCCAGCACAGTGAGAACGAAAGCCAGAGGTTTGGTCCCATCGATCCCTACCTTCTCTATAATTTTTTCAAAATAACGTGTCCTTACCTTATGCTTATGACTGTTCACCTTGGGTAAACTACTTACCAAGATAAGCTACATACTTGTATCCCTTGTTCATAGGTCATGCAGAGTAAAATCGTATCGATATCATTAACTTAGTAATGGATATCATAAAATACATCAAAACATAGTTATAACACTATGTCATAGCTTAGATATGGGATTAGATTAGGATAAGTAAGCTAGTAATCATGGAATAACAAGGAGCTATGTTAGATAATGTATATTTTAAATACAATTAATTTTAAGGTTCATATCATAACATGAAGGTTTTATGTAGTGTCTCTCTTACCTCATGAAGTAACTAAGAATTCTCCAAGATTTCTATTCTTGTACATGTATAAATATTATCGAGATAAAGGTTGTGATAGTTGGATTTTAAAAGATAATTTACACTAACTTTGTGTATGAGATTATCAATGTAGAGAAAGTTAATTCATGCAAATATCTTAGAGTTGATCTTCATCAAAAGAGTCATTGGAGCTCTAGAATTGAGAAATGATTAATAAAGGATGGAAATCTTATTTGGTCTTGAAAATTATAAACAAGTGTTACATGGTAACTTAGTCCCTACCACCTAAGTTAGAAATTATGCTCTTAGAAAAATTGCATATAATATGGTTGTGACCAAGTTAACTTATAATCATTTGATGGGTCAAGAAGAATTTGGGAAGGAAAATGAGTTTGACCAAAAATAGGTCAAAGGAAATGACCACAGAACTCATAATAGATGGGGCAGCAAAAGATGCAAAAATTCTCCTCTGACTCAACCTCGCGAATATGGCATAACTGACAACTCCTCTATCATTGGACAATCTGGTGATCCACTTCAACTCAAAGTCCTATGTGAGCCCACTCTAAACTGATTCATGATAGGTCTTTCGCTGTCGTTTGTTGGCAAATTTCAATCTAATATCTTCTTATTGTGGAAACTTGGAAACATATCTCTTTCGTCTGGTGGCAACATAGAATGGGTGGATAATTTTGGGGAATGGGTGCTCTCACCTCACGGGGCTGCAACATATGCCCCCCTTGGCCGCTCTGATACAACCAACAACAACATTCAGATATCTATCCATTGAACTCAATCACTATCTCTTCTGGCAAAAACATGGATAAATTAAGATCTTGTCTGGGGATGTAACATGCCTCAAGCACTATCTCATAAGGCACCAACATGTTTCACTCTCATTCTTTTCTTCAGGAGTATCAATCGTTACAACATATAGTTGCTTTTTTATAAGATTTCCCTTTTGATATAATTTCGATCTCAAATCAATATGCCTTTAACCCGATTTTCTTCCACTGTCACCTAACGAATTTTAAGCTCGATTTATCTATTTGTTGAAAAGAACTCGTTCAATAGATCTACTCTTCCACCAAGTTTCATTTTTTCTATATTATTTCTGCGAATAAGATTTTATTTCATTCAAGTGAGTATTATTCTTGTCACATTATTTATTTTTTTAATCTCTCGTTTTCTCTTTTTATAATAGGCTATATGTTAATGGATCAATTTTATATATTATTTTATTTATGAACTCTATATTGATGGGAATATTGTACTGCAGTTTTCTCTTGAGAGGTTTGCTTCAATAAGGTTTCATTTTTAAATGGTTCCCCTTTCTAGTGAAATAATATTTTCCTACCTGTAACAGTGTAAATTTTGTATCCCTAAGTGATCGTGGTGCTAATGGTCTCTTATTAAATAACTCATAAGATAAGTTAGTTAACAATGTATAAATGAAATTTATGAACATTGCGTCAATCATACAGTGGTCAGAAGAAATAAATTACTTACGGAGGTTTTTATACTTCTAATCAAATTTTCACGGATTCTTCGCTGGATTGGCTTGGATTGGATAATAAACATGGTCGTTATACTCTGTTAGTCTACTTGGTTACTCACACTAGATACTTCACTTGGGTACCGGTTATTTAAAACATTCTCATTCAACATTCTTGACCAATTAAATATACTCTTTAGGAGATCCAAGGCCTTACTCTTTGCAACTCAATGGATTTTCTTTTCCACGAAAATAATAACCCAACAAGGTTGCAATAATAAATTTTTCCCAATAAAATAAAAATGGTAACTCAGAAATCCATTTGCAGCAATCTTGTAAGATTTCATTGTTATATGAGGTAATTTCTTCATTACAAAACTAAAATGTTGATAGGTTGCTTTCTTAAGATGCAATCTATTGAGTTTTCTTAAAATAACATTGTTGTTTTTCTTTTATGTTCAATGGTAGGTTTTAAATTAAGCCATTTTATTTTCTTCTATTTTGTCCTCTTATTTTTATTTTAGCATCTATTCTTTTGTGTAATCCCAACAATTTGAAGCTATTAACTCTTCTTATTTAGACACAAAATCAGTTCAGTGGAATTTTTTCTTCTTTGTACACAATAGTATGTTGAAACAATCACTAAATCTTGAAATTAATAGCTTCAAGAGTTGAATTTTTTGAAAATTTGAGTTACATCTCTCATTCTTTATGATTTTGATGCTTGTGAGTTATTGAGAGTGTTGAATTTGTTTCCACGATATTTAAAAAAAAAAAAAAAAAAACATCAAATTCTAAAAATATTAGTTATCGAAATAAAATTATCACCTAGTTAGAAATAGATGAAATCATCATTTAATTAGAAAAAATATCTTTAAATGCTAGATGCATCAACCTACACTACACATGTTTATTTTATGTAGTTATTTTCCTTTACTAAATGTTTGTTGATTAAATATACATAAGCTTGTGGTTGTGCTTTCTTCATCACGATTGATTTCAATGCTTACAATTTAATTTAATAATAGTGATTTCTATTTCCAGTTTATATCGTGATTCTCTTGGTATTGGTGGTGAAGGATTTGAGATTAATGCGACGTATTTAAATTATTTAAATATATATTAGCTAATTTAAAAGTTAAATAATGATTTTTAATAGAATTTGTATCAACTTACTCTACACATGTTCACATGTTTATTTGATGTAGTTATTTTCCTTTGCTAAATGTTTGTTAATTAGTATACATAAGTTTATTTGATTGATGGCGTTGTTCTTCTTCATCATGGTTGATGCAAATTCTTACAATTTAATTTAATAATAGTGATTTCTATTTCTAGTTTATATGGTGATTTTCATGGTATTGGTGGCGAAGGATTAAATAGGCTTTGTTTTTAAAAAGAGTTAACTTATATGTAAATTTCCAAACTTATTCTTTCTTCTTTTTCAAATTTTTTCTTTACATTGACCTTTTGTATTTTAATTTCATTATATATATACAAATCCTTATTAGAACATCCTCTTAATCGTTCACTTTTATTATACTATTTTTTATCTCTCAGTGAGATTAAAGTATTTTTCAACAAATTAAATTGTATCATTGTTTCCATATTGAAGTTAAAAAGAATCTGTCATATTTGCTAGGTAATAAAACCCTGGGTTGGCTAGAAACTTTTTAACATCCATTAGTTTGTAGGTTTAATAATTTGTCCAAACCTTTGTTTCCTCTTATATTTTTGCATGTGAATAATTTCCTTGTGAAGGGAAAACATGTCACCATTGTTTTCTGAATAATTGATGCTCCACTATAATATTTCACTTTTATCTCAATACTTTTAATTATGCATGAAGTCATTGAGAGGTGGCTGATACAAGGTGATAGATGTGTATTGATGTATATATTATGTGGTTGGCCTACTTGATGGTGAACAAGTGGTGAAGCTAACTACTACTGCTAAGAATAGAAAATGTGCTTGTTGTTGATGATAATGATTGCCACCATCTATAAATATTAAATTTGGATTATCTAAACTTATGGAAAATGATAACAAATTAATTCTTTTGTTTTAGAATTTTTTTTATATGGTCTTAATATTAGAGAGATGTTTTCCTCAAATATCTTTGTACTTTTGATGAATATTCTTAATGGCATCAATATTCTGTGAAATGACTGCCTCATTTATTCACAGTGGTTTAGGAAAGACTTAGAAACTTCTAAAGGAACCTCTCATTTCTCATGTTAATTGTATTTTGATTGTACATAAGGTTCCTACTCACAACCATACTCTCAATGGAGGAAAGGATGAGATATGGAATATTCCTTTTAATATCAAGATTATAATTTATAAAAGACTTCTCATTTTTTCAATTCCTCTCCAAAGCCTATTGATTGGGATGGAAAATTTAGTAAGTAAAGGTGGCAAGGGTACCAGTCCATGATGTGGGAAATATTATGGATAAACTTGGCCTGACCTTACTCATTTTGGTAGTGAAATCCAACTCCCCCTAAGATTTTTTTGATCAACTATTCACGGACATGTTTCCTTTACTGCAAGCTTTAAAAGCTCTCCATTGTATGTTTTTCCAACACTACAAGAACGAAATCCGAAGGTTTGGTGCCATCAATCCCTACCTTCTCTAGATTTTTTTCAAAATATTGGGTCCTTACCTTACGCTTATGAGTTCTCACCTTGGGTAAACTACCTACCAAGATAAGCTACATACTTGTATCCCTTATTCATAGGTCATGTAAAGTACAACCCTATCAATATCTTTAGCTTATTAATGGAGATCATATTATACATCAAAATATAGTTATAGCACTATGTAATCATGGAATGACAAGGACCTATGTTAGATATTGTATATGTTAAATAAAATTAATTTTAAGGTTCATAAAATAACATGAAGGGTTGATGTCATGTCTTTCTTACCTCATGAAGCAACTAAGAATTCTCCAAGATTTCTATTCTTGTACATCTATGTATATTGTCGAAATAAAGGTTGTGATAATGAAATTTTAAAAGATCGTTTACACTAACTTTATGTATGATATTATCAATGTAGAGGAAGTTAATTCATACAATCTTAGAGTTGACCTTCATCACACGATTCATTGGAGCTCTAGCATTGAGAAATGGTTAATAAAGGATGGAAACCTTATTTGGTCTTGAAAAATATAAACAAGTGTTACAAGGTAGCTTAGTCCCTACCACCTAAGTTAGAAATTATGCTCTCAGGAAAATTGCATATAATATGGTTGTGACCAAATTAACTTAGAATCATTTAATGGGTCGAGAAGAATTTGGGAGGGAAGATGAGTTTGAGCTATAATTGAGAGAAATTTGACAGTGTTAGGTAAAATGGATATCAGAGGATGACTCGAAATTTTTAACTTAAGTTTGAAATTATTTCCTCAATAATATTGCATATAAGATGGTTGTATCAAAATCAACACAAAATAATTTAATAGGTATGGAATCTTGAGTTGTAACTGATATGAATTTGGCACAGTTAGGGGAAGTAGATTACATAGAAGACTTGACATATGAAATAAGTACATGTTGAATTTATGTGCAAGTACATGATCAAATTATGTGCATGTAGAACGTAAAAGATTGCAAGCTTTTGATCAAGTTAGATATTTTAATATTGAAAAATGGTCAGAAACGAGTATGAGAGGAGAAATAAATATGCACCAAATCTCTGTGGGAGGAAACAATCTCAGCATCAGATGTACACTTCAAAACCATTTTCCACTTATCTCCTATCAAACAATGTAAAGTTGTTATGTCAATGTTTAGCTTTATTGATATATGTATTTCATAGCTCTATTTTAAACTAGTTCATCCAATGGTAAATTTTGAATTTGTCATTTTCGAAAAAAAAAACTTTGAATATAAACCTCCTCTATCACAAACCAATCCAAATGCCCAAATGAAGTTAAGCAAGGACAAGCAAAAGAAAATCCAACCATCTTAAGGGAAAGTGGTAAAAGGCTGCATGTTTTTTATTAAATATTTTCTATTCGAAATTGAAAGGGAATATTTGAAGATTGAGAGGAAATCTATGTTGGAAAGTTTATAGAATATGTAAATTTGGCATAATGTAAGTGATTTCTCTTAATATTCTAATTTTTAATGATAGTTTGTTTACTAATTTTTATATTCAGTGATCTTATATATCTTGTGATTGAATTTATGCCTTAGGGTTTCTCCTTTGCAACATCTGGTACAATTTCTAGCTAAATCAAAATCTAACGCTTAGATGACTTATATATCTTGTGATTGAATTTATGCCTTAGGGTTTCTCCTTTGCAACATCTGGTACAATTTCTAGCTAAATCAAAATCTAACGCTTAGATGACCTACGTGTTTGCACTTACAATTTTGTTGATGTAAGACGAAAATAATTTTTTTATGTTAAAGTTGATAATTGGAAAGTGTCAAATGAAATTTATATAATCATATATAATCATATTCATTATTGTTGTGGTTGCCACTTGTGAAAGCATTTAAAGAAATTTATTATACTTATGGTGTCCACATGAGTAACATGAATGAATTCACATGGATATTCAAGAAAATCAAATCAAATTCATAAACTACATGAGTGGTTTAAAACAAAATTGTTTTCATTACAAACTCATTGATTCACATATTAATGAATGAAATTAAATGATGGATATGTGGAGGTCTAAGGATTTTTTTTTGGTTTTTTACTTTAATAGATTCAAATATTTGGTTTATTTTTATTTTTTTAATTAAAAATTTTAATTTACAATTTCAATTTGTCGAGAGCTTCATAAATCAAAGGTGTGATGGTTTTAGCCCCAACCATTCTTCAGAGGCCCATGAGAACTATTTTCGAGAGCTAAGTCGAAAGGCACTATTAATGATTGGGTGTCGACACATCAAGCTATGACACATCAAGCTATCACAATCGCAAGTTATTGTGCCGAGAGGCATATTTTATAGCCCAGTATGACTGTGATATGTAAATATGTCCAAGCCAAAATAAAAAAAAATAAAAAAAAATTAAAATCTAAATAATGTCAGCTTAAACAATAACTTACATAACCATATAAATAAACAATTAAAAATAAATTTAAACAATATAAATTTAAAATATGAAGAGTTTTGCAAACACTCAAAAAAAAGATATTGTAAATTAATACAAATCTAAATAAACCAGAGGTATTGTAAATAAATAAAACCTCTTTTTATACTTACTTCAAAAGAGATATAGTAAATAAATAAAAATATAAATAAGCTAGAGGTATGGTAAATAAATGCAACCTATTTTTATATTTACTCTAGAGATATGGTAAATAGATAAAAATACAAATAAACTAGAGGTATGGTAAATAAATAAATATTTACTCCATAATTTTATTTAAAAAAACTCAAAAAAAATATTTTTATTAGGTGAAGCCTATGGGAAAATACCATGGGGAATTTTTTTTATTAATACCATGGGACAAATACCATGGGCCAAATACCATATTTATAAAAAAGGTAGAGTAAATAAAGTAATATAAAAGAGGTATAAATATGTAAGATAAATAAATAAAAATATATCAAATATGATTAGAAATAAACATCTCATTATATATGAAGCTTATGGGCCAAACACCATGGACCAAATTATTATTAATACCATGAAAAAAAACATTATTAACTCTAGCATTATTATTACTATTATTAAAAATATTCACATTAATATTATTAAATTTAATAACTTTACATTAATACAATATTAAATTTGTTATACATAGAGAGTGAGAAGTGGAGAGAGAGGGAGTGACAAGGGAGAGATAGAGAGAGAGTGTGTATGTTTAGGGGTGAGGTAAAGAGACGTAGAAGGAGTGATGGAGACAAGGGGGGAGAGAAGGAGAGAGAAGAAGAAATGGAGGAATATAGTAACATATTTGGAGAGAGAGATAGAGTGATGGGCAAAGAGAGAGGATTTGAAATCAGAGAGAGAGCATTGAATGGAAAAGAGAGAGAGAGAGAGTGCGGGAGGGAGATAGAGGGAGGTAGGAGAGAAAGGAGAAAGAGGAATTGAGTGATGGGGGACTAAATATGATTGTATGGGAGAGAGAGAGAGAGAGAGGAAGGAAAAGAGAGGGGAATTGAGAGATAGGAGGAGAGAGGGAGGGATAAAGACATGGAGTTGGAGGGGGAGAGAGGGAGAAATAGAGAGATGGAGCTAGATGGGGAAAGAGGGAGGGAACAAGAAAGACATAGACAATGAGAAGTGGAGAGAGAGAGGGAGATGGAGAGAGGTGAGATAAAGAGACAAATAAGGAGATATGTAGAGAATGGGAGAGGGAAGGAAAGAGAGGGAGGTATATAGTAACAAAGTTGGAAGGTGGAGAGAGAGAGAACGGAAGAGAGAGAGTGGAGAGAGGTAGGGAAAGAGAGATGGAGATGTAGGGGAGAGAGGGGGAGTGATAAGTAAGATGGAGAGAGAGGATAGCAAGAGGGAAGAGAGATAGAAGTGGGGGAGAGGGAGGGAAGGGGAAGAGAGAGAGAGGTAGAGGGAGAGAGAGAGAGAGAGCATGTCTATTTGGGGGGTGAGATAAAGAGACAAAGAAGGAGAGATGGAGGGACACACAAACACATGCACAGACACACACACACACATATATGGAGGGGGGGAGAGTGAAGAATATTTCTTGCACTAGTTGCATTGATTTCAAAGTAGATGGTGATTTCTAACACTATTTGCTTACTTTCACTAGATGCATTTATTTAAGTGTAGATGTTGATTTCTAAACCTATTTTATTACTTGCATTAGATGAATTTATTTTAGTGTCGATGTTGTTTTTTCTAATCTTATTTTTTTTCTTTCTTTCGATGCATTGATTTCCATGTATATGTTGATTTATGATTTGATGTAATTAGATGTATGATGATACATTAATCTTAAATTCATTGGATTAATAGTATGCATTGATTTTAGAGTAAGCACAAAAATTTATTGACAACGTACATTGAATTTTGTGTTATAGTAATTAAACCTATTAATAGTGGTGTGACAACCTCATTAAGAGTTAACTAGTATTAACTAGTTAAAGACAATTTGCTTATTTTATTTTCTGGCAAGAAAGACTTAAATTGTTATTGTCCATAAAAAAAATTATTATTATTTTTTTATTGAGTTATTAGGATGAAACAATTAATGAAAAGAAATCTTTTAAGCTGTTGGTAAGAAGGTTTCCAAGAATAGGAGTTGGGGACAGTTGGAAAAGAGTTACCTACTCCTCTAAGGATAAAGCTGAATCCCAAAGGAGGAGTGGGGGTTCTGTGAAAATTGGTAAACGGGAGTATTTTCTTGAGCTGGTTGGGGACCAGTTGAAAATAGCTCACAACATCCCTTGTGAAGCCAGAATTTTCTGAGTGTGACTGGATTGGCCATCCAGAGGTCATAGCAGAAAAATAATCATTTCCACTGATAACTCGCGGCACTGTCCAGATACTGGAGCTAGGGGGCAAGAGGAGGACATCATAGCCTCCCTTCAAAGGTTGGGAGGACCACAGCTTAAAGATAAATAATTTAGATAAGTAAATTCTGCGGAATTTAAGCAGTTTAATACTGGTATGACAAGGTTGTTTACTGTATAGTACGTGGGTGAAAAACTATTTGATTTTCAATAGAATATATATATATATATATATATATATAGTTTGTATTTGCATGGAATAGCAAGACAAAATCTGAATAGAGTAATATTTATTTTCCTGTTGCAGAATAGAACAGAAGAATGTGTTATCAGACTAAAATCTTTTACTGTTGGTTATTTTTCCTTCTGTGGAGAGAGAAGGACATTTGATAAATATAGTATATAGAGAGGTTAATAACCATAGTAGTATATTGATGTAAAAAGATTTAACACAGTTCTTTATATTATATGAGCTACTGTATGCTGTATAATGTAACTGTAAGTTTACAGATTATTCAAACAGGAATATATAAAAACCCTCGGTGGGGACATGCTTATGAAAAACTGTGTAAATATAGTACTCAACTACCTAGAGTAGGTTTAATAAACTTACACACTGTTGACTACAGTTCTGGGCGAGAAACCCTGAACTGAAGTACATCGTCCGAAGCTTTTAGAAAACCACTAAACATGGACGATGGAAAAACGATGGTCTGGGCATCGTAATGCTAAGTCCTATTGAGTTAAGTTATAGGAAAAACACTTGAATATAGAGAAAATTACTAAAACAGGGTTTAATAAGAAAATCATTTCACCAGTAAGCAAATAAGTACTTTCATTTTCGAAAAGAAATGGAAATAGACTCAAGAGCATTTTAAACTCTGAGAAAATAGTTACATTCACACATTTAACCGAAGCAACAAATAATTCTACAGCACTGTTGACACTAAGAAGAATTACTTGTTCATAAGTAAACCATCTCAAAAGTTAAATGGAGAATAGCTAATCAGGTATGGAACGGTCAAACTAAGCATTTATAATATCAACGATAGGAGGGTAATTTCCTCAAAATAATTAACATTGAGGTATCATTCAGAAATTACAGAACCGGATAAGTCCAGCTTCAAATGTGAATGCGACATGCAACAGAAAGAACCCTCTTGGTTCGCAAAGATAACATGAATAGTTGAAATCCTATCATAACTGTTAACTTATACATTTATGCTTTTTTTTTTCTATAGCACTTCGAAACCCTGAGTCGAGTATTACAAACCCTAAGTCTAAATTACTTTAAACCCTAACGAAGGCTAACTCTCTTTCCAAAGGCTGAGACTATGGATTACAGTCTTCATTGATGACAACAGAGTACTTGTGAATCGCCATGGAAAGAAGAAGTCAGCTGGGCCAAAAACGAGGGTCGAAGGAATCGACTAAGACTTTAGCATGAGGGTTTGAAGAGTGCTAACCTGTAAAATAAAAAAACACAATTTTAGTAAACGGGAAGACCAAACCTCTATTTATGAAACAATGTTAAGTTAAAAGAAGTGAAGATTTGTTTAAAGCCATCGAATGACTTACCTGTGTAAAGGTAGCATCATTCTAGCCACTCTGTGGAGCGAGCGAATGCCACAAATTAACAACTATATGCTAAGGTCGAGGGCTTATAGTACATAAACTCGATGAGCATATCGATACATAAGCTTGCAACATTAAAACTCACCTTTGCTCTAGAAATCCCTTCGCGTGCAGTTGTGATTCCGGAGTCAAGAGAGGAGAATACTTTTCTGAGGAGTGATAAAAAGAAACATAGAGAAATTTAGAACTGTGAAAATATTAAACGATGGGCAAACTAATTTGACACAAAAAATGAGAACTGAACCATAAACACAGCAACGGAGCCATAGAACTCAGAAGAAGGCCGACCTATTAAGGGGCCTGAGACGGATTTATTGAGGTGGAAGCCGAGTTCCAAAGAGCGCCAAAACGAAAAGGAAATCACCATTTTTACTCATAGTAAACTTGCAGAAGAAATTGGAAGAGCCTCGAAAATTATGAGGAATCCAAAGCAAGTAACACAGTTGTACCAGAGTATTAACACCATGTACTGTTTCCAATTAATGAGTCAATAGATTTCATACGGAGGAGCTGGTTAAAATGTCAAGTGGATCGTCGTTCAATCTGAGGCCAACTACCATCATAAATGGACTGGGCAGTATGGGTGCAGATTAGATTTGTATATATTATATTTGGGGTTAAATCGTAATCCCTGTTTCAATTAATTTATTAAAGCTTTTCAATAATCCCGAGCTCAGAGGTAGGACCCTGTTTGGGGTTACTATGACATTTAATATGATAATGTTTCAATTTATAGATACTTTATAATATAGTTGTGTGAACTACATATAGTGTTGATATCATTGTATTGCAGAATAATGATTACACTTATGATATATTTGCAATAGATATATGTCAAATGTGTATAGTACAGGGTTATGTTTTATCCAAGGTAAGCATTTTTTTTTTTATAGTAGTAATAATTTAAGGTTGATGGTGACAAGTGGAGAGCAAGAGACACAAGGTATGAATTTTACTACAACCACTCGAGCTAAATATTTAAATGGTTTACGATTTCAACTATCTTTTTCATATAATCAATATGAAAATATAGCAAAACTAACAAGGGTGACAATAAGAATAGTAGAAGAAACTAGCTTGAGATTGATCACAATAAATACTATTTGTAATTGACTACATTCTTATTATTCATATTTTTATCATTCATTATTATTAGAGTGACACTTTTCATTCAAAAATTTGATTTCATCAATTTTCATCATTAAATCTATTTTTACAATATCGATCATCTCAACAAACTGAGGTAACTAAGAAAATTTAAATTTAAAATGACTTGATAAATATCAGACATATTTAGCATATTTAAAATGGTTATATTATTATTAGATGTATTTACATATTATTGATAAAATTAATCGTATGTTGCTCATATTATCGACATATTTTCCTTGGCTGCACACGACTGAAACCAACCTAGATCCATCTTAACTTCAGATCTATCGAGCGCCGAGAGGAATCAAATTTCTCGAGGAGCAAACCTTTCCTCAAGTTTTGCACTCAAAAAAGAGGTTTGCACCTTGAGAGATTTGATCCCTCTCGGCGCTTGATAGATCCTAAGTTAAGATGGATCTAGGCTGGCCAAGAAAATATTCTCGATGCTAATAAAACTCAAAAGCATTATTACTTAACATGGATTTCTTGTGGTTAAGTGAATACAATCCGTTGGTTCACTGAGATGCCAAGCATTGGGGTATCAAGTTTACAGAAGGTGAAGGGGAAGTGCCTAAGCACTAATACTAACCAAACCCGTTGATATTTAGAATGGATTTCAATTGTCAAAGAAGCCTCCATCGACATCCTCCGTATTATGTTTTATTAGGGTCTGAAATTTGCATTGGAGGATTGTTGATGAATCACCCGATATCTAATTCTCGACAACCTGATAGCTCATATCTAATCGCAAACAAAGTTCCATATAGGTAATGTTGTTTTGTTTGATAGTTGACATTCTTTCACACCTTTAGTGGGTTCCATTTGTATCGGGATTTGTTTGCACTCGCACACCTGCTACTCACGTGACACCTCGATACCTAATAGTACGAAAGCCTGATATGTTGTAGCTAAATGACACTGAATTGTTCCTATATGTTTATTTACTTGGCATCATTAATAATCATGAAAAGAAGACAACCTATGATTGAAATAATGGAATCAACTGGAATCTCTAGCAACTATTTCTTGTAAAATAATCTTGGAGATAACTTGATAGCAATGTGACAGTCACCACATACACGAGAATTATTTATCACACTAATAGGGGTTCCTTTGGGTGTGCTTATAAGACCAAATACAGTGTCCAAATTTTCACTATGATGACTGAGAATGTTTCCCTTATGCTCCTCATCCACATCATAGAGAAAAAAAATTCGGCGAGGCACATGTTCTCCATCTTTCAATTGTAGAGTGATATTTTCCAACATTCCATTGATGCTTGGGGTTCTCATTCTACAAGGAATTGTGTTGCATGTATTCTTAGCTCTATGCCCCTTTTGATTCAGCAAGCACCAAGTCATGCATCCCATACAGGGACATCATGTTCAATTAACATTTTCTGCTAAATAACATAATTATTGGGTTCCATTAAAATCTGTGGGGATTTGTTTCATAGCCCGTCACTTTGATCCCCTGATGTCTCAACACTCGAAAGGTCGATCACTTTAACTTATCACTTGAGGATAACATGTGTATATTGTCTCTAACATGTGCTAATATCAAGGAATGCCAAAGAATTGGACATTCTCAATTCAAAAAGGTGACAATTAGACTGCTCCCTTAAAATCATAAAAATATAAGAAATTCTAATTTGATGATAAATATGGTCTGCAACACTTCCCACATTGTCGAGATTTATGCCCATGAGTACAATGTATACTTATAACAAATCATTCCATTTCAGAATTGGACTTGGTACTCGAACAAATACCAAAGCAGAATTGATTGTTGTTTGGGCACTCAGGATGCTTGCCAAATTAAAAAACATAAAAAATATCCTCATTTTGGGTGATTCAAAATTTGTTATTGAATAGTTGCTAAGAGAGACTCACCTTGAGGTTTTAAACCTAGTAGCGTGGAAACTTTCCAAGATATTAGATTCCATTAGATATATAGAGAGTTCAACAGTACAACACACAACCTTTCAAAAAGTGCATTAAAGCTAGACCGTGGCATAATTATATTTGAAGACTTGATTTGTAACCAGGCTCAAGGTACTCACTCCATTCCTATTTCTCATATAAACTAATTTTTAGTGCACAACATCTAGGTGACAAATGGTAGCTTCAGCAATACAAAATTAAAGACTTAGTGTTCAACATGGGAAGATCCTGATCTAGAACAATCAAATTAGTGATTTTTTTAACAATAATTTATTATATATAGACGAGCTTACTTCTCTTTTGTATTAGCCCTCTCAGGATCTAAATTCTATGGTTTTTTTTTTATCTTGTATATAAAGGTTAACTATTTTTTTTCCAGACATCTGAAAAATACAACCTAAAATGTTTCTTTTTGTAATGAATTCAATAAAAAAAAATGAAAAAATTAATCAACAAAATTATATTTTTATTTATTTTTTAATTTCAAATAAATAACAAAACAATAATATTTACAAAGGAAAAAAATTTCATCTAAAAACATCATGTTGACTCTAGTCACATTGTTACGTTGACGTTAAAACACTCAATTTGAAATCACTAAACAGGATGGAAAAGATTTATCCTCCAAATTTTATACAATATACGTACTATACATAATTTAAGTGATGTTACGACTATAATGAAAGTACCATGTAAACATCGTAGAAATTTCAAAACAGATTCACTCATTAAATTGGATGTTTTAAACCATTTTATTATTAATAATAAATATTTAACTAACTGAAATAAATTTTATTTCTCTTAGAGATGTTCTCCAATCCATATGGAAAAGATGATGTAAGGTTATATTATGTTATGTAAACATTTTGACTCAATCAAATTACACAACAATAAAAATAAAATAAAATTAAAATAATAATAATTATAATTATAATTATAATTATCAATTATTAATAAATAAACTAGCCTAGATCCATTTTAACTCCAGATCCATCGAGTACCAAGAGTGATTAAATCTCTTGAGGTGCAAACATATTTTAGAACAAATTTCTTGAGGTGCAAACATCTTTTAGAGTGAAAAGGTATTTGATCTCTTTTGACTCGAGTTAAGATGGAACTAGGTTTGTTGCCAAATTTAACAATTTAGAAAACTCCTTTATTCACTTTTGGGAGGAGAGGTGTATAGAAGATATGTTGTCATGTCTTGTCATGTTATTTAAATATTTTGACTCAATCAAATTAAAAAAAATAAAAATAAAAATAAAATAAATACTAATAATAATCAAATTATTAATTAAAACATTTTGACTCCTTATTACATAAAAATAAAATAAATAACTATAATTATAATTAATAATTAAACCAACACAGATCTATCTTAACTATGAATCTACCAAACATCTATCTTAACTATGGATCTACCAAGCATCTAGAGTGATCAAATCTCTTGAGATGCAAACATCTTTTATTTAAAGTAAAAAAATATGTGATCCCTCTTAACACTTGATAGATCCTGAATTAAAATAGATCTAGACTTATTGTAATTTAAATGAAAAATGTCATCGATTATTATGAATATTTAACCATTGTTAAAAATAAATCACTCATCAAATTTTATCCAAAATAATTTTGATTATTATGTTTTGGAAGCTTTATCAACCCTTCTATATAACATTTAATATTGTGATAGCAGTGTAGATTGTTATCATCAGTGTGGCAACATTAAATGCCATATAAAAAAGTGCTTATTGAGCGCTACAACAAGGGATCTTAATAATCTTAATCTATGCTTAATTTATATTAATATTTATTAACATTGAATTAATAAACCTTCATAGGATAGATGTTTAGTTGTGGACTTTTCAAATTTAAATGTAAGATGAAATATAACGACAACCAATATTCACTTTGTAAATATCATTTAATGCTTCTGCTGTTGGTTTAGAGATTATCCCACCCATCACTGTAGACAATAGTGGAAGACGTTGCTGAGAGGGTGGATAAGATTTGTGCCCAGGAATTTGATGTTCCAAAAAAGTTTTTTTTTTTCTTTTCTAAAAGTATTTGACAACGAATAGAAATGTAAATAAAAATTTAATTCCACACATTTGATATTAATTTGTTATTTAATAATTTAATTTAGTTATCCCAATTTTCAATGGCCCTCAAAGATTGGCATTTTGACTGGAATATTTTGATATACATTTTTACGAATTGAGGCATTTTGATTGGAATATTTTGATGTAGATTTTGACGAATTGAACTCTCAATTTTTAATGGCTTGTTAAAGATTGGTATTTTGACGGGATATTTTGATATACATTTTGATGGATTGAACTTTCTCCATGGTAAGGAAAGATTACAGGGTTTTTCTTTTGGTGGGGTTTTGCACTAACAAATTTTGGTGTTTCTTGTTTATTGAGATTTTGTTTCAATATTTGTGGTTTATTATTCTTTTTGTGATCTTTACTACTCTACTAAAATTAATAGTTAGAATTTTTCATTGTTTTTGTTTGTTTGTGATATTTACTGCTCTATTAAAATTAGTAGTTAGAATTTGTCATTGTTTTTTTTTTATTTTTTATATTTACTGTTCTATTAAAATTATGGTTAGAATTTTTCATATGTAACTGCAAAAAAAATCAAATTGTATCATTGTCAGTTTGAAAAATTATTGTAGTCTTGCTTGAAAAATCAACACTAATTTCTAAAATTTGTTAAAACCATTAGATAATTTTTTCCCTTACTGGTTAAAAATTGTCACCACTGTACAGGGAAAAACAACTGAAGCCCTGGCCAATATGATTAAGAATCAACGTCTCATTTACACTGGCAGAAGTAAAGGCATCGGAGCGGTGGTGACATGATAAGAGACATTTGCAAAGCCGTGGGAGTGACGTTCTTGGACTTGTCAACCACAACCATAAGAAAAAGTTTAATTGAAAGATCAGCTGAAGTATATGTAATGAATTGTAGCAGATACTGGAACTATTGTTATATCACATAGCATTAGGAACTCTATGTATAATTTTCAAAATTGTTTCCCAGGGCAAGTTACCAAAAACGAGATTGAAGTGAAGTCATGGCCATCCGACTCGAAAAAAATCAAATATGAAAATGAATCCTGTTTCTTTGGCAGTTTGAGAGGACAGAGCACTTCCAGAACTTCAGTAGATGAGAGCACTATTCTTGGGGGATTTTAGACCTTCAAATGATGATGAATCCGAGGAGCTTGTGGTATGTCAAACGCTGTGGGATTCAGAACCAGGGTAAGAAGCATGTCTGTATATACTTCAATTCGTAATTTAATTTATGAAATAAAACATGTAAACTGAAAACTTTTACCGATTTTGGATTGGAGTTGTTTTGGCGTGATTATTTTTTTAAGGTTTGGGTGTTCCATTAGCTAAAATGTAATTTTGATTTGTGTTATTTAAAATGGTTTTTTTGACTATATAAATTCAGCATGTTGAAAAATTTCAAGACAAGACACTTTCTATTAATTGTGCAAGGTTACCCATTAAATTTATTAAATTCTAGCAAGATTTTAGAGAAATTAGACCAAAAACATCCACCTAAAAAATCTTTCAAAACTCCAAAAACAACTAATTTTTTATTACCCATGCCAAACCTCTTTTGGTTTTTTTTTCTTTTATACATAAATCAAGCATGATTGGAGGAAAAATATATTCATGGTACTAGTTTCGGCCTCCGAAGCATTCTTGGAGGAAAAGTATCCTCTAAATACAATAGACTACTTCACAATAATTATAAAGATACAATCAGCTATTAAATCAATTGGCAGAGTCCTCGCGGCAGAGGAAATTGATGAACTCCAATGACGTTATCTTACAATTACAATTCAGGTCCATGCTGCCCCTGCGAGTGCCTTTCGCCCACTCTGAGAGCAAAGAGCTCTATACAAAGGAAAATAAAAAATGGATAACAAAAAAAAAAAAACTAACTGATCTCTGTACAGTTATAACCCTGCCTCAGAAAAGCTGATCCTTGTACATCTACAACCTTCCCAAAAAGCAGACCTTTGAAATGTTGGTTGCAATTCACAGCCTCACCTTTCCACTATTTAGTCCAGTCCACATGTAGTGCGATAGATCTTTTGAGGGCAGCAGGTATTGCAGCAATAACGAATGATTTTGGCCAGCATTTTTCCCCTCCTTTTAAGGGCCCTGGGCAATGCCAGAACTGATATGGTTACAGCAGCAAATACCTGTCCTTTTATGGCCCCCCGTTTTGGCAGAAGCCTCACCATTTTTGCTTGGGGTATGCCACTGACAGGCTCTGCCTTGAGCACACAGAAATATCGAACTTGCTTAGGCTCCATTATACTGATTTGGAGTTTGCCTTCACAGGAATTCCAATGAAGCACCGAAATAGAAGTAGTACATGATCCAAATGAGTCCGGAAGGCTTCTTATAAGCTGCACCTTTTCTTTTTCTTTTGGGTGGGATCTTTGAAGAAAGTAAAACTGTAAAAGGAGCACCCAAAGCAATTTGCTACATTTTCGAATGTCTGCAATGGGGTCGGGAGCGCGTCACAATTAGTTAGTTTGTTTCAAATATCTGAAAGGCCATTCAAAGATTTGAAAGGGCACTTTGCAACGCCAGCAAGTGATTGAAATATTGAACGCCCATTACTGCAAGGTGCCAGCAAGTACGAAATAAAACTCGAGAAGGAAGCACCCACAGTACTAATTGGTTACATTTTCGACATCTGTGATGGAACCTATCACAATTAGTTTGTTTTTGTTATGTTTTTCTTTCAAATATTTGAAAGGCCAGGCCACCTTGCAGGGCGAGCAAGTGATTGAAACCTTACCTGCCCTTTACTGCACGGGGTTCTTGTGAACGGCGTTCACATGTTGCAGAACATCACGCTCAAATCTTGAAAATTCCTCTTTACAGGTCATGAGGGAAATTTTTAGGCTACTACCTAGAATAAGACACCAATCTCCTGATAAGATTACAAATTTACTTAGTTGGTTTTACTTGATAAACTCTATCTTGTTTATCAACTCTATTCCTCTTCCTCAATTTTTTTTCTATTTTGTTTTTTTTTTCTCTGTGCTCTCTCATAATTCAATTCTAGAGTAACCCATTCAAAAATGAATCTTTTTATATACAAATCTTGTTGACTTTTTTTATTCCGTGCAGAAATCTGAAGTGAAAGGTTTCCTCTTTGTATTCCAGGCTCTTTGTCGTATACTTTCATTTTTGAATTTGAATGTCAAGTCAAGACAAATGAACCTCGTATTATTAAAAAAAAAACTAAGGTAACATAAGCCAACATCAATGACTGCATAATTCAATGCTCAAAATTATCTTTATCCATGCTACAAAACAGAAATGTTGATTACCCATTGGTAATCCAGGCTGCAGACGCTAGGTTTCCTCTCACAACCTCGCTTGCAAACGCAATTAGCTAGCCTCTAATTTGCGTCAATTCCATGAATTAGGGAAAACTTAGAATTCTTCTCAGATATTTGCAACCATCTGTATCACAACAACTTCAAGCTACTCAACAAAATCTTTAGCATCAATAATGTGATCATGTGAATTAGATTGCAAGGTGGATACTAATCATAGATTCCATGGCTTGGATATAGTGCCTTCTTAGAAATGTAAACTCAACATACCATATTGAAAGTGGCTGATAAAATTAATATTCAATGGAAATAAACATATTTGTATTCATATTATCCATATCTCGTGTGCCATGTATTTACTTTTGAGGACGAGAAACAAGAAATTTTACAACCTTGTTTACAAACCACTGTAACAAGTTTTGTTTCTTCAAATCATTGTACTCACTGTAATCAACCTTTCAAACAAAGTACATTTATTTATATCTTCGTAAAACAAAAACTTCCAAGGTGACTCGTTCATTCTACAAATCACAATTTTTCTTCACTTATAAAATGCCAAGAGTATTCTCTAGCTTCTTTTGAGATCTCAAATCTCTTCTTACTTGGATAATATTCAAATGCACTTGTTTATCCTTCTTCTTTTTTATGTTTCTCAGTTCAATTATGGGGTTGACTAGTAAAATTGGTTGGGTTAACATGTACCTTTTGGTGGAGCTAACCTGGCAAAATCTTTCACTGTATCCTCATTCTTTTTTAGTTAGAAATAGTTCCACATACTATAGAAAATGCCTTAGAATAATATTTCCAACCATATATCCTATGCTCCCATTTGAGCTAGATATTTAGATTAAAAATGTATTCAAAGATAGGTTATTCAAATTGGGCATAAAAAAACTAGTTATCCAAAAATTATTTTCAGCAGTTTTGATTTTGCAATGTTTATCTCAAACATTTGTTGTCTCCCCCTATCTTTGGCATCAATGAAAATAATATTTCCAACAATATCCATACTGCAAACTTTATCTTAGACATTTGTAGTCTCCCCCTTTCTTTGATATCAATCAGAACAATATTTCCAACACATTCCTCTCAATCAACATCTTGTGTACTCCACTTTTGATGGGCCAATATAAATCCAATGTATTGCGATATTTGGTATCTTTGGCTTTGGTGTCACTAGTTTCAAGATGTAATTCCATATCTCATCATCGATATCTGCATCATGGATAAACCAATGTTTAAGTATCAATGCCTCTTATGTTGTTTCAATTTCCTCTTGAATATGTGATATATTTTTCTTCTAAAATATGTATGCTAGCTCTTTTGCCCCTTGCTATACTCAAAAGTGGGTCGGTCAACCTCTCTCTCATTTTCCCCTATGGCCCTACCTCCACCGAGGTATAGTGACATGCCTTGAAACAATTATAAATGTAAATAAAATCTCAGATATGGTAACCTATGGAGTAATGAACCCAACGATGGTTACCACAGATGGTAGATCACTTATTATCATTTTATCATTATGGAGAACAAAGGAGTTGAATTGACGATTACTACGACCTCAAAATGGGAACCATAGCATTAAAAACCCATTTTTTGGGGTCAAAAACAAAAAAATCAACTCTTGTTTGAAAAAGTGGTATTATTGGTACCACCTCATTTTTTTAAATGTAAAGTAACTGCATTGTTCAACAATGAGGCTTAACAACATTGTAATATTGTCAACCAAAACCTTTAAACTTCCCCCAAAGTTGAAAATTAGTGCTAATAGTAACATCATTTTTTTATTTTAGATGTCAAAATTATAATTTTTTTGAAACCTTTGAACCTTATAGCTAGTACAATTGCAACCAAAACCTTAAAATCAACCCTTGAATCGAGTAGATATGCTATGAGTTGCAACCCCTTTTTTGGGATAAAATTGCATTTTTTTTAAATCATGGCCTCGATAGATGGTACCCTTGATACTAAAATCTAAATATCGACCATCAAATAGAAATGAGATATTATCAACAACACTTAATTTAATTTTTAGGTTTCAAATCACAACATTATAGACATCACTTAGAAACCTAATATTGTTGTAAAAAAAGAAAACAAATAAAAATAAAAATTCAAAATATAGAAAAAGGGGAGAACCCCACATAGATATAAAAAAAAAACCATGTTTTTTTGAAAGTATATACATAAGTGTGTGCATGTATGAGTTCCCCTCGAGTTAAGGGTTGTTGTAATGAGGTTTTATGACAATGTTATTACCAATTTTAGTGCCATTGAGGGTTGCTCGAAAGAAATTAACTACAATATTGGAGTTTTTTATCACTCTCTAATTTCCCAAGGTTGTGAAGGAAACCTAGAAGTAACCATAAAACCACTTTGGAAGTTGGGATCTAGCCCTACCAGCTTCAGAGAGGGATCTCTCTATCATATTTAGATTTGTGTATAATGATATATTAGGCTATTTATGAAAACTCAAGGTTTGGTTTTCGAACTGGTTTGGTTGGAATAGTAAGTGAAGACCATTGAGAAATGGAGTTAGAAGAGTTTAAGATGATCAAATGCAGAAATAATCAAGCTTAAGTGAAACAAGGAAAGGTAGGCATACTAATGTATCCTTTAAATTTAGATGAAATTTAAGAGAAGAAATTAAATAGGTTCAATTAAGCAAAGAGAATTTAAGAATTCTTTAACTTCATATTAGAGGAAAACATTCAAATTATCCACAACCAGAATCAGAGTGTATATTTCAAAAAAAATTGTTCTTCAACTTTCTGTAAAATAATTAAGAAAAGAAACACATATGAAAGCAGAGAAAATAGATTACAGTAAGAAGAACTTCACCACATAGATATGACACATGAATCATGAAACAACTTGTCTTGTATTACTGCAAAAGGTCACTTGAACGGCCTTACAATGAATATTAGTCTCTATCAGTACAAATCCCAACCTATATTACTTCAAATTATGAAGTATGTGTACAAATTCTTCACCAAATATCTTGATTTAAACTACCAAGATTTATTAAAATTATCTCCAAAATGTGTTACACAAATAGAAGTAAAATATAGAAAATTAAAAACTAATGAATCTACTTGGCACTATATTTATGGATTTTTAGTGACAAATAAGAGCAATTTGAATGTGATAGCAACTCTTATTTGATGAGGTTGTCTCCAAGTCACTAACTGTCTATGACCTTTTTCCTCGCGAAATTTTGAAAATATGGTCCAGTGATCCCTTTTAATATATTAATCCGAGATAGATGTGTAAAAGTAAAATAGGTTACTGTAGATGAAGATGTTTTTGAGATAAACCTCTCCCATTTTCCAAAATTTCTGCTCTAGTTGTTCACAATATGTTCTGCAAAAAGATGTCTAAAACATGAGTTTGCACAGTCAGAAAAATAGGTTATGAAGATGTGAATGGATATCTAATTATGTAATACCTGTGTAACATATGAAGTAGGTTATTCTACGTTGGCATCTTAAGAACACAAAAATCCTCCAAACTCCCAAGATTCATCTCTGATTGGCCACAATATGTTCTGCAAAACGATGACTAAAACAAGAAATTTATGCAAAACATGCTTTCAAAGATTCATTCAAATATGCCAAACCATAATAGTTGTTAGAAAACTTAGAGAGGATTTTATAGACGGTTTTGTTCCAGACCAAAATCTCTTTCATTTTCGAAACATTCGTCCTCATTTTTTCAGAAACCATGATTGAAATAATTGTGGTGTATAGGAAAAAACATAGTTTTAACTCACCATGAAACATATAGATGAGGTGGAGGAGGGAGGTGACATGGAGGTGGGGAATGATGTGGAGGCACATGGTTGGCAGAAATAGTTGACGTGTGAGTGCGGAAGGAAGGTGTGGGAATGGAACAGTAAGAGGGAGCGGGATCATGTGGGAGGAGATATGTGGTTGTAGGGGAGTGGAGGTGGAGTGAAAGTGGAGGGTGACGTAACCAGGAGTGTGAATTGTGGCGAGAGAGGCGAAAACCACTTTCAGAGGGGGGAATAGTGTTTTGTGGTTTCTTGAGAGGGGCTGCGAAGTGATGAGCATCTGCCACATAGCGCAAGTACCAGGGAGAGGAAACCACTTTTTGGACCCCCCCCCACCCTCGTCAATAACGGGAGAACAAGTAGGGCGGTCGAAAACGACTTCCCGTCGTTGATCCAAGTGGGGTAGATCGTAGTTTTCAGATGATGTGAGAGCCATAACACAAGCATACCAAGATTGTTTGCCACTTTCAACTCCATAATAAAATGAAACTATAATACCAAGGCCTTATTACAATTTATTTAATCACATTCAAATGATGTTATTAATTTAATATAAACATACTTAATTATCTGCTAATGCTTCATTTCAACTTGCACGCATATTCTTTTTTATTTTTCTTAAGGTTTTGACCTTTTTTTAAAATAATTTACAACATGGAATATTATTATCAACATCTCAAATATAATAATCATCATCTATAATCAAGTGACCCTATAAAAAATTATAGGACCCTAACATAGGCTCCGATGGGGATGGAATCCTCCCTATGAGGTGCCAAGAACACCGTAGACTAGTAGCCTGATTCATTGGGTTGATCCCAAAAATGTAACCTGCTTTGTCATAAAACCTTTGTGACTGAAAATATTGATACTGAAATAAAAACCATTCTGAAAATTGAAATCTAAAAAACTTGAACTGAAATCTGAAATTGCAATCTGAAACTAAAACTGAAAAGAATGCTTGAAAAAGTTATCCATGCACTGAGCTTATTTGCACACTTCTGCCTACCCTACACTGCTGAAAATAATGTTGAAATAAACAATACAAAAATTCCAATGAAGCTAGTCAAGTAGCTGTTGAACTTCTTGACTGCTAGTTAGAAAAATCAAAAGGAAAACTTGACTATTTGTCCACAAAATCAAAGGTGTAACATGTAATGGCAACTGCTAATGGATCTGGTCCTTATAGTGAAAACATGGTTGAAAAATTATGTTGAAAATAACCTCCATGTAGTTTACTATAGGATCAATAAAAGCATGATTTATTATGTTACCTTTCCAGCCTTCAATGACCAGTCTATCATGGATGATTTCATCATTTGTATCCTCAAGGTTAAACCCTGATTCTAACTCTACAGTTTCAGTCTTGTACTTGAAAACATTATTCTCATCAATCTGCAAATCAAAAGGCAATACAATCTCCTCTTGTTTCGGAGAAGGAATATATTCCAAGAATTGTTTAGGATATTGGAAATTATATGACTGAATCTGAAAATCCAAAAGTTCAATACCATTCTCGAATCTTTCATCAACTAACTCACAAAAACAAATTTTACCTTCAAGAGAAAATTTGCTTGATTTCAAACAACAAAACATGGCCGTTAAAAAAAATAATCAATTTTAAACTCTACTAACTTATCCATGAATTATTTTAAAACTTCACAAGATAGAGGACTTGCCGCATACCCTGTCATCTTGTTTAGCAAGAAATCTGATCAATTTGTAGTGGAGTCACCATAAGTGCTCTAGAATTTGGATTCTTTGACAGTGGAGGCACCGTACAAACTTTGAAGCTCTGGATACTTTGAACTTTGAGTCACGAGGTGAATGCTTCAGCATTCTTATGTCTAATCAGTTTTCATCATTAGTAATAAAATCTGGAGGAACTTGATAATCTTTCTTGAGGATGATGAAACTCTGTCCCTAGTGGATTTGCCACTATGTTATCACTCTGTAATTTCCCAAGGCTCTGATGGAAACCCAAAGGTAACCATAAAACCACTTTGGAAGTTGGGATCTAGCCATGCCAACTTTAGAGAGGGATCTCTCTGTCAGATTTTGATTTGTTTATAATGAGATATCAGGCTAGTTATGAAAGCTCAGAGTTTGGTTTTCAAATTTTTTTGGTTGGAATAACAAGGGAGGGCCATTGGCAAATCGAGTCAGAAGAGTTTAAGATGATAAAATGAATAAATAATCAAGCTTAAGTGCAACAGGGCAAGGTAGGCATACTATTGGATCCTTTAAATTTAGATGAAATGTAAGAGAAGAAATGAAATAGGTTCAATTAAGCAAAGAGCATTTAAGAATTCCTTAACTTCATATAAGAGAAAAGTATTCAAATTATCCACCGCCAGAATCAGAGTGTATCTTTCAAAAAATTATGTTCTTAAACTTTCTGTAAAATAATTAAGAAAAGAAACACGTCTGAAAACAAAGAAAACATATTACAGTAAGAAGCACTTCACCACATAGATATGACACATGAATCCTGAAACAACTTTTCTTGTATTACTGCAAAAGGTCACTTGAACTCAGTGAACAACCTTACAATGAATGGTAGTCTCTCTCAGTACAAATCCCAACCTATATCACTTCAAATTATGAAGTATTTATACAAATTCTTCACCAAATATATTGATTGGAAATATCAAGATTTATTACAAATATCTCCAAATTGTGTTACACAAATAGAACTAAATTATAGAACATTCAAAACTAATGAATCTACTTGGAACTCTCTTTGTGGATTGTTGGTGACAAAGAAGAGCAACTTGAATTTGATAGCAGCCCTTTTTTGATGAGGTGGCCTCAAAGTCACTAACTGTCTATAAGATTTTTCCTCACGAAATTCTTAACAATAAGGTCCAATGATCCCTTTGAGTATCTATATCTGAGATAGTCATGTAAAACATGAAAGAGGTTATTGTATATGAAGATATTTTTGAGATAAGCCTCTCTCTGTTTCCAAAAATTCTTCTCTAGTTGTTCAAAATATTCTTTGCAAAAATATGTTTAAAAGAGGACTTTGCAGAGTCAGAAAAATAGGTTGTGAAGATGTGAATGTATCTCTCATTCTCTAACACATTTGTAAAATCAGAAGTAGTTTGTTTTACTTTGGCATCTTAGGAACACAAACCTTCTCCAACTTCCCAAGTTTCATCTCTGATTGGCCACAATATGTTATGAAAAAAGATGGAGAAAACATGAAATGTCTGCAAAACATGCCTTCAAAGATGCATTAAAATATCCAAAACCATAATAAATTTTAGAAAAAACGAGGGAGGTTTTTGTAGATGGGTTTGTTCTAGAAAAAGACATCTTTCAGTTTTGAAAAATCCATCCTCATTTGTTTGGAAACCATGATTGAAATACTTATGGTGTATAGGAAAAAACATAGTTTAACTGACCATGAAACAAATATATAACGTAGAGGCGGGAGATGACATGGAGGTGGGGGATGATGTGGAAACACATGGTTAGCAGAAATAGTTGACGTGTGAGAACGGAAGGAAGGCACGAGAATGGAATGGTAAGTGGGAGTGGGATCAGGTGGGAGGAGATACGTGGAAGTAGGGGAGTGGAGGTGGAGTGGAAGTGGAGGGTGACGTAATCGGGAGTGTGGATTATGGCGAGAGTGGCGAAAACCACATTCAGAGGGGGGAACAGTGGTTTGTGGTTTTGTGAGGGGGGGTGCGAAATGATGGGCGTCTGCCACGTAGAGTGGGGTCTAGGGAGAGGAAACCACTTTTCACACCCCCCCTCCGCTAATAATTGCAGAACAAGCAGGGGGGCGAAAACGACTTCTAGTTGTTGATACAGATGGGGTAGATCATAGTCATCAGATGATGCATGAACCATAACACAAGCAGACCAATACTTATTGTCACTTTCAACTCCATAAAAAACTCAAAACTATAATACTAAGGCCTTATTACAATTTATTTAATCACATTTTAATGATGTGATTAATTTAATCTAAACATACTTAATTATATGCTAATGTTGTATTTCGACTTGCAAGCATTTTTTTTATTTTTCTTAAGGTTTTGACCATTTTTGGAAATAATTTATGACATAGAATATTATTTTCAACATCTGAAATATAATAATCATCATCTATAATCAAGTGACCCTATAAAAAATTATAGGACCCTAATAGAGACAATAAAGGGTGTCCCTTTTCCCTCACTCTTTTTGGCCTAAGCATTGATAAGCTACAAGATTGTTTGGTGTTGGGTGTGTGTTATATCCTTTTTATGATTACCTGCATTTGGACCCGAGTTCCTAATGAGGGTTTTGCCCCCTTATATAAATGTCTCAGTGGGGGGTCCATAGGGGGGCGAAATCTTTTATGGATCCCCCACCCCTAGCTTGATAGGGGATTTCAGGGGCAATGCCCTCGAAGAAAAATTATTGCAAATTTTGCCTTGTAAAAGATTGCAATTTCATAGTCAATCTGATTTGTTCATCATTAGGTCAAATATTTGATGGCAAAATTTATGTTATGGTTTTTTTCCTTAGAAGGAAACCCTGTTTTGAGAGGGAAATATATAGTAGCTATGTATTATTTGAGAGATATAGAAAAATTAGTCTAGTTTTCTTGGTTTTGGGTTTCCAGCATAAAATCTTGATGCAAATTGTGTGCATGTGCTATTGAATCCTTTTTGTTTTATATTGAGAATGTCTTTGCAGGAATTATATGTGCATGGTTAAAACCTTCATTTGGTATCATAACATATTTGTGATGCAGCGTAGGTATTCAAATCCTGCGACTTGTGAGCTCCAAATTGAGAGCCCCGACCTTTGTGCATTATGGGTGAAATCTCGTGGGAACTTCCAACTCCAATTTACTATGCTCTATGGTTAGACCCTGTGGGGACCATGAACTCCACCTCACTAGAGAACTGTGAGCCTCAAATTACTGTACGCAATGTGAGCGGAGTGTGGTGGAGACTGTGAAATTCAAATCTATGTGTAACATGGGTGGAGTCTGGTGGGGACTGTAAACATCCAATTTCTACTATCGTGAACTGTGGTGTAACCCCACTTCCCTAGTCGAAGATTACTCTCGGCCCCATTGGTTTTACAATACCTTGGCAACCGATTTTTGGGATTAAGCTCTTTAATCTCCCATTAATACTACTAAATATGGATTTACTAAAATTATTGGTCTTTGGGGGTAGAGCCTAGTTAATACTTTATGAGGGCTAGCATGATGGGTGTAGAAAGAAACGAGGGTGAAGCAAGAATATGTCAAGTTATCAGAGCCTCGGGCCCAACGATTTGATGGATGAAGCATGTATAGTGGGCCGATCAAAAGCTATTTATCGGGTTTTGATGGTTGATAACATTGTCCCTTGATCGATGACAGATTTCACACAATCTTGGTGTAATTGTTGGGATTGTAAACAATTATGCATAGGGGTTCATGACAAACCCAAATTTTCCTACATGCTAGGTCTTCACTCACTTGAACTCTGATGGATATTCAATCAATAGGGTTTTATTTGATACTTCTTAGGAACATATTGATCCTCCCACGAGGATTTCATATTCCTATAGCTAATATTTTTTGTTAAACTTGCCAACAATTGTACATCCTTCATTCATACTATATTGTAGTTCCCCTTTCTAGCGTGAGCATTGTTTCACTCAAACATCACACTCTCAATCTAGAGACTAATACACATAATGCATAGGATTCTATTATGGCATCAAAGGAAACCCATGAGGGGGAAACTCAATTGGTGATTGTCATGATATGAAGTATTATGTAAAATAAGAGATTCAATGTTCAAATCCCCCGTGGGTCAAGCAAAAAAAAATATATATGGCATTAAAGGCCTCACATACACATTCTTATTACAGAAACACACAAATTCTTGTATTATTCATTTTTTCATCCTCTTTTGAAAAAATACTTTCACCTCACTTCAAATGCACAAATATAGATCCACACCACAATAGACAAAGGTTTTCAAAAATAAATATCCATAAAAAATGTTCTTTATTAATCAAAACTAATGCGCAAAAACTTCTTGGGCTAATTTCACAATGTGGGCATACTCTACCCTGACCTACCTTAATCTACTTCCTATTTTATTTTTCCTACTTGCGAACTGTTTGATCTCTTGTTGTTTATATTCCTATTATGCTACCTATTTTTTGCTTCTTTTCTATACATACCTAGGCTAGAAAATATCCTAACATAACAAAGGCTATTTGGACATATGTCCCAACTCCTAGAAGCTTCTCAACACCTCAGATTAACATTTGTCACCTTTATAATGGGCCACAACTAAAAAAGTGCTAGCACATCAAACTCCTAAAAACCTATATTCTTTCTAGAACTAGGATACTTGTATTTATATTAAAATTTTATTTGAGGGAAATATATCCCCTTTGGAAATTTTCATGACCCTCTTGGGTCTAGGAAAAATGGTTTCCTATGGGATTGATGCTCCTACATTAAAATATCCACATGGAAAACCATATGACCTCCTGGTCATGTGTCTTAACTTTTTTTTAGTCATCCAGGATCCGAAACTCTGTGTCGTTGATGTACACATGGCTATCCCAGTTGTTTTTCTATTGTCTTCACTTTTCTAGGATCCCATTCCTTTCTTTGTTGCTTCCTTATTGCTATATTGGTGCAACCCCTTTGATACAACCACATTTTCATGCTAGTTGTATCCTCTTCTTAGTGGCTACTAAAGTACATAAATACTTTGACCTATTCCCTGGCCATTATTAATCCTATTCTAGCATCATTATGAAATGGTTTGTTTTTAGCCTTTTTAATCTTTACCAGAAATACTCGAACTACTAAATTTTTTCTCTTCCTTATGTTGTCAAAAAATTATTTTAATGTTACTAATAAGAAGACTTTGGAAAAGCGCTATACTCACATACTCCTTTTGCAAAAAAAACCATTGCGCCTATGCACCATTGGTTGGGCACCTCATCCTTGCCACGTCCTTGAACTATTATTTCATTTTCAACAAGCTTCTTGCTTGTACCAAGATAGAGTTGTACATCTCATTTCAAGATATTGATTACAATATCTCTTAGACATGTCAAAATTCTTTTAGATTGTTGATTTCTTTCCAAAATCTCCTAGTTTCCCTTCTCTTTCTCTTCACTTTCTTGAAATTCCTTCTTTTTTAGGATGCCCTTTGATGAGTTTTATAGCTCATATAATGTTTTTTTCTTCTTTTCTTGAGGGAGCTAACTTTTGTCCTTATCTCCTTGGATATACTTTGGTTTCTTGTAACTTTTCATAATCTCCAGTTTTTTCTCAAGTCTAAGGTTACATAGCTTCCTCTAAATTTATCCTTCATCATATTCCTCATCATCTTGAATTTCCAGAAGATATTTGATTCCTGTCATGACACATTCTTGAGTTTGTATGCTCAACCTCTCTGCTTCCATGGCATCTTATACAATCCACTCTGCATGTATAGTTCTATAAATACACAATGTGTTTGGATGATTATTCCCTTTCAACCCATGGAATATGTATCTCCATATTGAACAACTTGGTTTCTACCTCTAGTTTCTATGTCTCTCAATACAATCTCCTCATGCACCAAAAATGTGCATGGTTGTCCATTTACTTTAGTTTGTTTATCATATGAATTCCTCAATTGTTGTTGAAACTTCCTCAAATGAAACTTCTACTCCTCAACACAAAGTAGATTATCAACATTCAATTCTTCATTTTTCTCATACGCATTCTTCTCATATTCTGCTGACAACTTCCATTTCTCTTTGCCTACACACTTATCCATAATCTCAACAGTGCTTTAAAAATAGTCAAATGGTTTAGGCATCTCAGCCTCTTCATGATCCTTACCTTCATTCCACAAGTAAGTTTCTTCCAACCTTATACTGTCCAACTAGTCCTTTTTAAATTTCAATTCCTTTTCAAACTTTGTAAATTTCAATTCCTTTTCATATTGTAACAACATTGTATTCGAATGTTGTTACTTCTCCTTTATGGTGTTATCCTCATAATGAAATCCATCATCCTTGCTTATTTTTGTAACAATTTTTAGTATATATTCTTCTCCACCTTCTGCATGGATGCTATTGTTTCTTGTCATGGATTCCCTTGTTAATTGCCTGTAGGGCTCCCTTTGATTTCTCTCAGGAAACAAACTCATTTCGCCTTATTTCAACTTTTGAGAAGAAACTCCTATGCCTTCCTTTTACTTTTAAACAATATTTAAGGATTGTTTATCCTCTACTATATTATTTTTCCCTTGACCTCCTTGGAGAAATTTTTCCTTAGACCTTGTATTTTCAGTAGTTTCTCCATCCTCATGTCCTGCATAAAATTTGTTAACTTTGGAAACATGAGGCCTTCTAACCGCTTTTACTATCTTCATCATTAATTCCCCTTGTTCTATATGGATATTCTTTTGGTTGCCTTTATGAGACAATATTGGCTTATTGTTACACGTCATTTTTTCACCATGACATTTTCCGATCAATATGGATCTATCACCATCCATACTCATGCTTCCTTAGAAGTCAAACATTTATATTCCTTAACCATGTATTGGAAACTAGGAAAATAGCTCTTAAATATTATTAAAGATGGCATGCGCACTTTTTGCGGTCACTTCCTGCGCATGTGTGGATATTACTAAGCTTACCTATGGATTTATGTGCTATGTTTCCTATTAAAACCCATGCACCTAGAAGCATAGTTGGGCACATATACTTCCAACTAAAAACCTCTGAGTCACACCAGTTCGAGCTAAATCCCTACAATCATGGAGCCTATCCCCTTGGATCATGGAACCCTAATCCCAAAATTTGTGGATCACACCCCTCTATTG